>OV816025.1:160246662-160846662 GCA_929113105.1 Agrypnus murinus
CAAAGGTGTCTATATGAGAACAAGTCTTCCAAATAAACCTTTACGATTTGAAAGAGCTATTGTTAATCTCGATGATGCTAGAGGACCCGGTACGAATTGGGTAGCTTATAGAAAGGATCGAAATATTGTTTTGTATTTTGACCCCTTTGGAGACCTAAGACCACCGGCTGAGTTTGTGAAATATTTCGGTCCTCGTTGCAGTGTATACTATAATATTGCTCGAGAACAAAAGTTCAATACATACAACTGTGGACACTTGTGCCTGAGATTTTTGCATAAAAGAGAAGTGTATGTATAATTCGAACAAGTATGGCTAGATCCATCACCGTGTACGGTAATGGAAATATCCTCTCTACCGGTAGTATTTATCCGAATATACAACTAGATCGTGAGCAATACAGATATTCCATAGGATTAGTTGGTCTATATACAAGTCATACGTTACGGAATATATTTCCAGGGAAAAATAAATTTTATTACGGAGATCAAGAGATAACTATCACAACCGGTAGTTACGAATTGTCAGAAATCGCTAACTATATAAAGAATCAAATTAATACGAGCTATCCTGAAGAAGGAGATTTACTACTACAAATCAAGGCTAACACTAATACAGGAAAGTGTGAGATTGAATCTGCCTCAGCCGTTATAGATTTTAGCAAACCGAACAGTATAGGCTCTCTATTAGGATTTAACAATCGTATATTACTATCAGACACGTATCAGATCGAATTGTCGATATACTCTCTACCCCGAACATCTTTGTAGACACGAATATTACAGGGGGCGCGTATAGAAATAATCAACCGTGTCATACAATCTTTGAATTTGGTCTCTGCGTACCACCTGCATACCTGATTGAGAAGGAACCAACACACGTGATTTACTTTCCTGTCACTGTTAGTGAAATTGATAATATTACCATTCGATTAGTAGACTCGAGAGGACAACTGGTAAATTCTTCTGAAGATACCTTCACAAGTATAAGACTAGAACTTAAACGTGAAAAATGGTAATAAACTTTAACTATAAAAACGGCACCTCGCATCATTCGAGGGTCATTCGTACACCGACTAGTGCGGACCTCTTACGTATAAAGTTATCTAAAGAGAATCGGCTGTTTCTTGAATATCTAGGTTTTAAAATACATCAACATGTCGAAAAGAAGTAAATTGCATATTAACACAGAAAGCATCTTTGCTAATGATAAATTTAATATATTTCAAAAACCTCGTGTCGATACAGATATAATAAAAGAGGACTTCTATACCTATTTGCCGTTTACGTTAAACGTAAATCATTCAGTCATCATTAGAATCACCATACAAAATTCGGATAAAGTTTTAGCTTTGTACGATAGCTACATTTTTGTTAAAGGTACTATGACTCGAAAAGTCAACGTAGAATTCCTACCGGTAAACAATTTTGCCTACTTTCTGTTTGACGAAATTCAACTGATATTAGGTACGAATCAAATCATCGATGTGTGTAAACATCCGGGTATTACAAGTACTATAAAAGATGTCGTTTTACACGACTTTATCCAGTAGTGCATGCATTCCGCTGCATTTACCAATACAACTAAAGCATATTGTTTGATCCTACACGACTCCTTGATAGAATATAACCCGTTCACTGAAACCGTGACTAAACACGTACGCATACCATAATGAAAACTGTTAAACAAAAGAAAACGCTAAACATATTTAATTTAGACAATGATGTATCTCTACAATCTGACGATGATAGAAAGCACGGTGACTTATTACCTACGTCATATATAACAATAACTACTACAACCCATAACCTAAACCAAGGCCCCAGAAGCTATAAGCTTGTGCGGGAGGGAGGGGGCGATTATTATTATTATGTAGGCCCAATGTGCGGCTGCAGCCGACTTACAGATGGAACAGCGCAAATCCCACAATCCCCCAAGTCATGTCGAGCAATTTTGAGCGGTCCTTCTTCCTGCGGTAAAACTAAGGTTATGTTAGGTCTACTGATTAGTGAAAACGGATTAAAATTTGAAAATATCTACCTGTTTGCCAAGTCCTTATTTCAACCGAAATACGAATTCTTAAGGGAAGTTATGAAACTTATTAAAAACATTGGTTATCAAGAGTTTAGTGAAAACGATGACGTAATCAGTCCTAGCAACATCAAAACTAATTCAGTATTCATTTTCGACGATATTATCTGTGACAAACAGGAAAAAATTAGAGAATATTTTAACATGGGTAGGCATAAGAGTGTTGACTCGTTTTATTTAGGTCAGACATATGCAAAGATACCGAAACATTTGATAAGGGATAACGCAAACTTGATTATTCTTTTCAAGCAGGACGAATTAAATTTAAAGCATGTGTATAGGGATCATGTTGTAGTACATGTTGGTTATAAGGACTTCAAAAACATTTGTCGCATGTGTTGGAAGGATCCGTATGATTTCCTAGTTATTAATAAAGATTGTTCCCTAAACAACGGTAGATATCGGAAAGGTTTTGATACATATATAAGTTTATAATTAGACTCGAATTGTTTAGTTTTCTCCTAGAGTTAACAGCATGTCGAGCTCGTATGATTTAAGTTTAAAACGTAAAATAATAAACGCACGCAAGGCTATACGTAAGAAATTTGCATACTTTCGTCGTGATAGAGCAGAAGCAGAACGTATTTATCATAATACTCATAAACAGGTTATATCTCCTTCGGAAACTATTGCTGAATCAGTAAACGTTCCCCTTGAAAATCAAAACACAACCATCTGCTGCTACTACTACTACGACTGCTAGTTACATTCCCCTGTTGAAAGTTAAAAAACAAGCAGCATCATCCTCTTCAGATACAGATGAGGAAGAAGAAGAAAAATCTAATAAAACTCAGGATCTCCCTATTCACTACGGTATGTTAATAGCTAACGCTGTCGGAAACAAAAATATAGATAGAACTAGATTTGGTATTAGATATAAAATTGATCGAGACGCGTGGACATTTGCATCTTCCCCTGTGACTATGCGTGATACAAACATCATAATTAAAAACAACGTTTTCAAAGCAACACCCTGTCTGTTTGACTTACTCACGTTTAGAGAATTAGAGTCTACACCATCGCAAGATGATATTAATAATTATATGCAGATAATAGCCCTTACTAATACTCATAAGAAATCCTATAGACCACACTATAAACTAACAGCTGTTAAACATTGGAAGTATGATTATATAATTAAACCGAACTTACCCAGAATCAAAGGTTTAGGCATTAGACTATCATCATCATCGTCAAATTTAAAAAAATTAAACAATTGCAAAGTCGAATACGTCTACTGGAATAAGGCTAACGAGCTAGTCGACAGGCTACGTTTGTTATTTGCTGTAAAAGAAGCCGGAAACAGTAGTCCTCTGAATGAAAACGAAATAATTTCAATTATTTCCGAGTTAAAAAAAGAAAGTATTATAGAATAAAAGATTTCATCACGGTTGTAAGTAGTCAGTTCGTTACCATTATCATTCGCAGTATGGATGCTACTATAGATTTGTTCGGACGTTCAATAGTTGGAGATGCTGTAACAGTTCTAGGTCCTCCCGGGGTAGGATTTAAGCTAACAGAAGATCAGAATTTCGATTTAGAAAACAAAAGAATTACAAACGCAGGCCACGCTATTAATGATTCAGATCTCGTAACAAAGAAACACGCTTTAATACTAGAAAATAAAACTATTGATTGTAAGAAACGAAGATTAATCAATTTAGCGGACCTCGTAGATCCAGAGGATGCTGTTACAAAATGGTATATGGATAGCGAAATATCTAACAACAGTCACGACGCTCTACGCGATAGTATTAAAACTCTGACATCGCTTTGTATAGAACTGTCTAAGGCAACTTTATGGCTTCTTGCTAAAGCAGATTCTAAATCTAAAAATTTTAATAGATCACCGCTCGTAGACCTACAAAATTTGTTAATTACTCAAAGAACCTCACAATAGTCGTAGAATATATTACTTTACATTCTATTTAATAGTTCAGTCTTACACAGCTTATAATTTGAGTAACTGCAGTTATTAACAGAGATGAACGCAAAACAAACCGTTGTTGATGAAATACATAGATCAGCTAGAAAAAATTTTCAAAGACGTAGTACTATAATAAAGGCTTATGATGATTTGTTTCAAATAGATTTAGCGGAGTTTATTCCCTACGCTAAAGTAAATAAGGGTTATCGTTACATACTGATGATGATAAACTGTTATTTGAAATACTTGTATGTACGTCCGTTGAAAACTAAGACCGGAGAAGAGGTGACAAAGCAGGTCCGTAGTATCTTTAAGGATTCAGTCATACCTAAAAATTTACAGTCTGATCTCGGGAAAGAGTTTTATAATAAACATTTTAAAAGGTTAATGAATTAATACAACATAAATCATTACTCTACGTATTCCGTGATTAAGGCTTCAATAGTCGAACGAGTTATTCGTACAATTAAGCAAAAGTTGTATAAGGAGTTTAGCTGCAGAGGGAAATTTAAATGGGTCGATATATTACGAGTAGTTGATAGCTATAATAATACAAAACATAGAACAATAGGGATGCCTCCTGCATCTGTTAAACCTACGACACATCTGTCGATGTATAACACTTCTGTAAAAACTATCAGTAAACGTAGATTGGATTTGAATGACATCGTACGTATAAGCAAATTCAAAGTAGTCTTTACCAAAGGATATACACCTAACTGGTCAACAGAATTATTCAAAGTAGTTAAAGTTCAATTTACAAAACCTATCACATACTTGTTGGAAGATCTACACGGAGTACCCGTTCGAGGTGCTTTCTACGAGTTCGAGCTGCAGAAAACCAATCAACCTGATGTATACCTAGTTGAAAAAATACTTAAACGCCGTAGCAATGGTGACATTTACGTGAAATGGCTCGGCTTAAATGAAAAGTCCTGGATAAAGAAGGAAGATCTACTCACTCACTAGCTCCTTTATAGTATTATTATTATTAGTATACTTCTGTATTATTTTAGATATAATTTAGTATTATATATCAGTATGAAATGTATTTTCTTCTAGATATAATTTAGTAATATATATCAATATGAACTGTATCTTCTTCTTTCAATAAAAGTTCTTGTATAAAATATTTGTTTTTTATTTTTACCTTAAATTACAGAAATAAAAAAGACAAGAAATAAATCATATTACATCTATTATTTACGAATAATATAATACATGTTATAACATTACAAAATAATTGATAACACAGTGAAACATGTAAAAGATATAACAAATTGAAAACTATATACAGGTATTGTTTAAACTAGTACATCTATTACACACGATTAATATAAATACACGGTGAAAAATATACAAACATTATTAAACTATATAAAGAAAAAATTATTTTGTAAACTATATACAGGTATTATAACTACAAGAGGCCCGTAACATCAGTCGATCCTAGGTTTTTTATAAACGTACGGAACGGAATCAAAGTCGTCTATACGGCGTCGCTTGCCGAAGGTTATTCTATAGGGCTTTGATTCGGTCCTGGTGACGAGCTGATGCTGAGCGGTTCTTCGTATGTTATCGGACTCAATCATAATCTTTGAGTCCATGTCGTCCAACAGCCGCGACATGGACTCAAAGTTTATTTTTTGAGCCGCGGTGTGATTGAGGGTGATCCCTTTCACCTTTACGACCATGTGTACTAGACCCGTGGCCGGACAATATACCTTATAGGCATAATTTTTGGGACCCCCTGATACAAATTCTATAATGTATGCCCCTGGTCCGTAATCCTCGAGTTCATCCGTGAGATCGCCTAGGAAGTTGCCGGTTGGTAGATCTTCTTCCCCGGGCCTGGACACGTATATTACAGAACCAAAAAAAAGAACAGACTTAGTAGTTATCAAATTATAAGAGAGAAATGAATAATTGTTACCTGTATTATAGTATAAGACTCTCTCGCCCAATCGATCAAGGTAGGAATAGAGTTTAAGTCGGGCCTGTGCAGTCACTAATGCCGCGATGACAACGTTTACTGACGATCGAAGATCTGCTGCTTCCTCCTTATGTTGCCAGTTAACGGCAATCACCTCGTCATTTATCTCCTGCACGTTGTTGACTTCTACGCTAGGGTTGGAGAGTAAATCGAAAAACTCCTTGGGTTCGTTGATAATCGAAGTTTTGGATTGATTCTCACGCTGACCGAATTTCCCTATAATACAATTATTATTAAGTAAAGAAAGCTACGTAAGACTATTGTACTACTTACCCCAAAATGAATTTAACATCAACTTGGCCAGCGAGCTCAATCTGGGGTTCTTCACAATTTTCGACGATTCCAGGAGGACTCCTTCGTTCAAGACATACTCATCAACGTAGGCTTGTTTTCGGACTGTATCAGCAGTACGTTATCGGAACATATTGTAGAGGGCCATCCGCTAGCTTCCTGCTTCATTTTCAGGAACTTATCTATGAACCCCGAAAACAATCCGCCGTCCATCGACTTCCTGTGATACTGGGTTACATCGTATGACCAGATCTCCTGTGCATCTTGTATGATGTAACCCTTTCGTACCGCTGTAACCACCTCATCCACGACCCATGTTCCGCTAATGACTCATTCGGCAACGGAATTATGACATTCTGCTTGGTTGAGGTCTTCAGTACAGGAGCGACATAAGGGAAACAACAACTTTTTATGTAACTTTACGGGTAAGACCGGATGGTATAGATCTTGAGGCGGTAAAACAGTGCATTTCATTACACCATTAACGTTTTCTATACCCCCTTTATCCCGAATAAACTGCTGACATTCTTCCCTACCGACGTAGACTTTAGGATGTCCAATGGGGAACTTTCCATATTTACATACTCATGGATAAAGGGAGCATACACCTACATACCTGATCTTTTCCCCGTTTTTCACATTATGTTTAAGCTTTGCAGCTCCTGTACGTCCGCCGTAAAAAGCATCACGCGGATTTAGCGTGTGTTTAAGAGTATTGGATGCTTCTCTAGCTATTTCATCTCAGGTGTTAACTTCTTCCAGAAGTCACACTCCCATTGTTCAATAACATCATAACCCATGGATTTGAATTTTTCCGTTGTAGACTGTTTTCTAATAACGCATATTCATAGTATCAGACGGGTCGTTATGTAGAGGTTCATCACGCCTAGTGATGTAGCAAGTAGGACAGCCGTAATAGAAGCAACCATGGAATTGGAATATCTGTCTTTCATACAACCCGTCTACCTTTTGACCGCCCACGATAACTTCTCGCTGTCTGCCTGCATGTTGAATTTGTACACCGCGTTGCTGTTCCTCCCACAGCAACCATTGCAGAGCTATTCCGGAGTGACTGTCTGCTCGGCGGTAACCACCTCTCGGAATGATCCATATGGTACTTTCTTTAAGGAATTTCCTCCGGTACATGAGGTTACAGGCAGAGGCTATGCTGATGGCTTCCGTGAACGGGTCAACATCGCATTCTTTAATAAAGAGATTCCTAAAGTGGATACAGGCTCTCTTCAGAATATCAACGTCGGTTCTGCAATATCCGACTAGGTCACGTTGAATATCGAACTCTGTGTCCCTGTTTGCATCGTACCACTTTAGGAACTCTTCACGAGCTTTTGGTTTCATGGTATCCGAGCTGTAGAATTTGACGTCGGGTAATGGGCCGACATAGTTGGCGTTGGCTTCGGTGTTGAATAGGTGCGGGAAGTATCCCTTGGGAGCCGGTAGATCGAAGGCTTTAGGCAACTCTGCCAGAGCCATGGGGAAAAAGTTGAGTGAATCGATAATCTTTAGGTTATCTAGTTCTAGTAGTAGAATTTTTGTACCACGCATGATGAGTTCTGGTTTTATTGAGGTGTTTGTAATAACGTGGTTTAAAATGAATTGGGTGTCAAAAGCTTGCCCGTTATGAGCAACTGCTACAACCTTTTTGAGCTTTTTCCTTACCTCTAGCAGGTGTGTAAGAAAACCTTCGATGCATTTTTCTTTTAGGATTTGTTCTCGCACACTGCATCTTTTATATATCAGCATATCCGGAGAATCATAGCATTCAGGGCAAACCTGCTGGAATACGCATAAATTTGGTTCTTGTAGTTTCACGTCGGGTGCAATTTCCTTTTCTTGACGGGTCTCCAAGTCAAAGAATACGAATAGAACGTCTTGCTTCCCAGCCATTTTACCCGATGGTCGTATGTAGCAAAAATGATTCTACGGCATATGGCTCTGGCACATCTTACAATAAATTGCTCCGCATACATGAGCTTCTGTTCTGTTTTTGAGGTTTATGATCCTAAAACAGTCTTCACACTTATTAACACGTGTTTGTCAAAACATTGTTGACTTCGGAAATCACGTCTGCAGTCCTGACACTTGATCAACAAGGCTTGTCTAGCACATGGCGGAGAGCTACCGCACCCTATACATGACTTCACACACCTATGATGACTTTTATGATCGTACGGTGTATGGCAGTGCTTGCAAAAGTAGGTACAGGCAAAGGCTGAGGTCAGAGAGGTGATTACGCTGTAATGGCCTTCATGGTACAGGAGATTGATCTTCTTCTCTGTATCAGCAGTACCTTCAAAGATCACATCGCGACCCTTTGTACTATAGCAATTTAACACTGATTGGAGTGTTAGGGCTATATTTATTAATTCTTGTAGAAGGATAATAAAACACAAGTTTACTTCTATGAATTATTTATTTGACTCTCATAGTTTATTGATACGCGTTGCCTAGTACCATTTCGTATCTATACAAAAATATATGAGTTGTGAGTCGTTCACAACATTACCCCGCCCGATCTGAAACGTGGGTATTACACACATGAAAAAGAAAAAATACGGAATGGTATTTTAGAGAAAAAATGGAGTATTTTAAGGGAACTTGAACAAAGTTGTAAAATCCTCCAGCTACAAAAACTCTACTAGGCAGTATAGTTAGTTACAATAAAAAAACTTAAGCTAAATAACACTACGGAACTTGCGACGGCAACTCTTGGAACCTGTAAACAGAAAGAAAAAAACAGAAAAGTGTTCAAATTTTTAAAGTCAACAGGTAAAAGGTTTTCAAAAGATGCCCTCGCGTAGCATTTGAAATCAGTTTATTGTTGTCTTAACATTATAAAGTAACTAATCTAAAAAATATGCAGGCTTTAGCCTATCTAAAGAGATAGGGCCAGTGTGATTTTCTAGAGTGGCGTATTTAACTGTCCGTTCTAACACTTTATAAATAACTGTCTTTCATGCCCAGGGTGTGCGTGTCATTACGAACGTATACGTGTGTGCAGTTGGTCAAGTCTCTGGGGACGAAGAACTGACTAGAATACGTTTTTGTAAAAAAATACTTCTGCTTCCTCATACGAAGTTTGAGATTGGCTATGAAATTAGGGAGGTTCATGTCGTTAGCCAGTTGTTCTTCTTCGAAGAAATCACCAGGTAGTCGTAAAGGTGTAGCATACAGGATTTCTGCAGGAGAAACATTAACTTGTGATTTCAGGGTTGCACGTAAGCTCAAGAGAATCCAAGGGAGATTTGTTAACCAGGAGGAAGTTCCTGTGGTTTGAATGGATTGCTTGAGTGTCCGATTAAAACGTTCGATAACGCCTTGACTAATCGGATGGAAGGCCGTGCATTTGACGTGTTTAATTCCTAACATGGCCATGAAGTTGATCCATGCATGCGAAAGGAATATTCTTGCATTGTCCGTGGTGAGGTACTTGGGAATTCCAAAGCGGGACACCCACGTGTCGACAAATGCAGTGATTACTGACTTCCACGGAAGAATCCTTCAGAGGAATGGCTTCCGGCCACCGACTGTAGCGGTCAATAATTGTAAGTAAGAATTTATAACCTCCCGAAGAAGGAAGGTGTACTAGGTCGAGATGGACCTTAGTAAAACGTTCGTCTGGTTCTACAATAGATTGTAATACTCCAGCTATAGTGGAAGACGAACTGTCTGCAGCTATACTGATAGGGTTATTAATTCGCGGATGTACCAATAAAGTAGCGGTAATCAAAGCATTCTTCGCGTGCCTAAAGGCTTCTATTTGTTCATGATTTAACTGGACAGGCTTTAGCGAAGCTTTACCAGGAATAACTATAGAGGTTAACGGTGCCAGAATTTTCGCACAGTTTGGTACAAATTTATGGTAATACGAAATTAAACCAATGAAATTGCGGAGTGCTTTCTGACTTGAAGGCAATGGGTAATCAATTATAGCTTGGACTTTGGAAGCCATTGGTCTGATACAGCGTGTATTAACGTGATGTCCTAAAAAATCGAGCTCATTGACTCTAAAGAGACACTTTGGTAGGTTGATAATTAGGCCATTGTCTTTTAATCTGGAAAACACTTGGTGTAAATGTTCAATATGTTGCTGCGAATCAGCACTAAAGACTAATATATCATCTAGATAAGAAAAACAAAATGGGAGCCCTGATAACACAGTGTCCATGAAACGACTCCAAGTGCTGGCTGCATTTCGTAGTCCGAAACACATCCGTTTGAACTCAAAGAGTTCCAGAGGTGTGATAATAGCAGTCTTGTGAATGTCCTCTGCCGCTATTGGTATTGCGAAGTAGGCCTTTTTGAGGTCTAGCTTCGAGAATATGGTTGCACCAGCAAGTTTTCTTGTAAAGTCCGTTAAAAAAGGAATTGGATAACAGTCTGGTACTGTCACTGCATTAAGTTTTCTATAATCGCCAACCAAGCGATAACTGTCTGTTGGGGTGATGCGGGCTGAGATGTCTTGGTCGTCACCAGGAGGTAGTGCTCGCTTTCCGAAAATGTGAATTGGCGTGACGTAGCTAGATGATGACCGCTGTACTACATCAGCGTCCAAGAGCTCATTAAGATGATCTTCTAGAAAAGAAAGATGATTAGGGTTCAGTTTGCGACAGCGTGCTTTAACTGGAGGTCCGGTCGTGTCAATGTGATGGACTACAGTATGTTTTACTGGTTGATGGTAGTCGAATTTACGTAAAAGTTCCGGGAAGTGTGTGTTTAGCATCTTACTATAAACATCAAGATTGCTAGACATGTTGTTAACAGTACCTGAAGAGTGTACGTTAATGTTTGAAGGTAAGGGAAGAAGAGGGGAAGAAATCGCAGGAGTAACGATTGACTCAGAAGGAGGAGTCAAAACATTAGCCTGAGCAGAAAATATTTTTCGTTTAGTGCCAGTCTTAACTTGGTGGGTTGTGGAACCTCGACTGCGAGTTGGGGCGGGCTGAACATCTGCTGTGCAAATGACCCGTTGAGAAGAGCAGTTAGTGTTAACTGGGGGGGTTGTGGAACCTCGACTGCGATTTCGGGCGGGCTGGACATCTGCCGTGCAAATGACCCGCTGAGAAGAGCAGTCAGTGAGAGGATTCACTGTTGGAGCCGGAAAATGACAACCCTGGCTGCGGTCTCGTGGGAGCTTGACATCTGCCGTGCAAATGACTCGTCAAGAAAAGCAGTCAATAGTTAGGTTTTGCCGCTGCAAAAAATCCAGGCCTAGAATGGCGTAGATATGTCAGCAACATAAAATTTCCAGGGGCATGGCGGTAGGCCAGGAATTGGGAAATGTAACCTCAAAGTTACAATACCTGTCACAGGAATTGACGTATTGTTTACTGCCATAAATGAAAGGTTGGCAGGCGTGATGTTTTGGTTACAGGAAACTGCAATGTGGGTTGGTAAAATGGAAAAATCTGCACCACTGTCAACCACAAAATTAATTTTGTAGGTTAGGTCTTGTAAAAATATTAAAGGATAAGTGCTTGGTAAAGAAGAAGTTGGAGGGATTGAATTAACCCTGGGAAATGTGGAACTGGCATTGTCCGAAGGCATGGAACGGCGTTTATTGAAATGCTGAGGATTTTGGGGGTTCGGAGAGATGGTGGGAGCTACAGGGAATTGTCGCTTGTTCATAGTAGAAAGCTCATTGGAAATGGTAGTAAGATTGGTCCTCAAACTGTCCAGCTTAGCTTCTAATGCAGGAGTAGTTGAAGGTTGCGGTGTTTTCTGCATAGAATAAATTAAATCTAATCTCTCTACAAAGGATATTAACGGTAAGTCATCGAAATTTAAAGATTGAATTTTAAGTTCTGTTGGTAGTTTAGCTATTAAAAAGTCTTTGGTTAATTCCTCAGTTAAGCCCAGATCCAATTTTTGGATGTCAAAGAGTAGTTCTTTGACACTATCAGAGAATTGAAGAGTCTCCAAAAGATTATTAATGTGAGATTCTCTTGGACCTATAATAGATTTTATTACTGCCCGTTTCAATGTAGTATATGGTTGCTGCCTTGGGGGGTTAATGATTAGGTCGCGATGAGCTCCTAAAACGTCGAAAGGTAAGTTTAGGGTTAATAAGTTATATTTGTCGAGTTCGTCGTTGATCAGCATACGAGTAAAGTATCTTTCTACCAAAATAAAATACAGGTCGACATCGTTACTCGTAAAAACTGGAAATGGAACTTTGACAGTCGCCATTTGAAATATTAAATAAGTAAATAAAATGATTTGAACTTATCGGATCAGAAAGGAGCACTAGTAGATAACGCAGGAGCAACTAGATGTGGTTCACCTGGAGAATTCAATGCAGCAGGCAAAGACCAATACTGCCAAATTCTTCTTCAGGAACGTGGGGATCACCATATATAGCGGTTTAACACTGGTTGGAGTGTTAGGGCTATATTTATTAATTCTTGTAGAATGATAATAAAACACAAGTTTACTTCTATGAATTATTTATTTGACTCTCATAGTTTATTGATACGCGTTGCCTAGTACCATTTCGTATCTATACAAGAATATATGAGTTGTGAGTCGTTCACAACAGTACAGTAACTGTACACAGTGATCTTATAGTTGGGGAGATACTGCTGAAAGAGTCTTAACTCATTAACCCCGGCTCCCTCTGCTGGAATGGGAATTACATCAGCTTCTCGCATCAATTCCTCAGCCTTTTTTTGCGCACTCTGGTTATTTCTAAGCTTCTTACACTCGGTGCTGTTATCTGCGTAAGCTTTCCCCACAGCCAGAGCTCTGGGTAGACAGAGGTTGTCTGTATTTTTAATACTAACAATTCCTTTACGTTTGCTACACTCTTCAGCGAAGGAGCTATAAATACCAGCACGACTGCGTCCTTGCCCTTGTCCTGCAGGTGGTGTTACAATTGTGGCTATTAATCTAAACGTATCAGAGCTGAGCGCTTCGGGGTCGGACTGAAGAATGCTTTCAAGGATGCCTCAGACATCGTTAAACGTGATTTTATCGGCTCTTTTGAAGCTCATGTAGCCTGGCAGTTTTTGATTGAAGTTGTCGAATTCAAAGGTGGCTCCAATTTTATCTGAAGACTGTGCTCAATTTAATAAATTCGATAAAATTTGATTAACGGCCGATTTAAAAAACTCCAAATGGTTTTTGCCGTCTGGTGCATCGTTGACTTTAAATACCACTCTGTGTTTCTGTGTACCAAATTTCTTTATAGTGGACACACTTTCGTTGATTACTTTCTAAAGAGAAGACATTTTGGATAAGATGTATGTATATAGGAACTGTAGTCAATCTGAAACAAATTTCAAAAATAATAAATGCAGTCTCATTAGGGGGCTTAAGAACATCAGGTATAGAAGGGAAACAGGAATGAACACAGGGTGTGCGGTCTCACACACCGTATTTTAGACCTGGTCCGCTGTGTTCGGCTAGGTAAGTACTCCCTGATCACTAGGTATAAAGGTAGAAATATAGTTAAAACATAAATAGCTTACCAGTAGAATTTCAGATAAGGATATAATATTTCTTATTGAAATCGAATTGTAGACTATCTAAAAAAGTTCAGAATGATTAGTTTGCATAACATAGTTAAAAATTAACACACTTACATGATGAATTTCAAATAAGGAAAATTAATATTTCTTAAAGAGGATATAATATTTCTTATTGATATGGAATTGTAGACTATCTAAAAAAGTTCAGAATGATTAGTTTGCATAACATAGTTAAAAATTAAAACACTTACATGATGAATTTCAAATAAGGAAAATTAATATTTCTTAAAGAGGATATAATATTTCTTATTGATATGGAATTGTAGACTATCTAAAAAAGTTCAGAATGATTAGTTTGCATAACAGTTAAAATTAAAACACTTACATGATGAATTTCAAATAAGGAAAATTAATATTTCTTAAAGATACGAAATTGTAGACGGTCTAAATAGAAGTCGATCTAAAACATTCGTAATCATTTACATATAGTTTTTAAAATATAAGCAAAAATAAAATACCTGATTTTAAATAAATATTCACTTGATGTAACTATCTTGATGGTTCCAGAACACTTTTCGGAATGTTTGGGAAACAGAAATTTCGGGGTTTTTATACTAGTTTTTGGCGTTTGCGTAATTAGTACGTCATGAACATTATTATTTTTAAAGGAACGATTATTTTTGAAGCTGTTAGTTATTATAAAAACACTTTGTCTTATTCCCCAGCTAAACAATAATAAGAGCACTTATATTTTCTTAAGTTAATGAGGCGTAGAGCTAATCCGTCATTCCTAAGAAATAAGTAATACTAAACAAGTGACTATATTGAGATTCCTTGAAGTTTCTTTATGACTAGCTCATACAGAATAACACAAAGGATGAGTAATTGTCATTACTTTTTAAAACAATAATTTATTGTTTTGTAGAGTTGTGGTTTTAAGATGTTAATGATTGACTATAATATTCTTTTCCTGTAAGATAATACTAATGGGAGTTTCTACTTAAAACATTTATAATATTTTACAAGATTTCAAATAAGTTTTTTGAATTTAAAAAGGCATTACACAATATTCCTTTTCTAAGTTTTATGTTTTTAACAATAATACATTTCAAAATTTGTCATTCAATGGAGTGTTATCTTCAAGAAGCTATTCCTTTTGTTATGAGTGTTCTTTAAGCTTTTAGTTTTTAAATAAATAAAAGGGATTTAAAATATACGTGTAAGCATTTAACCTTTAAATCTGTATTGAAATTCCGCGAAGTTTCTTCATGAATAACTAGTGATTAACACAGAGGGTTAGTTATTGTCAATACTTATTTACAACAATAATTTATTATTCTTGTAAAGATGTCGTTTTAAAAGACGAAGATGATTAATGCATCTACAAATATTTCAACTTGATAATTGCTTTTACGGGTTAACACCTATTACATAAGAGGGAAAGAATGTTTAACTTGTAAAATCCTGATGATTCCTGTTAAATATTATTTAACTGCGTTTACTATGTATAGCGATAGGGTTAACATACATTTCAAGTTTCTACGTGTTAATTATGTTACTCGGATGTATTTAAATATTAGCCCTATGACGTTTAGATTTATATTTAAATAAAACTTTAAGAATGACAGCAGTTGAAAAGCATAAGATTTATTTTAAAATAATTTTATGAGAGAGAGAGATGAGAGATGAGAGAGAGAGAGGAGAGATGACAAATGAGAAATGAGAGATGACAAATGACAAATGAGAGATGAGAGAGGTGAGATGACAAATGAGAGATGAGATATGCAAATGAGAGATGAGATATGCAAATGATACCGTGAATTAATTTAATTCGCGTATGCATATGAGAAATGAGCTAAGCAAATGAGAGATGAGATATGCAAATGATATCGTGAATTAATTTAATTCACGCATGCATATGAGAAATGAGCTAGGCAAATGAGAGATGAGATATGCAAATGATATCGTGAATTAATTTAATTTAATTAAATCAGATCAATTAATTTAATTCGGGAAATTCGCGCATTTAATTCGCGCATTTAATTAGATCGCGCCTCATTTGAATATTAATTAGCTCGCGGGTCATTTGCATAAAAAGGGAGGGGGTCGGCCCAACTGAGGCAATACCTACTGAAATACCTAAGTTTTGATATTGTAGAGGTTGCCGGATTAAACTAATGGCCATTTCTTTGTCATCCACCATCACAGCAATTGGGATCAATCCATATGAAGTGCTGCAGTACTGGTCGCTCGATCATTTAAAAAAAAAAATTTTGTTTTATCACATCTAAGTATTGGTAGATCAAAACCACTGTTATTTTGTTTTTATTCCTTTTAATTGAAATATGGCAGCCATATTTGTTATAACGAGAACTTAAAAACCCCATAAATACCAAAATAGCACAGTTTCAGAGTTAAAATATTTTATACATAAAATACCTCTGTGTACTTTTAAAAAGAAAATCAGCCCTAAGACTTCATCTTCATCTGAATATATGAAACATGCTTTCCCAAAAAGCGCAAATTTTTGTAAAAACGTTGTTAAACTTCGGAGTTAAATTGCACCCATAAGTAAGCATCCTACGAAAATTATGTTTAGATTAAAAGATGTAATCCGACATGTAAGCAATACAATGGTTCTACTGCTTGTCTCTAGGACGATTCTTGATATATCAAGATTTACGTTTACATAAAAAAACTGCAAGAAACGTCGTGCACCACGAAAAAAATATGGCTGCCCTTTCAATCAAAATGAATAGAAATAAAATAACAACGGTTTTGATCTACCAATACTTAGATGTCATAACACACAAAAATTTTTTATTTCGAAATGATCGTGCGGCCAGTACTTCACATGGATTGATCCCAATTGCTGTGATGGGGGATGACAAAGAAATGGCCATTAGTTGAATACGGGAACCTCTACAATATCAAAGCTTAGGTATTTCTCGACTTTTATTAACAATCAGAATGAGTCCAACGGGTTTTTTTATAAGGAAAGCCTCTGGGTGTTCGGTCTGACGGAAAGTCGGAAATTCGTAGAATTGTCGTTTTTCGACCGTCGATTTCGACCATACCACTGGACCCGACTTAAAGTGCTGGATACTCATCCGACGCAGAATTTAATGCTCTTTAATTCTTGTAATAGTGAAGTTTTCGTTCGAAAGCACCACTTTGAAGTTATAAGCGAAAAACTAGAAAAGGCCCGAAGATTTCGTATTTCTTTTGATACCCTCAGGTAAGCTCCCGTCGAGGGACCGTGCTAACCTAAGATACTTATATTTGACGTCAACTGAAGCGATCGAAGCGATCTCCCGCTTTTCAACATTTATTTCCAACAACGGTCCCAATCGGGTCTAATTTTACTGGCCTATAACCCATCACTACTGCTTAGTAATGCTTATACGTTCCACCGCCTGTCGTCTGAGTACGTTATGTATACAGGGTGTAACTAATATACGTTATGTGAGCACAATTTAACGTACTTAAAATTTAAAATGCGATTTTCTCGACTAGCAGGAAGCGACTACATGTTGATAAGGATAATTTGTTCTAAATCATTACAGCTAACCCCCATTACGAGGTTTCTAGTTATATTAGTTACACCCTGTATATTTATTTATTCACTTTTTTATTTACTGGGGACCCCACTCTATATTTGTGTCCGGAGCCTCAAAATCCAAAGCACGGCGCTGATTTTAGGAACCTTAGTAAGTGCAAGAAATTCTGCATTATATTCACATGTGTTAGAATTCCCGAACTTGCGTTATAGGTCTTTGAATTTTTAAAATGTGTTATCTAAAAAAACTTAGAATTTAGCACATTGACGCTAACTATAGTATATTCTATATGCTTATTTGCCACAGGTATTATTAACTCACCAGATTTATCCTGAATTGAGATAATAATTTACCATAGTGGTGAAGAATTTAAAAACTTGCCTTCTTGAATAAGAAAGTAGGATTGTATCCCAGGTTAATATGATGTTTGGCAAACTATATATATATATACGAGTAGTAGAGTCAATTTTTGCAAAAAACATGCTCTTAAAAGTTCTTATTTTTTACTATCTAAAGATAGAGACTTGAAATCTTTTGTAATGCCTTCAGTACTGGACCAATATAAAATGTTATATGTTTAAAATGGGGGCACGCCCCCTCGGGGGGTTGAAACCCCCATTTTGTACCCCTAATTTAATAACGCAACCAAATTGAGCGAAATTTACGTTGGGAGGGTTCTTGGAGTCGCTGATTATGAATCCAATGAGAAAATTAAAAAATTCAAAATGGCGGACCCAAAATGGCGGTCCTAAAATAACGGCATTTGAGATTGAGAATGCGATTTACGCCGTTTCTATTGATTTTAGAGAAAAACTCAAAGAGTCAAAAAGTGTTTAAAATGTGATTTTGCAAAGGAATTGCAAGGGGTTCATAATAAGGTAATCAAAATAGTGTATTCCTCTGCAAAATCAGATTTTAAGCACTTTTTGACTCTTTGAGTTTTTCTCTAAAATCAATATAAACGGCGTAAATCGCATTCTCAATCTCAAATGCCGTTATTTTAGGACCGCCATTTTGGGTCCGCCATTTTGAATTTTTTTTTTCTCATTGGACTGATAATCAGCGACTCCAAGAACCCTCCTAATATAAATTTCGCTCAATTTGGCTGCGTTATTAAATTAGGGGTACAAAATGGGGGTTTCAACCCCCCGGAATTTTAAATATATAACATTTTATATTGGTCCAGTACTGAAGGCATTACAAAAGATTTCAAGTCTCTATCTTTAGATAGTAAAAATAAGAACTTAATGCAAAAATTGACTCTACTAATATTCCTAGTAGTGGATGTTGAAACACCTTCAAGCCAACAGATTTTTAAGAAAACTTTTAAAAGTACTGTATGACTTTAGATTTTGCTGCCTGCAATTGGCATAAACGCATCTCCGTAGTTGTAAGATTATTAAAACAATAGAAAGCATGCATTCACTGTCAAAATAGCATTTAACAACTAACAGCTGGTTAGAAAACCACAAGCACTATTACTTTAATGAAGTTTTACAAAAAAATGTCCTGGTTGAAAAGTTTGGTACCAACTATAAAATTGAGTAATGGGGGTCATATTCCTATGTTAGGATTAGGAACATGGAAAGTAAGTCTTATTTTATTCTCTTTTAATAAACAACCAGTGTTATTTAAATATTCTAAGAATTTTGTATAATGGTAGTCCAAATCGTCGGAGGTAAAAAATGTTATAGAAACCGCCATTGAATTGGGTTATCGTCATTTTGATTGTGCACTGGTATACGGCAATGAAGCAGAAATAGGAGACGGTATAAGTTGTAAAATTCTCAAAAATGTCGTTAGTCGTTCAGATTTATTTCTTACTGGAAAATTGTGGAACACTTTCCACCGCCCTGATCTAGTCGAAGATGGCATTAAAAGAACCTTATACATGCTTAAAACTGATCATCTTGATTTATATTTAATGCATTGGCCTATGGGTTTTAAGGTAAGATAGACCTACATGTCTATTTTTTGGAGTATCTTTTACTGTTTAGGAAGGAAGTGCATTAACACCAAAACATGGAAATAAAATTTTATATAGTTTAGTACATTACGTAGAAACTTGGCATGCAATGGAAAAATTAGTAGAACAGGGTCTTACAAAATCAATTGGAGTTTCTAATTTTAATAAAAGGCAACTAGAGACCCTTATTCGAGAGGCTTCTATTAAACCAACAGTTAATCAAGTATGTACAACATGTATAATAGTTTTCCCGTAAATTGATATAAATATATGTTAAATAGATTGAATGCCATCCGTATCTAAACCAAGAAGATCTAATAAGCTTTTGCAAGAACGAGAAAATTGCTATTACTTGTTATAGTCCTTTAGGATCTCCCGACAGACCTGGATCTAAAGCAGGAGAACTTATTTTGCTAAAAGATCCAATATTAAAAGCTATAGGTGCATTTCATAAAAAAAGTCCGGCTCAGATAGCACTCAGATATCAAATTGAAAGAGGCAATATCGTTATCCCAAAATCAGCAAAACCGTGGAGGCTTGAGGAAAACATGAACATTTTCAATTTTCAACTATCTAGTGAAGACATGGAAGCAATAGATAGTTTAGATTGTGGAAAAAGGTATATTACCTTTACAAGGTAACTTCTTGGCACAATAATAATTACTGACTTATGTAAAACCATTCTTTTTAGCACTTCTAATCATCCTTTTTACCCATTTTCTGAAAAAGAGTCTCGCAGTGCGTTTGGAAAAACAAATTAATTACTTTTACCTTGTATATTGTATATATTACCTTGTATATTGGGAGACCTATTAATTTTAACATGTAGTTTTAAACTTTCGAAATTGAACAATGTATTTTTAAGATAATACACGAACACAACTGTTTTATTTCTTATAGAAATAAGTAGTATAAAACGCTATGGCTCCATTCCAGCATGGGAGTAAAGACAAATATTTAGGTTGATAACAGTTGATGGGAGGATGTGCAGAAGAATCAAAATATCCAACCTTACACCTCATATGAATGCGTGTAGAGCTCGTTAAAGAAATAAACCTGGTGAAGTTGGTAGAATGATAATACTGTACCAATAACCCATAATTAGGAAGCAAATAATTTGTAGATAACACAGTTTCAAGGTTCTATATAGTTTAATAGCTAAACTATAAACTCCTAAATATGCAGGTATGATAATCTTTAAAATTAAACGTGACAAGAACGCTTAGTTTCAAGCTCCTAAGTCTGTATATAGTCTAAGAGCCGGCGACAAAAATAGTTACGTCATTTCATTAAGAAAATTTTTGATGCCTTGTACTATCTTAACATAGGTAAACTTTAATTGGAAGTTCTGCCACATATCAGTGGTGGAGAGAGTAGTGG
This sequence comes from Agrypnus murinus, assembly GCA_929113105.1. Classification (NCBI taxonomy): domain Eukaryota; kingdom Metazoa; phylum Arthropoda; class Insecta; order Coleoptera; family Elateridae; genus Agrypnus; species Agrypnus murinus. The sequence goes on from OV816025.1 coordinate 160,267,356, forward strand.
GAGAGAGTGAAAGGGTTAAAAATATTAATAAAAAAACTTGATATAAGTAAAACTGATTTTTAGTGTGATGACGGTAAATAATATTTTATGTAATGTATTACAATGGCAGACAGTTTGATTAGTGGGGGGATGGGAACACACAGCGAGGAAGGTCGAAAAAATATGTGGCCTATTACGGCATATCAGTTTGTACTTACTAATAAACTATCCAATAATAGACACAAATCCTAAACAGTATGTATTCGCCAACATGTATGCCAATTTTTAGCTTCCTATTAATTTTTTCGTTAATTGCTTAATTTTGATCAAATTTTACTATACTTTTGGTCTTTGACCTTTTCATAGTCAATGTCTACCGATGAGTCAAATACCGTTGGGAAGTACTTAAAATTACCTTTCAAATGATGTATAATATGATGATATTTGAGTGTCTCTCATTGGACATGTTTACTAGTAAGTACAAACTGATATGACATAATAGGCCACATATTTTCTCGACCTTCCTCGCTGTCTGTTCCCATCCCCCCACTAACCAAACTGTTTGCTATTGTAATATATCACATAAAATATTATTTACCGTCATCACACCAAAAATCAGTTTTACTTATATCACGTTTTTGTATTAATATTTTTTAACCCTTTCACTATTTCCCGCTACTCTCTCCACCACTGATATGTGACAGAACTTCCAATTAAAGTATATCTATGTTAAGACAGTACAATGGCATCAAGAATTTTCTTAATGAAATGACGTAATAATTTTTGTCGCTGGCTCTCCGTCTAATATCTCTCCATTGCTCTGATCCCAACGCGAATATCTACGAGAGTGTATTGATATCTAGTTAGCCCTAGTACCTTACCTCCATCAAGTGCCTTATTTAAAGGGGTTAAGAAGTAAACAGATTTGCGAAGATATGCTTAATACCCTTGGCGATCAATGTCCCTCGTATGCGTTCGTGAAAAATTGGATTGCATGCTTCAAAAGAGGTAAATTTTCTATTGAAGATGAAGAGCAAGTGAAAAACCTGTGTCCGTCCCAGAAAAATCGATGCAGTTCATGACATGATATTATCAGATCGCCGAAGTGGGCTTAAGATTCTGAGACACCGAATATTTCATATGGTTCTCCAAGATCTAAGAAGTTCCGAGTTCAAAAATATGATAGAGAAGTTCCGGCTTCAGTTTTTTGGGATTGCTATGGAGTAATAACGATTGAATTTCCGGATAAGGGTAGAACTATTACTACTCGAATTATTACTCGACGTTACTGAGCACTCTACGCGAGAAAGTTAGGGAAAGTTATCCAAAGCCGTTTTGTTTTTGCAAGACAATGCCCCTGCATACAAATCACACATTTCATGATTTAGGGTTCGAATTACTCGAACACCCTCTTCATTCACCGGTTCTGGCTCCGTCCGACTATTATCTCTTCCCTCAACTAAAGAAAGTTTGAAAGGGTGTAAATTTTCTTCCAACGAAGAGTTTATAGAAGTTGCGAAGATCTGGTTTGCAGAGAAAGATGAAATTTCTTTTTAAAACTCTAGAGGCGACCCAAGTAGTAGTGACAGAGATCGGAACTTTGATTGAGCTGTTGTTACGTAACTACAACTAAATTTATGACTTTATAAGTTTAATTACTTTAGTTTGGAATATTTTAGTAATTATGTAGTTGCTTCTACTATTTATTGGAACTACTTAGTTCCATTTCTTCTAAGTACTTTTTAAAGTTTGTGGAACGGTATTGCCACTTATTATAATTACTTTAAAGTTTTTGCAACTTTAAAGTAGTATTATGATTGTAGCAGCAATCTTCCCGAAGCGACTTTAAAGTTTTTAAAAGTTTAAGGTAGTACTGGAAGTTCCCGCCACCTGTCTGACACCATTGCTTAACATTTAAAGTAATGAAACTTTACAGTAGTATTGAAAGTAAAACTGACGTTTTTGTTGCCAGGAGAATCACTTTAAAGTGATTTTTACTACTTGTCTTGCGTCAGAGTTACTACAAAGTTTCAATTACTATTAAAAATTACAACGAACAGGTAGAAACTTCTATTAAGCAATCCAAATCAATATGATTTCTGTGGGCAAACATTCCCGTCGGCGCCATAAAATCACCATTTGACATACTATTGGATTGCCTAATAAATTAGCCTAATCGATCCAAATAATGATGGCCGCTGTGATTGGTAGTTGGATTGCCTAATAGAGGCATATCTGCTGTAGTATAGTTTGGAATTTGGAGGTTAATTATGTTTTTGCACTGGTAGTAGTTGTAGCCAATACAAAATATTATTTTGCTCCAATTTGTAGGGAACATGATGGGTGAAATATATTCTCCTGTTTTCTTTGGTTGCCACAACCTTTAAATATGTCATATTTATTTATTATGAAGCAGTATAGAAAATATAATGGCCATTGTTAAATGAGGTTAAACTTAAACATTCTTCAAGTTCTAATAGCGCAATGCAAACGTTAGTTTAAAGGGACGCTGGAGGACGAACAAACAGTTTGAAGCACTGTAGTTTTAAAAATATTAAATGTTTTAAATATCTGTTTCGCGTGTTAGTAATTTAAACATCCAATTTCAGTTTTAGCGTATATTTTATGTAAATAGAAAGCAATTTATGGTACCACTTGAGGTTATATCTTATGTTTGTCCTCCAGGAACTTGACACTTTGACAAACTTATTTAACCTATGATGATTTTGACAGCAATCTGGATTGCCCTATAGAAACTTTACAGTGAAATTAATGAGAAACTGGAAAGTGGTTACGAAAACGTTGACGTCGTTTTATAGTAAGGGTCTGTAACGGTTCGTTTTTGTCAGTAGATTTATCTTAAATTATTTACCAATTGGCATTGATTTGAGCTTATAATTTATAGTACGAAAGCAATAAAATATTTTTCTTATATTTTCTTTATTGAAATATTTCAATTACACAATAAAATAAAATACAATAAAATGTTGATGGTATAGGCAACTCTTCTTGCTTAGGTAAGAATCTTAGTGATGAGTTGGCATTTTTTTGTTTTCAACTCTTTTATTAGCTAAAAAATTATTAGGTATTAGCATTAGTGAATTGGAACTTTCATTATAGTTTCGTACTTACTTGAAAAAGAATTCTTCTCGTAGTCTTGTGGTTATTCCTAAAAGATAGAGATTATTAGTTCAAAATAAACAGTAATTAACTTGTTTTGTACTTACCCAACTTTCGAGTCATCTATTTAGCCTTAACGCTGGTGCTAACTTCTTCATGCATATTGCGGACAGCGCCTTGTAAACAATTTTGTCGTATTTAAAAGTATTTTTAATAGAAATTATAAATTTCCATTTTGCATACGATATGTAAACAAACTTTATCTTGCAACTGTCTTTCTGTTGCGCCGTCTCGAATAATTCCCTTTAATAAACATTGTTGCCGCAGTTATCTCTTCATGCTACTTGAGACTACTGGTCATACATCTGCTTTGCGCAGAAGCTATCGCATTACGTAATAACTGCCGCGTGTTTTGAAACGTGTTGTGTTAATTATTGAACCCATTTGACATGGAATTTCTTAATTAGATTGGAATAATATTTGCAACGCTGCCCCTCGCGGACGTACTTTGATATTTGAGATTGCGTATTTTTGCCGTCGACGGATATCCGGTGATAGGCTTTTAAAGAAAGGTCTGAACGACATTCTTCTTTTGGTTTAGTAGTAATCAACTACGATCGAATTTGATCTTGGTGAAATATTGTGGGTGCTATTTAAGAAACAAATCTCTGGAGCCATATATGATGGTAATGGTGAGATTTTGTCTTCAATTACGCTTCAGCGGATTATTAGCACCACATCAATAATAATCAAACTGGTAACTACCCTATTGGAATATTTGGAGGGAAGCCATTTTGTCGCACAAGCGGATTCATTAGACTAGATCAATTCCTTCGATCGATACGAATTAACCCCCACCCAATGCCTGAAGTTCTTCACAGGTAAAATTTTTAGATAATGGATTTACGTCCAAGAAGTTACATACAGTCTTATATTTTAGGATTACTAAATTATTCTTTGAATGTGGATGCATTTTGTTATCGGGTAGATACCGCCCTTTTACCTTTTAGCCGCCCACCATCAGAGGTATGAATTCTTAACATGTTTATGTATCGAACCATTTTCCTAGTCTGGAATTTTCTTTTAGGCTTCTTGGAAAAGGTGTACCCCATTAAGTATAGTAAGAAGATTATTTTTAACACAAACTCAAACTGTAGTTCACCCCTACCTGGAAGTTTGGTAGTTAAGGAAATAAACCAGCGAGTAACAAGATTTGAAGAATCTTCTGGGTTGAATGTCGAAATCAGCTAAGTTTATCATAAGAGATAACCTGTAATTTGCTAACTAAGCCGTCATTCAAATTTTTGTTGAGGTCATTTATTAATTATGTGATGTTGAAGAAGTCATTTGGACATTGAGTCCTTTCTGAACATAGCATTTAACCAGTCAACGTTAGGACTAGAATATAATTAATATTAATTAGATACATTATTTAGTTTATTCATTGGATTGGAAATTATCAATTGTATAAGTGTGTAATCTAGCCATTGTCAAGTCTGTTAGTTCAACAAATGCCCAATTGCTCATAGTATTACTGCATTAACTTGCGAAGGAGTAAATCGTAAGCTAACGACGGTTAACCCCTCTTCCCTATTACATGTTCTAACATTGGTGGTGGTTATTTTATTTTTTTTTGGTTACTTCCTTTATAATTACATATTAGAATACCTACTTTATTCAGCTCTCGATAGAACAATTACCAAGAACTTGATACTGACTGATATACAATAATATCATTTCTTTTTTTTTAATCCTCTCAATAGATTTTACAGTACAGTTAATATTTGTTTATGTTTATGAATGGGCCTTTTAATGGTATGATAAGCAAGTACTTACTTAGCCCCGAGTCGGTAAGTATCTGGTGCCCTTTTCTTAATTTTGGTGGTTCGGTGGTTGCTGTGTCCTTAGTTGGAAAATTAAGTGGCGCTCCCTTACAACTTGAATCCAGCCCTTCTCCACTGATAGCTGGTTCGGAAGGACACAACTTTAAGCTATCGTTTACTTTGGTAATTATCGTCGCTTTATCCTATGGTAAGGGTCCGTGACAAGTCAGTTCAAAGTTTCAGAATTTTTTAACTTATTTTATACTTTGTAGTAACAGCAACCATAAAGTAGAATTTGTTTAGTTCCCATTATTGATAATTAAGTGACACAGAGTTTAGAAACACAATTTACAGTGAATACTACTTTAAAGTGATTTTATGAAAACTGCTCCATATTTACTTATAAAATGTTTGGGGCTATTAATCAATTTGCAATTTGTTATAATTGTTAATATATGTTTCACTATAACCTTATAATAACAAACAATAATAAAAATTGTGCCTTAGGAATAATATAAAAATGGTTTCTATCATGTGTACCAACTTACAAATATTTTTGTCATATTTTATTATAAAAAATATATTTAAAGATGGCGCGTTGTTTTCATCTCTGTATTATTAACTACATATTACAAATAAAATAGTAATCCGTTTTGTGACACGATCGCAGCATTAGTATAGAATATGACAATAGAATATTTTTTAAGTTACAAGAGAAAGAAAGAGCGACCACGCGACACAACATGTCCAAGAGAAAAGAAGTCCCATGAAAGTAGCAATTACTACACCACGCCGCCATATTCCTGCTACGTAGCCTAGAAGTAATCGAAACGTAGCTGGACAAGTTCCAAAAAGGTCATTGCAACGTATCTGCTACCCAAAGATTGTTCCCCATTTTGGTTCCAGGTACGTAATAAAACCGTAACAATTACGTGCTCGTCACTAGTGATAAAAACTTAATAGTTCCACCAATGCCTTTTTTATTTACAAGCCGTGGTGTAAACGTGACAATGCGGTCTGTGATGGGCAAGCTAAGTTACTAGGCTAGAAGATTAGCCTCACGTGTACGTTGAGTACGTTTAGTTATTTTGTTGTTTGCATAATATAATATAATATGCAAACAACAAAATAGCTAAACGTACACCATTATGACGCATTGATGTATCAATGCATACGTTAGGATAACCTTCTAACCTAGTACCTTGCCGGACCACCGACTGCATTGTCACTTTTACAGCAAGGCTTGTAAATAAAGAAGGCATTGGTTCCACCGATAGTTGCTGGTACGTAGCGATGACTAAAAATACTGTTTGGGGTTGCAGGTTCACTGTAATAAATGTATTCAAGTTTTCAAATTTAAGTTTCAAAGTTTTCCAATATCAGTATCTTGTAAGGTAAGTAAGTTGTAATCAATAAGTCCCTGAATCTTTCTAGCATTTTAGATTTTGATGATTAAAACTTCTAAATGTATAATTTTTAGCATCCGTAATTGTTTACCTCTGAAAGTATCTAATCCATACAGTAAGTATAAGCTGGAATCTTCGTGATAGGAAAACACTGAACATTAAGGCTTTTACTTACTCAGTGCTCGAGTACTAAACAGCCTAGTTTTACATCTCTTACTAGTAATAGAGTCAGTAGGGGCATGTATTTTTCTACAGAATGGGACTTGTTCTGGGAATTGCTTGCAACTAGTGAAAAATTTCTAAAGTTTTTAAATTTTAAAAGCTTTACAGCTCAAAAGTTTCACTAAATTTCAAATGTACTTATTTAGTTATGCAAGCTTAACTTTTTAGACTTAACGGTTATGAAAAAATTAAAAAAACTTTTAAAAACACCATTTAAAGATTTGGCTCTATAATAGATTTCTAATTCTTTTAAGTATTCATATTTCGTCATTTTAATTTACAAAGCTGCTTTTGCGGTTTTAAAATACGTAATTAGAAAACAAAAACTGTCAGATCTTGTGACGAAAACGATTACCTACTACGTACCGTTTCTCCGTAAGTATTATTCAACTAGTCTTTTGGCCAGACTACGTATCATTACTTCAAGAAGACTGTAGCTGTTTTGATAGGATTTGAAGTTCGCTACGTTCTTCACAAACAAAATATTTCAAATGTGTCCCAACTGAAACATATTGTGCGCGTTTGATTTTTATTAAAGCAAAACGTATAAGAAATGGGAGGCCCAAACACCTGAAGAACTAATTTCCACAATTAATTCAAAACCTCGTCATTTCAAACAACTGGACTTTGAAGAGTTAATGGCTAGGACAAATATAAAAATTAGGATAGCTGCCGGTCCCGTCCAGACTATCTAATTACAGATTGAATAACTTGTTTGTCTTGTTAGTTGTGTTGTAACTTGTTTGCACTAAAGCAAAGTTTACGCAGATTTTTAATTGACCCCCCTTATATTGATTTATATTCTCAAAGGGAAACTTTCTTTTTGACACTTTCTTTTTTAGTGCACCTTTCTTTAATCTTCCTGAGATATTTAATAGCCCATTTGTCTTAACTGCTCTCAGTTTGTTCAGTTTTGGTAAAAATTATCCTAAAAGAAGACTGGAAAACGCATTTTTTACAAAAGCAAACGAAAGTAAGCCATGGAAATAATACTCATAACCTCATAACAATGTCAAATTATTTTTAAATATTATTATCTAAAAAGATTTTTTGGATTCTTGAAAATAAATTCCTGTTAATATAACTAAACAATGCTGAATGAACAATGCTTCCCCCTAGAATACCAACAATTCTCTTAAATAATGGACATCGAATTCCAATTATAGGTTTAGGGACGTGGCTGGTAAGTTAGATTATTGTTAGACTGATAAGTAAAAGTTTATAAGATACTTACTACATCTTTTAAATAGTCGAAACCTGGTGAAGTATACAAAGCTGTACGCAGTGCCATTGATGTGGGTTATCGTCATATCGATTGTGCACTTTTTTATGGGAATGAACACGAAATCGGAATTGGCATTCATGATAGACTAATAAACAACGCTGTCCAACGTAAAGATTTATTTATTACTGGGAAATTATGGAATACTTTTCACAAGCCGAATCTTGTCATGCCATCCTGCATGAAAACTATAAAAGATCTTAAAACGAAATATTTGGATCTGTATTTAATACATTGGCCCATGGCTTATAAGGTACTTAAGTATTATACTATACAGCATATTGAATATGTTAGAATAGAAAGAAATTGATGAAAGAAAATGTGGTTAAAATATTTTGTCTTACTCATGAAACACTGGTACGACAAAAAATCTTGTACACACCTCGAACATTACAAGATGATAATGCCTATCAGGTGACATCCATCCTTCGGGCCCCTTAGGCCCTCGGAATGGAACATCGTCACTCTCCGGGCATTATCATCATCATAATGGTCTTGGTACTCAAAACCACTATACTTAATTACATTAATTAATAACACTTTTAATAGGAAGGTGGCGCACTTATACCTATGAAAAACAAGAAGGTTTTATATAGTGACGTGCATTACTTAGATACGTGGAAAGCAATGGAAGAATTAGTAGATAATGAACTAGTCAAGTCAATTGGAGTTGCTAATTTCAATATCAATCAGTTAGGAAACGTAATACGCCATGCTCGTATTAAACCAGTGATGTGCCAGGTACAAAAATGTGTATTTACTTCTCTTACATCGGTTTTCAGATCTGATCTTAACATGCAGGTTGAATGTCATCCATACCTAAATCAAAAAGATATAATGAAATATTGTAAATCTCACGATATTCGTATAACATGCTACAGTCCATTAGGATCACCACGTCGACCATGGGCTAAAAAGGACGAACCTGTTGTATTAGAAGATCCAACTATATTAGCTCTAGCGCAACGCTATACTAAGACTCCAGCTCAAATTATCCTCAGATATCAAATACAACGTGGAAATATTGTCATACCAAAATCAATAACACCTTCAAGAATTAAACAGAATTTGGAAATTTTTGATTTTCAACTTACTTGTAACGATTTGCAGGAAATCAGTGCTTTAAATCGTGGAGTAAGATATGTAGCTTTAAAAGGGTAAGGGCCAATATTTATATTGTATTATATTTAAAAACTGTAATCAGAATACTTAATGTTACAGTAGCTAGTATGAACCTATTGCATGCTATTACGAGATAAATGTAATTTCAGTGATTCCAAACATCCACATTATCCTTTTGAAAGAACATATTCTGCTAAGGAAAAGGGGAAGAAAGGAAAGACAGATAAGAATCCTTCTGCAAAAAAGGATGCTTCTAAGAAGAAAGACAAAGGCAAAAAAGATAAGAAAGGAGAAAAGGACAAGAAAGGGGGGAAAGATAATAAATGTAAAAACTAGAACACAGATTGAATCAAGAAAGCTAAATAGGGAGTCTATAATAATGTAATAATTTATAAAGTCAAAATCAGTATAATTGTCTTTCCAAATGACTATAGTTTATAAATTTAATAAAAACATAAATATTCTTTATTTAATGTGTTGAATTGTCATGTAGGTTTTTGAGATACTAAGTTTGTTACTATAATGTTCAAAATTAAAGTTACCATAAATTACACTGTAAGTACAACAAAATTGGACTTAAAAAATTCTGGGTTTTAATACATGTTTTCTATAGGTTTTTAAGATGCAGATCATGAATCTGCTATTGTATTTTCCGGGTCAGGTCAAATTTCAGTTATAATTCAAATTTTGTTTCAAAGAAAACTAGTTTTTAAATGCACGAGAAGCGTAGGCAACATTTATTACCTGGTACTAATTTAACATGTTTTGATGCAGTTTTTGTCCAGAACTCTCCCAGGTTTTACTTGGTTACAGAACTCGTTACCCAATTATTAAGAATAAGCTAGTTTTAGCATTTACCAGGTAACAAAAATTATTATCTAGTAATGATTAAATACGTTTTTGCGCAATTTTTGTTCTTCGGTAACAAAAACTGGCGTTACCGCAGCTGATTACCTGGTTACAGTTAACTCGTTATCCAGCTGTTAAGAACAGGCGAGATTTAGCGATTACCAGCAGGCAACAAGATTTATTACCTGGCAATGATAAAACATGTTTTGGTGTAATTTCCCGATAACGAGAACCGGGAACGCCACAGTTTATTACCTGGATACAGAAATCGTTACCCAGTTGTTAAGAATAGGCGGGTTTTAGCGTTTACCAGGTTTTTTCCCTTAGGGTTCCTCCTGCGAGTTGGTACCGGTGGCACTGCAGCCTAAAAGGTTTATTGTACTCGTCCTATGCCTATAACAAGTTAATCACAACCAGTCTGTAATGGTAACACCCCGTATCAATAAATACAGGTTTCTCGCTGGATGTGTGATGAAGTGTTTCGGGTTCAAGGAGGGTTGTCCGAAAATGAGCTATTCCCACTCAGCGCATAGCAGTTGTAGCACAGACTGTAAGTAAAGTGTCAATTAAATTTCCCGATCTTTTACACAGATGTTCTTTAACGGTCGCTTACCCCGTTAGCAAACTCGTAATGATCTTGAGTTGCAACCTACTTAAGAGAAGAAGTTCTGTTGATCTTTTCTGGTAATGTCTGTAAATGAACGCCCTATATGGTTGTGTTTTGTTCGATTAGCGCGTAGATGCTGTACCGAGTACGGGACTAATCGTTGACATAGCCTAGGGATGTACTTCTTGATACTCCCAAGGCAGATTCTGGGCTAGGAAAAACCTGGGAGAAGGCTTTTTCATGGCCTACAATTACAAAGCAGTTTGCAGTATTTTGGCCTGCCAGTTCATTGAATTCCGTAAAGTATTACCATACTAAGACTACTCTAGACAGAGTAAATCCTAGAACTATCCCGACCGTCATTTTTATCTATCGTTAGGTCGAGTCAAACACTATGCACATAATAGCAAAATTTACGCGCCAAGCGCCAAAACAAAAAACTGTAGGACCAGGATGCATCAAAAGATGCGCCAAAACTATCAATCCTGTTAATGTGTTGTATGCATGCTATTCTTCTATTGGTGTTTTGCATTTGTGAGGTAGAAATCATTTCCCGGTAAAACCGGTTTGAGTTGACTCATGAGGCAGGTATGCGTTGGCTGCATGATACGTGAACCAATTCCATCAAAACAACAGTATTTGACCTGACCCGAAAAAACCAATAGCAGATTGGTGATCTCCATACCAAAAAGATCTAGAAAAACTATATGAACACCTGGATTTTTTTTGTGTTGTACCATGTTATTGAAGTAGCAGGAATTCTCTAACATGTCTGCATTGTGCAGATACTGTTTTCATATTTTTGTAACTTTATAACAAAAATCTATCATCAACGTGTGGAATTATAAATTTGAAATAAGCCACAGAACATTATAACATGTGAGTCGTTATGAATGAGAGAGGTAGACATAGCAGTTATGTATCTCAGATATATAGTATCTATCTCATTCATAACCGACTCAAAAACAAAATTATATGGCTGACATGATACTTTTACATGAAATCTATGCTGCGTTCGGTATTTCAATTATTTTTGCTCTGAAAGCTCTATCCCTATAGTTCAGTCTCATCGTAAAACAATTAGAGTTTGTATAAATACTGCTATCTGTATTACATAGTTACAATTATTTACAACAATGGATACTAGGTGCTATAGAAACTGGGCTCTTCGGGTAAATCGAGCTGAAATATTAGTCCACTCAATCTATAGGTACATTTTACCTTGCAAGAGTTCGGATAATTGTGATTTTTGGATGTAGTACGGTATGCTATGTTAAAATTTTCATATTTATTGTGCCAAAAGTCAAAGTGGTTGGGTCAAAGGTCTATTATAAGTAATTTTCAAATTAATTCTTAATCAAAAGATAAGATTATTCACAAAATAAATTAGTTATTTGGTACCAAAATGTTACTTTTGATTACTAGAATAACAGTATGCTAGGTACCATTTATAAAAGTTAGTATGAGGTCATCAGAGTGGGCCAAAGGTCAATCATTGGTATTTTTTAAATGATTCTTTAAGAAATGGAAAAAGCAAAGTATTATTACGCTAATTATATTAATGAACGTCAACAATATTTTCTCCAGATACATATATAGTACATAAATAGTAATTTACACTCAAACGAATACAAAATTGCATGTCCACAGTTTGAAAATTAAAACCAAACTTATGTCACTGGAAAATCTATCTCGGATTCTTCCGTATCGGTGCTTTCTTCAGACTACGTATAATTTTCATAATCGTAGTCTTTGATGTTCTCGCAGTCGTTGCATCTGCATAATGCAGTACAAGGTAATTCATTTTTCAAGCAAGAGCAGTTAGATTTTTCAGCACATTGACTTTTACATCCACATTTTATGAGTAACATCAACGCCTTTGGAACGGATAATTTCGTGCATCGCAGAGGTACCTAGGAATTTTTCATCATCAGTAACATCCCATCAATTTCCAGCAAGTGGAGAAATCGAAGGTATTGGCTGTCTGTAGTATTTAAAAAATTCTCATTATTGAGGAGTTATCCTTTGATTTTCCTGCTTCTGCAGCCCTAGAGTACCTATTTATTAAAGTAAAGATACATTCAAAAACTATTGCTATTGGAACTATTTACAGACCACCTAAAGCAAATGTTAATGATTTTGTAACCAATTTAGATGATATACTGTCTACTGTACTTCCTATTGTCGATGACGTTATAGTACTAGGCGACATTAATATTGATTGTTTTATTGTCGATAATCATGTTATTTCTTTATTTAATGCTTACAACATGACACAAATAATAAATGAGCCAACCCGGGTAACGGACACTTCGAGTAAACTGATTGATCCAATTTTTGTAAGTAACAATTCATCGGTTAATTTTCACGGTACAATTAATGCAGATATAATGTCTGATCATAGAGTTGCTTTCTGTGATTTAAAGATTTCGCTGAGCAAATATAAACCAAAAGTCATTCAAGTACGTAATTTCAGAAATTTTAATCAGGAAATATTCTTAACTGATTTGCAATCACTTCCCTGGTATGATATATGTCGGGAGAATGATATTGATAACAAAGTCTCCACTCTCATGGCTTATATATTATCGGTTTTCGATACTCATGCACCAGTGAGAGAGGTGAAGGTGACAAAACCCAGAGCGCCTTGGTTGACCGATACTGTAAAAGCAATTATGAGGGAGCGTAACAGAGTTTTGAGAAAATACAAGCGTTCTAAATCCACCTCGGACTGGAAACAATATAAAGAATTAAGGAATTTTACGGTGGCTTCTATTCGTCGCGAGAAAAGGGCTTACTTAAGTTCTGTATCAAAAGAAAACGATCCTCGTAAATTATGGACCGCGTTAACCGATCTCAGCATACGATTTTCTAACAATCGTGATATACCTTTTAACTTAGCTGATCCAAATTCTATAGGCAACTACTTCAGTTCATTTATTCAAGACACCTCTAACACTTGTGATCAACAAATTCGCTATTATTTAAGTAATCATAATTTAACAGACACTTCATTTATTTTTTCCTTAACTACAACAGATGAGATACATAATATTCTATTTAACTTAAAATCGAATGCCCTGGGTTTAGATAATATTACTCTAACAATGCTAAAGTACTGCAGTCCACTTATTGACAAATTTATTACACATATAATAAACTGTTGCATTGAAGCTAGTTACTTTCCAGTAGCTTGGAAAGGAGCCATTGGACTACCTTTGCCTAAAATGGCAAACCCAAAAACTTTTTCTGACTTACGAATAATTAGTATTCTACCGTGCATTTCAAAAATTTTTGAAAAGATTTTACATAAACAAATGCTTGATTTTTTTAACGCTAACAATTTATTGCCTAACTGTCAAACTGGTTTTAGAGGAGGATTTAGCACGACTGATTCTCTAGCTACTGTTACGAATGATATCATAGATGCAACTGACAAAAAAAGTATTACCGCGTTAATTTTTCTGGATTTCTCAAAAGCTTTTGACACAATTAATCATCAACTTGCTTGTGCGAAATTAAGTTATTACGGATTTGAAGATTCGGCTGTTAATTTAATTAAATCTTATTTAGAAGATAGATTGTTAATTATTAAGAATGACAATCAATCTTCTAATCCGTTTCCTATCACGTCTGGTGTCCCACAGGGTTCTATTTTGGGCCCCTTACTATTTATTATATATACTTCTGATATTTTGAAAGCTTTGCGGTATTGTAAAGTGCAAGCATATGCTGATGATACGCAAATTTACAAATCCTTTGCTTTTACAGCCAGAGCTCAGGCATATGTTGACATTAATAAAGATCTTGACATGATTATGGTACTGTCACATGCACATAATTTAAAACTTAATACTAAAAAATCACATTTATTACTGTTTGAAAATAAAAAGCAAATTAATATTGTTAAAACTGATCATAATATACACGTAAACAACGAAAAGTTGTCTACGATGGACTCTGCCAGAAATTTAGGTATACTTATAGACACCAATTTACGATTTAAACAGCATGTTTGCAAGCTATTACAAAAAGCCTATTCATCTTTAAAAGTATTATATGCTAATAAAGATATATTAAATTTTAGTCAGAAAAAAATGCTTTCCGAGAGTTTAGTATTGTCACATTTTAATTATTGTAATTTGATTTATGGTCCTTGTCTTAATGCAATTGATAAACAACGAATACAAAAGATTCAGAATTGGTGCTGTAGATTTATCTTTAATTTACGTCGATATGATCATATTTCCCATAAAATTAAGGAACTCGGGTGGCTGAACATGGAGAATCGTTGGAAGTATCAATTGGGATCGTTTACACATGTACTACTCACAACGAAAAAGTCTACATCTCTTAGCTCAGAACTGATACCTAGGTCATACGTTCACTCCGTGAACACTCGCTATAACTACATGCTTAACATGCCAAAACACACATCATCTTTATTTCGTAGAAGTTTTGGCTATAATGCAGCAAGACTCTACAACTCTTTACCTATGGATATAAAGATTTGTTCTACTAAGAGGTTTAAATGTGATTTGAAAAAATATTTCATACAAACGCAATAATTTAAACTTGTGTCTTTGGTCTCATCATCTACCTACCTATATATATACTATATCTACTTTTATTTTATTATTATTTTTATTATATGATATATTGTACTGCCTTCACTATATTTTGTTTTGTTATATTAATTATATTTTGCGTGATTTTCAGGTTAAATTGAGTAGCCCTTGGCTAGATTTCGCCTGAAGATCACGTAGCGAACTGTTTTATTTATTTATTGTTATTTGATTTTTCTTTATGGAAATAAAGGCGTTTATTATTATTATTAAATTTCCTCTTAGCACATACGGTTTGAGAGATGCAAGAGTGGGTGGAAACTTTTCGCATTCCTAATTTTTCCTTTTGAATCACTCCCATTGTAATTTCAATAGTGTATTATGTGTTTTGCGTATATTACTGCACAGAGAGAAATACTTCATAAGAGCTTTGCACAATATTGTTCAAAACGGTGTTGGAGAAATTTATATTATAATTGTAGAATCGTATTGTCCAGCGTTGTGTAGGATTTCGTTACTGAATTGTCTAACAGGAACTTACGACAATTATTTAACAGCGTCAGATTTAGTTCTGCATTCTTTGGAACAATGTTGTAGAGGATAAGCTAGCATATTATGTTGAAGTATAATTGTAAAAAATGTTTAGAAAAGTAGAATATTTTGTTTGAATGAAATCATAATCCAGTGTTCAAACTGATTGTATAAAATTGTATGCAATAACATTACACATTCTGTTTTAATAAGTAACACAATTTGTTATGGAAACTTATACACAACTATTCATTTGATTCTACAAAATTGCTATTGACTTCCACAAAATCTTGACAAACTAAATGACACAATCTTGTTTTATAATTGTACACAAATTGTCCCTGTCACTTTTTTAAGACCAATTTGTTTTACAATACCACACAATTGTTGATGAAATTTAAATACATTTTTCTCTGTGTGTAAAGAGCGCATAGAAAGTTTTCAAGATGTTCCATATTGCTTATCATCTAACTCATCTTCCTCATACTGTTTATAATGTAGCGGCGTAGTAATTGCTACTTTCGTGGAACTTATTTTCTCTTTGACACATCGTGTCGCGTGATTGCTCTCTCTTTGCCACTTACCAAATATTCTATCATTTTCTATACTATATAATGCTGGATCGTGTCACAAAATGAATTACCAGTTTATTTGTAATACGTACTTAATACAAAGAGCGATGAAATGTTTGATTATTTTGTCATCCCAGTACATCAAAATTATAAACCATTGCAACTTTTCTGTTAAATATGATGATGATAGATCAAAAATAACAACACGCCTTCTTTAAATATATTTTTTAGTAAAAAAATGTCTAATAAAATATGTTAAATATACACGAAATACTTATAAGTTGATACACATGATAGAAACCATTTTTATATTATTCCTGTTATGTTCTATTATGTGTTTAAGTAAAAGATACTCAATTATTGTCATTAATTAACTTTATTAATATTGAGTGAGCATGGCGAATTACATACACAATGCATAGAGTGTAGAAAACGTGCATCCTCCAAGCCGACTCAAGTGTTACTGACGCTCGCCCAGAGGACGGGCCAGGATTGGTTAGTTACATCACTTCAAAATAAATGTTGCCAACTTCAACCTACATACATAACAATCCCTAAGGTACAATTTGGCACCAATTTGTTATTTTTATTGAAGGTTATATAGTAAAACATCTATTAACAATCATAACAAATTGCAAATTGATTAAGATTATTGATTAATCCAACATTTTACAAGTAAATATGGAGATGGAGTAGTTTACGAAAAATTACTTTAATGTGATTCTCCTGGGTAGCAAAAACGTAAGTTTTACATTCAATACTACTGTAAGGTTTTAAAAACTTTAAAGTAGCATCGGGCAAGATACTGCTACAATCATAATACCACTTTGAAGTTGCAACGACTTTAAAGTAAGTATACTAAGTGGCAATACCGTTCCACATACTTTAATAGTTACTCAGAAGTAATGAAACTACATAGTTCCAATAAATAGTAGAAACAACTACACAATTACTAAAATATTCCGAATTGAAGAAATTAAACCTATTAAACCTATTAAACCTAAGTCATAAATTTAGTTGTAGTTACGTAACAACTACTCAATCAAAGTTCCGATCTCAGTTACTGCTACTTAAATGCTGCTTGGGAAATCTTTAATAACAGATAGTTGCTCTTCTAGTGGTTGAAGAACGTGCGCAATGTAGTGATGTGTTGTGATAAATACTGTACGAGGTACTACCAACTTTTTATTATATTTTGCAAGACTATGTTTAAAAATGAATCATGATAGTTAATTAACTATTTTTCATTATTCTTTTTGAATATGTATAGTAGAATATGTATGTACATAGACTGACTCCGTTCCCGTAGTGAATCCATAATTTTTGTCATTACGACCGTCATACTTTGATTACTTATAATAATAGCGGAGTTCTGACGGATCATTTTTTATGAATCATTTTCACTAATTCATTTTTCATGAAAATCGAAATGAAACAAAAATTATTCACATCTGTTCATATTTTACTGATCATGCTGAAACTGATCAGCGACCATTTCTTTATCTTAACAAATGACGCAGAGTAAAAAGTTAATACGAGCTGCAGGTATAGGACACTACGCCGACCGCGGAGACTTTGCGGGTCGAGGACACTACGTGGAGTGGCCGTTTTGAACACTTTGTCGACCATGAACACTACGCCGATCCTTAAAATAAGTTTTTCTACTGGGCAGTTTCCCTACCGTGGACGCTACGTCGACAGCAAGCGGAGGATACTTCGCTGTCTGTGGATACTAATCTAACCTAACTTAAGGTCATATTATAGAAAACATCACAGAGATCATATTTGTGAAAATCATATCCAAATCAATCAACAGGATAATTCGTTTTATAGCTTCGGAACTTTATGTCAAAATTCCCATAAGAATTGTAACTACGGACAGCCATTAAGGGCCGGCGTAGTGTCCACGGTAGGCAAAGTGTCCACCGCTTGTGATCAATGCCAAGGTCCGTTGATGCATGCATAATTATATCCAAAGTAAAGGTTATCTCACCCATTTCCACATTGGCTTTTGAAATGGGCTCAAAAATGGCGCCTTTGTGGCGGCAATTTTAATTTGTCATAAATTTGTCAAATCAAATATTTACATAACATACAGAAAAGGTTACGAATATTTTAATTAAAACAAATCAATAATACTATGTATTAACTTATTAACAAATAATATTTTTAGGCATTCGAATTATCTTCTGTTATTGAGTAATATTAACTACTACTACTGAATAAAACCACGAAAACATTAACACATTAAAAATGATGGTCTAAAATGATTTATTAGTATTATAAAAGATTTATTAGTTATATGAACAAAAGTTATATGAACAAAACAACAATAACAACTAAAGCGAATATTTTAACTGTGATTTACTCTATGCTGTGATACAACTAATTTAATTAATGGTATCCCCCTCAAACAGTATTTGAGTTTGTCTTTTTTGTTATCCAAATATGGCAGAAAGCCATATAAAAGCCGTGGACGAAAATCTAACTTCTGTAAATGTCTGTACAGAATGGAGTATGATGCAAGTGGATGCTGCAACTATTTTTTAAGTTTTTGTAACCTTTCCAACCAGCTAAAAATTAAGAATATATTAAGTAGGTAATCGAAAATTATCCTGCAAATCGTATTTATACTACCATTTTCAAAATTTCCAGCGGCCACATCAGTATTTTTTTAAACCTGAAGTGAATAGTGTCTCTGTTTCTTTTGAGGTGATGCAAATTTCTTTTGCGCAGTTTATAATAAATTAATGGTTTTTCGTTTGACGTCCGCTATTAATTTATTTCCATGTTCCATTCCAATTTCATGTTCATTCCGAGTTATTACTTTCTTCTTTCTCGTCAGATGTTGCCGTTAAATGTCGTCGATATGTAAAACGGCAATAAAAGAGTGTATGTAATCTAAAAACTACATTTTCTCTATGCTTAAATAATTCTAATTAGTGTTACATGTAATTTTATTAAAACTCAAACTTGCTTACTTCGCATAATCTTGAGTATTCAGTAATTTCCAATTCTGACGGCTACGCATATCTAACCAAATTTATCTTATTTTCGTATCTTTTGGAAAAAGAAACAAACGTTCACCATTTCGGGAGTTGCTAGAACAGTTTGGTGCACTACAACCAGTCATTTTTTGGGAAAAAGACTTTGGCGGTTCACTTATGTCAGAAACTGACATCGAACTTGGGCTCAAATATGGGCGTCTAAAACTTTGATGAGATGACCTATGTATGTGTACTAGGTATACATACACATGAATGGACCTTGATCAACGCTATGTCGAGGATTGGCGAAGTGTCCAGCGGCAGCATTTATTTTAAGGGGTCGACGTAGTGTTCACGGTGGAAAAGTGTCCACCGCTTGCAGTCGTCGTACTGTCCACAGACGGCAAAGCGTCTATACTGCGTTTACCCAACAGATATAGTAATGAAAAACCAGAAACATTTAGATGCAACTTGAAACTTGAATATCCATTGGTTGAAATAAATGGGGCGGTACTCGATAGAAGTCTCATTTACACATACAAACACAAACGGCAAACGCCAGCTTGTTACGCATGCGTTTACGTCAGTTTTTCCAACTGTGTTACATATTAGGTACATTACAAGTCTTTATTAAGACTGGCACCATTCAATACACGAACGGTTGTCAATAAGTAAGTTAGAATTATATGAAAAGTTAATAATAATAATGAGTTGGTTAATTTGTAGAATTTTCCTTACTGCAAAATTGTTAAAAATGGATGATGAAAACGTCAACAATATTCAGTTGTCACCACCAAAAAAACGCCAAAAAGCACTTTTCTGTAGAGGTGAAACAAATAATTATGAACGCTTTTAAAGTGTGTGAAGAGCAGAATCCTCAATGGAAAAACACGAAAAAGTGGAAAATGTTGCTAGATTGATAGGTCATGTTTTAATTTACCTTCCAATCCCACTGCTTATTTACTATAATTTTATGAATTGGTGTGGCCAGTGTTTACGACATACTTCGTGAGCACAAGCAACATCCTAATTATTTTGATGCTCCTAAGGCGTGTCATAGACCAAGAGCTATTTTGGACAATGTTTCCGAAGAAGACAAAAATGGCAAAAAAAAGTGTGGGCTGACATGTCCATAACAAATCCACGAGATGCATTTTTAAGAGGGTTATCGACTGGCTTGAGAAATCCATCGGGGAAAGGAAAGCGGCTCATCACCCTTCATATAGGATCTGATGACGGTTTTGTAGATAATGGATTACTGTTATTGAAATCCAAGAAAACAAATGACTACTATGAAGAAATGAACGCAGATACATTTGAACAATGGTTTAAAAATATTTTGCCCAGTCTTGAAGAAGGTTGCGTTATCGTCTTGGATAACGCAAGTTATCACACAAGAAAAATTGAAAAAATTCCGTCTAATAACACAAAGAAAGCTGACATACATAACTGGCTGCAGAAAAAACTATCACCTACGAAGACAGTATGGTGAGAGCTGAATTGTTATCTTAAGTAAAACAGCATGCACCTAAACACAGTGCTAACGTAATCGACGAATTAACACAGGAAAGCAACAGAACTGTTCTGAGATTGCCACCTTATCACTGCGACGTATATATAGTATGTTTGTATGTAATTTCTTTGTTTTATTGTAAAAAATATTTATTATATATGTATTATAATATGTGTAAACACATATCACCCGTGAACTTTTCATGGCTTTTTTATTAAATTAATAAAATGCAATTTTTTAAAATGTATGGTTATTATTTATACTAGTATAAATTTCTCTAAGTGACATAATTTATAACGAATTAACAATTCATATACAAAAATGTTCTATTGTAAATTTAACTTTCACATAAAACCAATCAGATCAATCTGTGCTGCCTTGATTTTTTTTAACTATATCTGTTCAGTGTCCGGACTATAGTAGCAAAATTTATTTTAAGGATCGGCAAAGTGTAACGGCCTATAGGCATCCACAGTCGGTGTAGTGCCCGCGGTCAGCGTTGTGTCCGGTCGGCAAAGTATCCAGCCACCCGACTTGCTGTCCGCACTCTGACTTTGAAGGGAAATTGATAAACGGCTCTCTGGCCTGTTCAGACTTGAATAGGTACACAAATTCAAGTTCAGAGGCTGTTGTAGTTGATTATAATCATATAAACAAACGTACTATTGCATATGAAAAAATGAATTTATTTAAAATGCAGATGTTCTTACTGTACAATTTGTTTTAATTTGTTAATAATGATCATTAAAGATGAAAAAGTCGGACTTCTTTCACTTCTAATGAACGGGTAAAATGAAGTTTAGTTTTACTGAATTAAATGTTCTGGCGTTCATTTTCAATGAATAGAAAATGATCCGTCAGAACTCCGCTTTTAAGATAAACCATTTCGATTTCATTAAAAATGACTATAATATTGAAGGAAACCTCAGAAACACAATATGATGCAACCTTGTTTGTGCAAATGTATTTCCTCATACGTTATAACGTACAATGAACCATTCAATAAATTAATCTACAGATATCATAATTTTTTTGTTGATAAAAAAAGTTTAATAAAAACATAAAAATGAATATCTATGAATAGACATAAACAATAAAATTTAATAAAAGTCGTAGACGGACAAACCAATATCTAATATCAAAATAACGGGTTGTATAAAGAAAAAAGTTAGTACGTGTTGATTTCCATTAAAAAGAACTCGATTATATCTTTAGTAATGGATACTAGATACTTCTGATGATTCGTAGAATACAACTCGATGCAAAAAATACAATGATACTAATTTCTGGTAAACGCATCAAGTCCCACCAATAATAATCAACAAGCTTGAAAGTGCAATTTTATCACAATTTAATAAAAGGTCAGTTTAGGATGACGTGAGTTAACTAATTATCTTGACGTCCACGTCCACTTGACTCGACGGCTGGACATAAGATTCGACCACAAATTGTTTGTTGAGGAAGAAAACAGCCGAAACATACTAAAAATCTAAGATATTGCAATTATATTAGCTGCGTTCGGTATTTCAGATCTGTTTACTCGAAGAGGTCGGTTTCTATGGTATCCATTGTCTTACATAATTCTAACTATAACAATATAGCTTTCAGAGCAAAAAGAGTTGAAATAACGAACCCAGCACTTAGAAACATTTGGTTGAATCTACAAATTTCTATTACTACTATCCATTTTTTTTTCTAGAGTCCTCTGACTTTGAAAGCGTATTGCTCGGCAACTACTGAACCAAATTAAATATTTTAAAAACGAGCAAATAGTAAATTTATTTCTACATACAACAGCAAAATATTATATTTCTAACTAGTATACATTTGTTTTTATCGGAAGTAGGTATTGGGGTACTTGAGCCAGACAGTTCTAGGGACCCTAGATTTTCTGTCTCTCTCTAATCTGGTGACTTTTTGTCTGTCTCTCTCTCTAGGTGGTTAAGTACGGAATCTGTATTACCGACATTCTGTATTATCGGCATTTGGTTCGTCACTTGGCTAAATGGTAGCGTTGTTGTTTTTTTAGTTCAAATTTACGTTTGTTATGATTTAATTGTTTTATGTTACTTGGAGTGAGATTATAAAATTTAGGTCCATAGAAAACATAGTTTTTTTTTGTAAATGAGTTGATCGAAACAAAAGTAGAGAGACGACGTCATTAGCCACCATTCTGGTTGCATATTTATGCAACGGACTTTGAAAATTGTTAATAAATTTAAACATCCATAGACAAAGATTATAAATAAAAATCTTTTTAAATGGAAGTACATTACTGTCACTATAAAGTTGATCAGTAGAGTATGTCCATTTTTTTTAAAAGATTACTTTAAGAATTAAATTTTGCGCAACTTCAAGATCTCTAAGAGTGGTGTCCAATGCACTACCCCAGATCACAATGCAATATCGTAGTATAGACTCCGCCAAGGCATCGTAAGTGAGCAATAATTTTTTTTTACTTCTAGTATATTTCTAAGGGTATAAAATGTTGGAAGCAGTCTTCTCAGCTTTAACACTACCTGGTCAATATGGAAACTCCATTTTAAGTGTTGAACGACCACATCCCTAAGATATCTTATCGATTCAACTTTATTAATTGAGGGACAGTTACAGGTGGCGCTTCTGCAATCCTCTACATGGATGTATAAGGTTTTTCTACTTGGCTGGCTAGCCGAGTTTAAACTAAATAAAACAAATTTTGTTTTAGCAGTATTAAAGCTAAGAAGGCTACAATCCAGCCAATGTTTAATAGTAGATAGACCAAATTCTGCTTTGTTATATACTTCGTCCCAGTCGTAACCACTAAATACCGCCGCAGTGTCATCAGCGTATAAAATTAAGTTTTTTTAAATTTCATTTATGTCATATAAAAAATTGATGTAAATTAAAAGTAAAACAGGACCTAAAAGCATACGATGTTTACTACATGTGAGCTGATTACGAGAAGTCTCAGTACCGTGTACGATTATGCCCGAGAACATCCGACGAACTGTATAAATCTCATGACGTATTGAAATATGTACATTAGGTATTAAAATATGTACATCACTAGGATTAGTCGGCTTATATACAAGTCACACGATACAGAATATATACTTAGGCAAAAATAAATTTTATTACGAAGAAAAGGTAATAACTATTGAACCGAGTAGCTACGAATTGGCTGAAATCGTTAACTATATAAAGAATCAACTTAGTGGTGATCCGGAAGAGGGAGATCTGCTACTACAAATCAAAGCTAACACCAATACGGGAAAGTGTGAGATTGAATCCGCTACCTAGTTGATCGATTTTACCAAACCCAATAACATAGGATCCCTACTAGGATTTAAGAAGCGCGTGCTAGAACCTGGTAGTAGACACGTATCAGATCAAATTGTCGATATACTTTTAACTCCAAACATCTTTGTAGACACGAATATTACAGGCGGCTCATATAGAAATAATCAATCAGGTCATACAATCTTCGAATTCGGTGTTTGCGTACCACCCGATTATCTGACTGAAAAGGAGCCATCGCATGTGATTTATTTTCCCATCACTGTCACCGAGATCGACAACATTACCATTAGACTAGTAGACGCGAGAGGAGAGTTGATAAATCTGTCTGAAGATACTTTCACGAGCATCAGGCTAGAACTTAAACGTGAAACATAGGAATAAACTTTAGCTATAAAAACATCAGCATATGTCCATCAAAGGTCATTCACCGTCGAACGTCGACCAGTGCAGACCTCCGATTAAAACTAACGAAAGCTCATCGCCTATTTCTTGAATCTTTAGGTTTTAAAGTACGATAACAGCAGCAGCAGCATGTCAAAACGAAGTAAAATGCATATTAACACCGATACCTTTACCATTGATAAATTAAACATATTTGGGAAGCCGCGCTTCGATACAGATATAATAAAAAAGGATTTTTTTTGCCGTTTACGTTAAACACCAATCATTCCGACACCATTAGAATCAGCATACAAAATTCCGATAACGTTTTAGCTTTGTATGACAGCTACGTACTTGTTAAAGGTAGCATAACGTGTGCTGCAAACAAGCAATTCCTTCTGCTAAACAACTTCGCCCACTTTCTGTTTGTTGAAATTCAACTAATATTAGGCGCAAATCAACTCATAGATGTATGTAAACAGCCTGGCATTACAAGTACTATAAAAGGTCTCGTTTCACATGGCGCCGAGGATAGAGCTTTAACCGGCAATGCATGGAACTTAGGGCTTCTTAACGGTAATGATTTGTTACATAACCAGGGGAATAACGTCTTTCATTTCACGTGTAGAATACGTTAAAAGATATCTTTGGATTTGCAGACGATTATAAAAAAGTAATACCTCATATGAGTTGTCAGCTAGTTTTAATTCGCGCCAAGAACGATTTTAATTGCTATAAAAGCGATGCAGGTGATGCAGGTACCGATGTAGATATTAAGATTGATAAGCTCTGGTGGGAAGTTCCGCATATACTGTTATCAGATGAAAGCAAAGTGAACCTGGTGGAGAGTTTAAGAGATTTCTTCTATTATCGCTCCGTTTAGACGTTGGGAATTACACGAGTTACCCTCGTTGGGAACTACTAAAAATCAGGTTTGGAGCGTAAAGAACTCTAATTATCTAGAGAAACCGCGCTGGGTCTTTGTAGTTTTACAAGACGAGCATCAGCTGGGTATAAGAACGGGTAACCCGACTACATTTACTCATTCGAACTTAGTCGACGTTAAGTTGTATTGAAATTCGCAAGTGTTCCCACATCAGCGTTTAAATCTCGATTTCGACCGTAAGGACTACATTCCTGCGTATCTGAATTATATTCGTTTTCGTGAGAACTACTATGACGGTATAGGTAGAGGTGCGGCTGAGAGCTGTTTACTCAGCTACAAATCGTTTGAAACGTATCCAGTTTTTGTTATTGACTGTTCAAGACAGGTAGAGTTTTCAGGATTCCACTGTCGATATTAGACTAGAGCTCGAGTCTTCTGCCGCATTTACGAACACAACTAAGGCGTATTGTTTGATCCTTCACGACGCATTAATCGAGTATAATCCGTTTAACGAGACCGTGACTAGGCACGTACGCATACCATAATGAAGGAAGAAAATGATAGAAAATATTTTTTAAAAAGTAAAAATCGCAATTTTTCATCGAAATTCAACACATGCTCATTATTTTAAAACGCGAACGTAATTTGTTAACAAACTTTTCCAGTTTAAAAATTATTTAATAGCGTTTACCTGCAACGATAGATATAGAAACACAGAAATTGAAGTCCCTCAATAAATTAAAATTTTTAATAACTCTTTCTCAAATTTTTAACCTGAAAGAGTTATTAAAAATTTTAATTTATTGAGGGACTTCAATTTCTGTGTTTCTATATCTATCGTTGCAGGTAAACGCTATTAAATAATTTTTAAACTGGAAAAGTTTGTTAACAAATTACGTTCGCGTTTTAAAATAATGAGCATGTGTGAATTTCGATGAAAAATTGCGATTTTTACTTTTTAAAAAATATTTTCCGCTTACTGCGTTTACTGCGTTTATCACGTTTACTACGTTTACTACGTTTGCTACGCTTACTGCGTTTACTGCGTTTACTACGTTTACCACGCTTACTACGTTTACTACGGTTACTACGTTTACTACTTTTACTACGTCTACTACGTTTACTACGTCTACTACGTTTACAACGTTTACTACATTTACAACGTTTACTACATTTACAACGTTTACTACGTTTACTACGTTTACTGCGTTTACTGCGTTTACTGCGTTTACTACGTTTACTGTGTTTACTACGTTTACAACGCTTGCTACGTTTACTGCGTTTACTGCGTTTACTACGTTTACTACGTTTTCTAGGGTAGAATTCTCTGGGAATTTCTGGGAACAGGGGCAAAAGCATATGCTGTAGATGTAGAGGGCAAGCTTACCAAAACAGCTAAAGGTATCCAGAAGGTTGTTATCAAAAAAGAACTGACTTTGGAAGACTATAGGAATGTTGTATTATACAATGTAAATATTTATAAACATGTTCAATCTTTCCGAGCATACAACCACCAACTTTATACAGAATTAAAAAATAAAGTAGCGTGAATATAGTCGTATTGTAATAGTATTTATATGTAATATGATATTTTTGATATGATGACAAAATAAACGAAATACATTCTATAAAAGCTTCTTATTTCTCAACCTCTCTCTGTCTCAGTAAACGTTTTGGTATAAATCTGTTTCTAGACTTATTTAATAAGATTGTATAATTCTCTATGGATTTCATAAAGCGATTGATTAATTTAAATATTTTAGAAGAGGTGAACCTGCAGAGTTTTGGGTAGAATACCCTTCCGCGCGCGAATTATAACAAGCAATACATTTCTTAATTTTTAATAATAATATTTTAGAGTGATTTATGTCTCTAATAGCCGGGAGTTGTTTTATAGAGAGAATAGAATTTGAAAAATATGTCGCGCTCTTTAAATTTATAATAATAAGTTTTAATTTATTATATACCCCATATAATTTTAGTATATTCAGTATGTTAACTGATGTATGTTCGATATCTGTTTATCGTATGTCTTTTACCCCTTAATATTATTCGAAGGAATCTTAATACCTCTGGTATAAATCTTCCACTTGAGGGTTAGCTTGCGAAATACGTTGCATTGTCAGCAAGAATGTATTAGTAATTGTCAAATTGTTCTTCCGTCAGCCGATTGAATGCCTTGTAAGGTTTGTTTTGCCAAATATTCTATTCAACACTGTAAAATTGTATACATAATACATAATTGCAATATTTACTTTCACACTGGATACTCACGTAATTGCATTACTCGAAGTAAATCGTGTAATAAATAAATCTGTTAACAATGTTTTGTATAAGGGCAAAGCGACCTATAATTCTAGCTAAAACATTATGTAAAATTTTGAAAATGCTTGTATCAAGATCGGTTCTATATTTTATATTATTCAGATGTAATGAGAAACATACTAATCTTCTCGAAGCAAAATTTTTCCATATATAACTGGCTTGTTGGTCTAAAGGTATGATTATCGCTTAGGGTGTGAGAGGTCCCGGGTTCGAATCCTGGACGAGCCCTATTGTTTTTATATTCCGGATGGAATTTCATCAGATTAATTTGTAGTACTAGGTCATCGAATGCAACGCATAAGTTGATTAACCGTAGACTTGTAGTAACTTACAAAATAAAACAAAAATAAAAGACAATAAAACATTTGTTGGGTTTTATTAACACAGGATAAATATGAGAATAATTATCTAAATTATATACATTTTAAGCACTTTTAAACAATAAAAGATAGAAATATTTTTGATAGCTTTGATAGAAATATTTTAAAAGTTGTGGATGGCTAATTATTATTTAGTAACAACCGTAAATTCCGAGTAAATCTACTTGGATATTTTCAAAACTACATTTCAACTGGTTAAAAATTTCCTGAAGCGCAATTCAATTTTGTTCGTATTAAAAGCTAGAAATTCCAGAAAAACGATCTTAAAATAAATTGTATGTATGTAGTTATACATTGTGAAATAAAAATGCAAGAATAAAATAAAATATTTTTATTATTAGTTTTAGTAAATCAAAAAGAAACTAATTTTGATATATTATTAAAACAGCGGTTTATTAAGCTAATTAACAATCTCTGAAATTCGCCGTTTAAAATCTGAAGATGTAATCTTTTATCTATTTTAAAACTAAAATATTTTAGAATTTAAAAACTTCAAACACGAATCTTTTAAAACTAAAATTTGCAACAGTATGATTTTTAAAGTTTATAAAAAACCTTTAGAAATTTTAGAAAACGCATAATTTTGTTTACAATTTTTTGAAATTTAGATAAAAATAAACAATAATATGGTTAAACAGCTATTTAATATAAGCATTGAAAATCTATAATTCACAGTTACTACATAGTTTAAAACAGTTTGATCCGAGCAATTAAATTTAAGAAATGGTTTGGAAATACTAATTTCGAACAACAAATTTCCTTCCATTAAAATTAAAATTTAAATTAACTTCTTTTTGAAATTTCACTAGGTATATATAGCAGGTTGCAAGTATTGAAAGTTCAAAATGTGTGTAGAAGCTAGCTTGCAGAATACGTGCTTGGCAGAACGAGTGTTATCATTTCGTAATTGGAAGGGTATACAAACCTCAAAATCTTTAGCTGAGGCCGGATTTGTCTACACGGGACGTGAAGATAGAGTAAAATGTTTTTATTGCCGAGTGAACATTTTCAAATGGGAACCATCGGATAGCCCAATCGTAGAGCACCTGAAATGGTCACCACATTTCGTGTTTGCAAACGTGCTAGCACCCATTAGCGATGAAAGTGGTAGAGATGTTTGTGGTTAAAAGAAGATGCAAGAACCAAATACAACATAGAATATAACGCGAGGGAACAGGGAAGATGTTACCAATCAAGGTGGTAATATTATTGGCAACCTTGTACGAGGGTGTAGTGTACGTTGCAAAACTCCCAGATACAACAGCAGCCTTTATTTCCTATGACTTCAATACGAGCGTTTGATATGGAATGCAACCAGTGACGTTGCAACAAATGGGAATGTTTAAACACGAGGTCGGCAATAAAACGCAAGAAGTACGATTCAGGGTCAAATTCGTGTACCCAACACATACCAAGGACAGTGAGTGGCAAACCATCGATAATAGTCCGGTGGAACAATGTAAAGTCAGCAGCGAAACGTGTTATGCTTCCGTGGTGACCTTGGGCACCCTGTTAGTTGCAGTAGTGGGTGTAAGCATGGGAATATATTGTATCGCTCGTTATCGTTACCATTAAAGACCATGACCTTGTACCTCACCCGTCAACTCAGTATATATAAACGCACATGCAAGAATACTTCAGTAGTACAGCATCATGGACGTGGTAGAGGCAACCGTTTTAGTAACATTTGATTTTGAGGACGACGACAATGAAATGAGAGACGAAGAACTATACGGTGGAAACGTCGAGAAAACTTTAGACCACCACAAAGAGGCATTCATTAAACCCGTCTAAGAGAAGCGTGTTCTTGAAGCTGGTTATCTGGTGTTTGCGCTAGTGACGTTTGCATATTCAATGGACTTAAATGGGGAAAGCATATGGTTGGATGGAAAAGGTGCGACATCAGTTGGAAGAGCCGTTAAACGAATGGTACGATACAAATATAAAAAGTCCCATCATGACATGTATAGACAAGTATAATGAGGGCAAGTTTCGAACGGAACATTTGTGTCGTATCACCATCTTAACAATGGAGAGTTGGATGTTGGACAAGTGTTGTGATGTTTATCCGCGTAAAGAACAATGAATAAAGGTGCTGAAACATCCAGCGCATCAATACATTGATTAGAAACGTGAGAAATTACGCCGGGACTTAACGATATATTTCTTAAATAAAAGATAAATGTGCTTTGTAAATACAAGGTTGTAAAATTTGAAATATGTAATCCTCTGATACATCAAAGTCAATCATAATGTGTAAACAATTCTATAGGTATTGTGAAATGTAGTGAGTTAAATAAACCATGCAAATATGTCACATTATATTGTTTCATTTAAGAATGAACTCCTACACATACATAGAAAAATCAAAAAGCGAACCTAAGATTTAAAAAGAAAAATTTTAATGCTATTTTAATTTCAATGAGACTCTTACCTATGTTTATAAAAAAATTCGGACGAAAGGTGAACAAGACCGCAAGGGCAATAAGTGCAAATACAAGTACAAATGTTACATGTAGTTGAGAACAGAAGAAAGAAAGCAGACGTTGTTGAGAACAGACGAAACAAGGCAAGGTCAACGAGATTGTATTTACACTGAAAGGAGTGGGGGCATAGATATATCTATAACTTCAAGCCGCACCACTCAGCTAGATCCAAACATTTGAAAGCATCATTCAGCGTCTAGAACTACTTCCTCTACTAGAAATTCGTTTAAAAATTTTTGTAAAATTTTGTTCAATTTTATTAAAAGGATCTAGTGTATTAAGCGGGGATTCCACCGAAAACGTTAAACAAGTGTTATCCGCTTTACCACCGTCCGAGAACGTTGTGTGTGCTTTGGAACTGGTGGCATTGTATCCGGAAAGAATTCAGTGTGACATCGACTTGCAAAACGTTCTTGTATAAAGATGTGGATGTGTTATAGTTCACAATGGTGGCCTAAGGCTATTGATATTAAAAGTGCAGTACAGAGAGTGCAGGAAGAGTTACGCGATCTACGCTTTGATGCCAATCAAGGGAAATATTATACCGATAAAGAGTGTAAAGAAAGAGTTCTAAAGTTTCAGAAAGGGGTAGACTTGTGTGAATCGTATTTAGAAGGAAATATCTGTATAGATTGGTTGTTGGATAAATTAAATAAGGAAGGTTTGGAATCATTTACGTCTACAATAGAAGAGTTTGTAGACAACAAAAAATGAGCAACCGAAAGAAACGTGTTACGATCAAGGAGGAGAATAATAAAATACATTATTTATTTACGTGGAATTACGCCTACCGACAAGCACGAATATCATTGTGGATAGAAAGTGTTGTAGATCGGTGTCGGTTTCAAAGACGTATCGAGAAATGTGGTGTAGTGTTAAATAGAATTTTAGATATAGATCATAGACATAAAATTTATATTGATCGTTTTAGTAAGGTTTGATTGTAATGCATATTATAAGCTGGTTTTTGTATCTTATTTACTATAAATAAAATAACATATTGAGAAAAACGTATATTTTTTTATTTCACGCCTACACTACGGAGGTCGTCAAAATTTTTAATAAAGCTACAATCATTTCGACCACTTCTATTAGTCGGTTAGTTAAAGAAACTCCCTGACCGGTCAAATTCAAATTCCCCGCCATTTCTAAAAATCTCAAACTAAACATTTTGGTAAACCCCGTATAATCAAAGTCGATGTCACAACATTGAACGAAAATAGAAAAACAAAAAAACGACACAGTCATTAGAGGAATTTCTCCAAATGGTCGCCAAAGTGCCCCAAAACGCCGGAAGGTAAAAACAACTAAATCTGAAGGTAAAACAATTAAATTTCCTGGAAAACAATTAATAGCCTCAGGCAGGTGCCTGGGTTACTACTAACGATATCTTTTAAAGAGCATAACAATATAAGACTTGCGTAATCAATTGAGCAAAATTAACAGTAAACATTTTATATTGGTAGAAATAAGCAAAGAAATAAAACATATGTAAATTATTCCCAATGTCTACTGCAAACAAAATTTGAATAAAAGTATCGTTAACAAAAAAAGATTTAGTTGTTGACTAATACCTGAAAAATTGAAATATCATTTTCTATCTAACAACCCATTTTCATTTTTCACAATTACATATTTGGTTGATCTGTACAAATCGAATGTAAACAGGTATGTATATTTATATAGTATACAGTGTCGGATTAAAGTATGGAATATTAAAACTCAAACGTTTTTTAAAACGTTGAAACATGTCGATTTTATTTTTTAAAAATACACATTAATATGTGCGACTCATCTTCCAACTTTCATTTGTTTGTTAGTTATGACGTTATCACAAAAAAATTTAGATGACAATATAGATTTTTAGTAGTGGAATCCGAGAGTGATTTTTTCTTCCCTTTATGATCATGCAAATAAATCATAAGGTTGCATAACAAAAAATTCTGAGAAAAATCGAGCTGTGCATTTTAAAAACAAAATCGACGTGCTTCAGCGTTTTAAAAATCGGTTGAGTTTTAATATTCCATACTTTAATCCCACACTGTACGGTTAAATACTGGGTGGAAATAAATGATTTTCATCAAGTTACCATTGCATTCCCCATGTAAAAGCACGACGTGCCGCTCTACGAAAATAGAGAAGGCAGTACCATAACCTCAAACCAATAAATTCTATGAATTGTTTGACAGATTGATTTCATTTATTGACAGAACTAATTTTGTACTAAATCAAAAAGAGTAGAGCGGTACAGAAAAATTTACATGTGAAAAAAATCCAAAGGGAACTTGATGAAAATCATTTATTTCCACGCGTACTTGTTTTAGAATCTACAGCGGTAAGCAAGATCTGATCCATCTCAACACAAAGGACATGAACCTAATGAATGTAACGAACGGCCTTC
Organism: Agrypnus murinus; assembly: GCA_929113105.1. Lineage (NCBI taxonomy): Eukaryota > Metazoa > Arthropoda > Insecta > Coleoptera > Elateridae > Agrypnus > Agrypnus murinus. The sequence continues at coordinate 160,300,075 of OV816025.1, forward strand.
CGGGCATTTGATGTACAACGAGGAATACAGCAATAGTTTTCTAACAATTATAAAATCAATTATTAAGTTATATCCATTTTATTTTACATGCAATCATACTCGAGTTATGTTAAAAACCTGTTAAAATTCTTGTTTAAACAATTCATTAAAAAGAAGTTTATTAAAATTATATAATTAATAGGTAACAAGCATTTTGTGTTTGATTAAATGAGTTACAAGATAAAAATTAAGAAAAAAACGTAAATACACGAAGCTAACCTCAATTATGAACAAACAAGAATAAATACTTTCACTCAATGAATATTAACGGTATTTAAAACGCCAGATATTTTTAAACAACAAACACGTACTTCTAATAAGAAAGATAGTGTTAATTTAAAAAGGGCTTACTTTTTATTAAATTTTTGCTTCTTTAAGTTTTTAACTTAATAGTAATTTTGTTTGAATTAAATTGTTGGGAATTACTAGAAGTGATACTATCTATTATTAAATTATTTACATTGATTTCATTAACCTTCTTATTTTTACAAACCTGTGCGAAGTGATTTTCAAAATTACATTTACTGCAAATTTTCCCATAAGCAAGGCATTTGTTGATTGGGTGGTCTCGTCCACATCTGGTGCAGTTATGAATGATTTTACCTTCCGCATTATTGAACCTTGGTTTCGAACTGGACCGCTGACGGTTATTGTGGTTGTACTTTTCTGGTTGTCCTTCACCTTGTCGAAATCTCAATCTTCGATTCCCGCCAACAGAGTTAATCTCATTTGTAGTTAAAGTTGTTTCTTTGTCTTGTATGAACTTTAAATTTTTCTCAGAATTTTCCGTTAATACACAGCAATTGATTACTTTATCGAAATTTGCCTCTTCATTTGTAATAATTTTTCCCGTAATGCATCCTCTTTAATCCCAATTATAATCATTGTTTATTAACTCGTTTTTTAGTTTGTCATCCCCAAACTCACATTGATTACCTTGATTTTTAATTCAGTAATAAATTATTCGATCGGTTGATTTGCCAATTGACGTGCCGTAAAGAATTTATAACGTTCATACGTTAAATTCTTTTTTGGGGTAAAATGATCGGTAAATCTTTGTTTTAGTTCTTGAATTTTATTAATTTTATCTTCGGGTATAACAAACGTATTATAAATTGATATTGCTTCCTCACCTAGCAGATGTAACAGTTGCGCACACTTGGGTTCGTCCGGTTTCTCGTAGTAGTTAATGGGACACTTGAGGCAGACTCTTCTAGGGTCTCTAGATCTTATGTCTCTTTCCAATCTAGTGGCTTCTCTTCTCTTTCTGGTGTGTGTTTTTACGATTTATCAACACTGTATATTCGATGTTAACATTAATATACCCCTAATAATGTTTAATTTAATTTCCCCTTTAGACTGTCGTAATCATTTCTAACTTTGACAAGGACAATAAATTGAATGTTGTTTGATGACCTTGAAGATACATTATTTGGTGACTATACATGGTTACCATTTTGATGACCTTGAAGATACATTATTTGATGACTACACATTGTTGTCACGTTTAGGTGACAGAGATAGGTTCAAGGTCACCATATGTTAAAGATAGGTTCAAGGTCAAAAATTGTCACCATTTTTATGATCATTGTTGTCACGTCTAGGTGACAGAGGTAGGTTCAAGGTCACCATGTGTTGGAGAGAGATAAGTTCAAGGTTACCAACATTGTTGCCGTTTTGATGACCTTGAAGTTACATTGTTGCCATATTAATGACCTTGAGTCCAAGGTCAAAACATTGTAGTCATATTGTTGACCTTGAGCATGCGGTGTTGCCACGTTTAGGTGACTGAGATAAATTCAAGGTCACCATGTGTTAGAGATAGGTTCAAGGTTACCAACATTGTTGCCGTTTTGATGACCTTGAAGTTACATTGTTGCCATATTGATGACCTTGAGTTCAAGGTCAAGGTCACCATGTGTTAGAGAGATAGGTTCAAGGTCAAGGTCAGGAGTGGGGAGGTGGTTCCAGAACTCTCAATTTTTATCTACTGTTGTACAAATTTTATTAGTAGTTTGAAAGATTTTTCCATTTCTTTAGACGTCAAATTTCCTGTAGACCTCTCACATCTTGGAATAGTATTATTTAAGAATCGTAATACATACGCAAAGACTTTTTGAAGTTTAAACAAAGAGGAATACCTCTGAAAGATACATCTATTGAAATAAAAAACACAAGTTAATGGTTTGAATCGTTTTACTTCTGGTATTTTATTTAAGTCGTCTTGTAATATAGGAACTCTTAATGAATAATAATTATCAAAATCAAAATTGATTTGTGTAAGAAACTTAGGACCAAACCACCATAGATAATGTTTGATGAGGTTTTGAGAAGTTGTTCTTACAATTCCGTTAGAATTAGAACAAAACTTTTTTAATGGAAAACAAACTGAATTAAGGATCTCCTTAATTTCTGATTTTAACTTCAACAGTTTTGTGGAAGTATCTGAACTTGTCAGCAGAACATCCATGTAGAAATCTTGAAGAATAACTTTAGCATCTTCTGGATAACGATCTTGTGCGTCAATAGCAGCCTAATGTAAAGATCGAACAGCTAGGAAACTAGAGGGAGACATTCCATATGTAATTGTATTCAACTGATATTCGCAGATTTCTGAATTCGAATCTGCCCGCCATAATATACATTAAAGATCTCTATCTGAAAAAGCAATAGCTACCTGTCGATACATTTTCTCTATGTCAGCTGTTAGTACTAAATTGTGTTTACGAAATCGAAGAATAATTGAAAACAAATCATCCTGTATAATAGGACCTGTTTTTAAAGTGTCATTCAAAGATAAACCAGAGGTTGTAGGAGAAAAAGCGTTAAAGACAACGCGCAGCTTAGTTGTAATACTACTTTCGTTGAGGGCGCCGTGATGAGGTAAGTATTATTTAATTAAGTTACTACAATTATTGTCTTCACAAATGATTTTAGACATATGACCTAATTGTTCATATTCCTGCATGAAACTGACATATTTGTTCTTGAGTTCTGAATTTTGATTAAAGCGCTTCTCTAAAGAAAGCATTTCATTCCCTTTGCTTTTGAATGCCGAAGTTCAAACAAATTATCGCGTGTAGGCAATTTTACTTCGAACCTACCTTCAGTATTGCGCGTGTAGTTCTGAAGAAAATGATTTTCGCAATCCTTTTCTTCGGAAGTCATTTTACGTATAGAATTCTCTGTTGTATCATAATTCTCGATATTCCAAAATTTCTCAACTTGCTTATGTAATTCTTCATTCGAAATTGTTAAATTACACAATAAGTTGTTTTCTGTTGTATTATTGATTGAATGATTCATTGGACCTGATAGAATCCAACCAAGAGAAGTTTGCTGAAGAACTGGATTGTTTTTCTCAAGTTTTATTTGACCAGCACGCAAGACATAAAAGAAAGTGCTAGCCCCTAAGAGAACGTCTATAGGACCTGATTTGTTGAAATCACAGTCGGCCAACTGAATATTGTTGGGAATATTGACATATTAAAAGAAATGATTGGCATATTATCAGTAATCTTTGGAACCACCAAGAATGTTTCAAATGCATTGAACTTACCATCAACAGAGAAAATCGAGGTTTCTATTTTGCTTGAAGTAGAATGTATTGTTAATTCCAGCAATTGGAATATGAATTTTTACTGGTTTCAAATTTAATTTATTTGCCAGAGAGCATGTGATGAAATTGCTTTGACTGTCTAACATTGCACGGCACTGAATAAGATTACCTAAACTATCGCGAACAAATATTTTAGCCGTGGCAAGTAATATTTGATTTTCTAAAGGACGACAATGTGGATTGATAATTGATTCTTTTATGTCATCTTGATCATGTGTTAGATTTTCTGAACTTGACGTATTTGTAAGTATATGAGTAGTGGATGGTTGGGTGTTAAGAGATGAATTTACTTGTTTGTGGGGATGTAACAAAGAATTATGTTTTAAACCGCAATATTTGCAATTACCAGAATTGCAAAATCTTTGCTTGTGTCCAGGCCTCAAACAATTGCTACAAAGTTTGTGTTAAATTAAAATGCGAATTCTTACAAAACGTACAAGAGGTTTTCTGAGTAACTAGATTTGAATGTGCTGTTTTGAAGTCATTATAAGATTTTGAATCTTTAACTTTTGTTTGTATGGTTTCTAAAACCTGACATCGTTTTGTCAAAAAGTCAATCAAGCATTTTAGGTTAGGCAAACAGCTATCTTTATTAGCAAGTACTTCCCACTCACTTTTTGTTATGAAATCAAGTTTAGAGATCAAAATGTGGATAATTAATGTATCCCAATAATCTATTGGCTGTCCTAAAGACTTTAATGCGCGTATGTTTTTATTGAAATTATCTACAAGCTTTCTAAGCATTGTATAAGATTCGCCTTTTAAAGGAACTAAATCAAATATAGTTTTAACATGCGTATAAACAATGAGCTTTTTATTTTCGAACCGTTCCTTCAAAAGATCAAACGCAATGCCGTAATTATCATCTGAAATTTGCAATGAATGTATATTACCTGAGCAGCTTCTCCTTTCAAACAAGATTTCAAGTAATAGAATTTGTCTGTATTGCTTAAACATACATTACTATGCACAAGGGAGTTGAATGTATCAATGAAACTGACCCATTCTGAATATGAACCATGAAACTCTGGAAGAGAAATTTGTGGCAGTTTTATCTTGTCATGAATATTACTGCAAAATACCTTTAGCTTTAGAAATGACTCTGTAATAATTGTCTTCAAAATTGACCCGTTCTTCTTCATCTATCACAGCTTCTTGAAGTAATTCAATTTTTGTTTGTATTGCATCAAATTCATTGATCAGTGCTTGAGATCTACTTAATCGTACTTGTAGTTCATCAGAAGTAGAGGTATCTTCTCGATCAAACCTGTTTAGATAAGTATCAAAACGTGTGACTTGGGATTTTACTATGCTTCTAAATTTTAGCTCGACTTCAGACGACATCATTATTTCAAAATTAATTTGAACTTGTGTCAAATAAAATGTAACTAGAAATGAATGAAAAGTTAATGAATATCTTACAGTTTTGTGTGTATAAATGCGTTTGTATTGTTATAGTTTGTATAGTATCCTATACTCTTGATTTTAATTGCTTGAAGAATTGTTAGATCTTGAAATCTTGAAGTCAGTTGGTGTGTGTTGCTGTGTTGGTGTGTTTTCTTCTTGAATATGTATGCCACTGATTTGTGACAATGGCCCAGGTCGATACCAATCTAATACTAATACCGTCCCAGTATCCGACGAGAATTGATCAAAAAATAATGTGGGGTTTTTATGCGCTGGTTGTAGTTATTTTCTTGAACTTCACAATAAAAGAAATGAATCTTTGAGATTGTTTAATTATAAATTCCGTTTTTACAAATTTTATGTGACATTATTTTATTGATGAAAAGCTAGTGTACTGTTACTATATAACGACAATACATTATATCCATCTTGGATCAAAATGTAAACTTTAACAACCTCGTACGTATTAGTAAGTTCAAAGGGGTCTTTTCTAAGGGATACACGCCCAACTGGTCAATTGAATTATTCAAAATAGTTAAAGTTCAATTTACAAAACCTGTCACATATCTGCTGGAAGATCTTCATGGGGTTGCTGTTCGTGGAGCTTTCTACGAGTTCGAGCTGCAGAAAAACAAACAGCCAGACGTTTACTTAGTTGAAAAAGTACGTAAACATCACAGCAATGGTGACATTTACGTCAATTGGCTTGGTTTAAACGAAAAGTCCTGGATAAAAGCGATAAAGATGTTCTCCCATGACAATTCTTACCTATATGAAGTTTATATTACTAGATTAAATAAAGTATGTTAAAGTTTAAGTTTAATATATAGTTAATATTCTATTAAGTAAATGTTAAGTGTTAGAATATATATCTATAAGTTGATTTAAGTTATTTTGTTAGAAAATTAATTTGTAACATCCTCATATAACATATCTAGTTTATATTAAGCAATAACGTATTATACTATATATAACTATAATCACCTAGTTTAAGCTGATTTACAATAGAATATTAGTAATATTGTGTAACTTTACGAAAAATAATAAAAAACAGTAAAACATTTTATTTTCACGTATAAAATAACAAAGCCGTCCGAACCAATCCCAGAACAGTAGACGTAACGGTTACCTCTATCCTCTATCCCGTGTGGTTGGGTACCCACCGGGCGCGTCCCAGGTGGCGGATAGGGAGCCCACTCATTTATTGTGAGTGGGTTGAGCCGGTTGCAGTCTACCTGAGTGGCCTAAAACCCGCAACATGGGGACGAAGCCGGCTCTCGCGGAGCAACCTCCCCAAAGACCCAGCTGTCGTGTCGTGGCTAAGGGCCTGCACTGGGGTATAAAACGGCGCCGGTTTCTCTCTTATGGGAGACCGAAAAACCATACTTCGTCTGTTGACTGTGGTCATGTCTCGCGGACAGACGAAGTGGGGGGTCTTGGCTTAACCGCCTGGGCCAAGAGGAGTATACCTCATTAAAAACCTAAATCCAAGCCGGTTTGGAGCCAGGGCGAAGGATGCGTGGCTGGATAGAGGACCAGTCTTCTGACTCCAACCTCGGGGCACCGGGCAGCACCCCGTTGAATTTATGCCTTACCGTGGTGAACGCAGGGCTCTGCCGTCGGCGGACCAACCCAGTCCCTAGCTACTCGTGGGAATAACTATGAGCAACACTTTTAAAACAAACCCCGACGAGGAGGGTTCAATCCTCGATCCTCAGCCTGCTGAGGAAGCAATGGAGATTGGGGTCGATCCCGCTCCTATCACCTCCCCTATCCCTCAGGAGCAAGGACTGATACAGCCCTTAGCGACTGAAGGGGAAAAAGAGGAAATAAGTCAAGATGATGCTGAGGTGGCCGCACAAATCGGCGACCTCACGCTGAAAAAGAAGAGGCTAGGCGGGGCCGCTAGGAAACGCCTTAGCAAAATGCTCAAGAGCGGAGTTGATTATGAAACCGCCTTGAAGTCCGTTCTAGAGCAGCGGAAAGAGACAAGCCAGCAGAAAGAGAGCGGGACGTCCGCCTCAGAATGCGCTGGCATCAGCAAGCGCCAGAGATCAGACGGTAGTACGCCTGATCAGATGGTCAAGAAGCCTCGCAATTAAGGTCCTGCTGAGGAAAAGATACGACCGAGGTCGTACAAGACAGTAGCTGAGGGAATCAGAGTGGGCATTATCCACACTGAATACCCCAGCCAGGTACTGTCTAACCAACAACTTTTAGACCTACAGAGCGCTATCATAGACTCTGTGGACAAAATCCCAGATGAGGGGGTACAGGTTCGCTTCCAGAGCTGCACTATTAGGCCTGGCTGGCTCCTAGTAACCTGTAAAGATGAGCAGAGCTCCTCCTGGCTGAAGAGCGTGATAGAACACCTCAAGCCATGGGAAGGAGCGACGCTCAAGGCCGTTCAAGGAGCTGAGTTGCCCAAACCTCACGTCTGTGTGGCCTACATTCCGGACGATAAGTCGGGTAGACTATCTCCAGAGGTTGTGCTCACCAGGCTGAGGAAGATGAACCAGGACCTGAAGACACGGGAGTGGGTAGTACTACACCGTGAGGAGGCAGGCCCCGGACAAACCTGGACGTTTGCGGTCGACGAGGCGTCCATGAAAGCTCTGGAGGACTTGTCGATGAGGCCATACTTCGGCTTCGGGCAGGTCACCTTCAGACTGCGAGCTCGAGGCAGTGGCAGTAACCAGCCAAAGCCATCTACTTCTGGGACAGTGGTGAGTGAGGAACTGTCGAAGCCCACGAAGGATGGGGTTACACCCTCCATCAAGGGCAAGGCACCTTCCCTCACGGAACCCAAAGGCCCAGTTCCACCGAGCAGAGGGGGAAAACCCAAGGGAGCTGCTCCCAAGGGGAAACTACCTGCTACTGGTAAGCATCCTCCCAGGAAGGGCGGTAAATCGCCCTTGAAGAGGGAAAGTGGGGAGGAAGCCGGTAGTGCGCCATAATGGCAAACTATATTAAATGCTTGCAGGCTAACCTGCAACATGCCAGGGCAGCTTCCTATGTCCTGGGCAAGAAATTCTTGGAGGAGTGCGTGGATTTCGCCTTCATCCAGGAACCCTGGTTGGACCGAACGGGCCCAGTGAGCGGCCTGGGCGTCTCATCAGGTAAGACTGTCATTGACCCCTCGGGGAACAGACACAGGGCATGTATCATTGTCAGGAAAGACATTGAATACTTTACTTTGTCAGGTTTTTGTACACAGGACGTGGTCGCCATCCAAGCAACACTCCCGGTGGGGAAGGGCAGGCTCGATGTGATCGTCTGCTCGGCATACTTCCCGGGAGACAGCCAGGAACCACCTCCCCCCGCTGCAGTGAGAGAACTAGTCGCCTACAGCAGGAGGAACAACCTCCATCTGGTGATTGGATGTGATGCTAATTCCCACCATACGGCCTGGGGCAGCACAAACACCAATCAGAGAGGTGAGTCACTTTTTAATTTTATAATAGAGGAAGAACTGGTTGTTAACAATACTGGTTCGGAACCAACCTTCATAACGAGAAATCGTAGGGAGGTATTAGATATTACAATCAGCTCCTACTTTATGAGCAATAGGATAACCGAATGGAGGGTATCCACTGAGCCGTCGTGCTCAGACCACAGACATATTCAGTTTAAAATCGAAATGGGCCCTAGGCCCATAGCTGAATATCGAGACCCTAGGTGCACAAATTGGGAAAACTACAAGCACGATCTAGAAGAACTGCTAGGGAATGCCATTACCACCATCAGGAATCATGATGAGATTGAGATAGCCGCGGAACAGGTCCGCCATGCAATTGTCTCATCATACCATGATAACTGCCCACTCAAGAGGAAGGAAGATAACAGAGGAACCCCTTGGTGGAATCACAATTTAGATAAAATGAGGAAAGAAGTTAGACGATTATTCAATCGAGCTAAAGTATCAGGCAATTGGGATAATTACAGAAGTGGCCTAACTAACTATAACAAGGAAATCCGGAGAGCCAAAAGGGACTCTTGGAGAAGGTTCTGTGAGAGTGTGAACGATACACCTAGCAGCGCCAGGATTCACAAGGTCCTGGCCAGAGAGTCGACTCAGGTACTTGGGTCGATCAAGCGACCCGATGGCACCTACACGACCTCCGGCAAGGCCACTCTAGGGATCCTAGCTCAATACCACTTCCCCGATTGTCAGATACTCAATGACGCTGACGAGGAACCTGCCATCACGGCCCTCATAGGCGAGTACAGACGGCCTAAGAGGGAAGATTGGTTGGCGGTTAACAAGGTCGTCACCTTTGAAACCATAAGCTGGGCAGTTCAATCCTTCCAGCCTTATAAATCACCAGGAGGGGATGGTATCCTTCCCGTGCTATTGCAACAGGGATTGGACACCCTCCTACCCCACCTTATTAGACTGTTCAGGGCCAGTTTAGCGTGGAATCACATACCATCTAGCTGGTCCACGGCAAAGGTGGTGTATATACCTAAGGTGGGTAGCAGACACCCAACCCAATTCTTCCAGGCCAATTAGCCTGACGTCTTTTCTGCTGAAAACCCTTGAGAAGTTGTTGGATGGGTACATCAGGCGGGAAGTCCTTCCGACCAACCCCCTCAGTGCTCACCAATATGCCTACCAAGGGGGCAAATCAACAGAACTGGCTTTAAATAACCTTGTGGGAAAAATCACCCAAACTCTGGATCGAAAAGAGATTGCGGTGGCAGCTTTCCTAGACATTCAAGGAGCTTTCAATAATGCACTAACCGACTCCCTTTGTAAAGCGGTTGCAGCTCGGGGAGTGGCACCCACCATGGTGGGATGGATACGAGCAATGCTCAAGGGCAGAACGATAACGACATCACTGTGCGGAGAGACTGTCAGGTTTAGGGCAACCAGGGGATGTCCGCAGGGAGGGGTTTTATCCCCCTTGCTTTGGACACTCCTGGTTGATGACCTACTGGCGATCATCGAGGTACACGAAGCCGAGGTTCAGGCCTACGCTGACGATATAGTCATTCTGGTCAGAGGCAGAGATGAAGAGGTCATCTCTGAAATTCTGCAGGAATCTTTGGATGCAACGATAGGTTGGTGTCAGGGGGAGCTACTCAGTGTTAACCCCCAAAAGACGATTATCCTACCGTTCACCAGGAAACGAAAGACTGATAACCTCAGATCACCAAGTATCCTAGGTGAAACAATCCCATTTGTGGAAGAAGCCAAATATCTGGGGATTGCACTAGATAAGAAGCTTAACTGGAACTCCCATTTGGATAACACCATCCGCAGGGCCAGGCAGGCTCTTTGGACCTGTCGTAGAATCTGCGGAAAATCCTGGGGATTAAAACCCAAACAAATGCACTGGATATATGTGACGGTCATCCGACCTATAGTCACATATGGATGTGTTGTTTGGTGGCCTAAGTCCTCACAAAGGACAGCCAAAGATAAACTCTCTAGCTTACAGAGAACAGCCAACCTAGCGGTTACAGGAGCTTTAAGCACTACACCGTCGGCAGCTATGGAAATGCTACTGGATCTACCACCCCTACACATTGTGTTAGAGGGAGAAGCCAGACTGGCCACATATCGATTCTATCAAGCGGCAAGACAGAAGCCGGAGACAGTGATCTTCATACCAAACCGACTATTACCTGTAATAGAATCGGATAACCTCCTAGGTATGATGACCGACACAATGTCTACCAGATATAACTTCAGCAAACCGTATAAAGTCCTATTTCCTAATAGAGACGAATGGGAGCAATCAAAGAATGCCCTGCAGAAAGCTGACATCGACTGTTACACTGATGGCTCTAAAACCTCGGATGGGGTAGGAGCTGGAGTGTACTGCAACAATCCAAGAACTGAATTGTACTACAGTCTTGGAACGCATACAACTATTTTTCAAGCAGAGGTTTATGCCATCGAGATGTGTGCAAGGACGTTAATCGACCTGCGTCACGCACTCAAATCGATAAAGATCTTCTCTGACAGTCAGGCTGCTCTCCAAGCCCTGACAAACTGTGGCTGTACATCAGCAACAGTATGGAGCTGTCAGGAGGCACTCTCCAAATTGGGGAAAGCCAACAAAGTCACCCTAATTTGGGTTCCCGGTCACTCTGGCATTGAAGGGAATGAGTTAGCTGACCACCTCGCTAGGAGAGGTGCCAGCTCGAAGTTTATTGGCCCAGAGCCGGTCCTTGGCATTTCAAGGGCCGAGGCCAAAAGTGCTGTAACAAGCTGGATGAGGCACTGTACACAGGAGCTGTGGCATAGCCGCCCAGGGATGGCTTATTCCAAGGCAGCAATAAAGGGCCCATCCAAACCCAGACATACCTCACTGTTAGAGTTGAACAGACTAGGACTGCGCAGTGTAACTGCCCTTCTCACTGGGCACTGCCGTCTTAGATACCATATGCATAAGCTAGGCTTAGCAGACGAGACCGTCTGCCGTCTATGCTTAGAGGCAGAGGAAACAGCAGAGCACGTCATATGTACCTGTCCCGCAGGGGACCGCACCAGATTCTCACTGTTTGGTTCAGTGCAACTGAAGCTGGAGGATCTGACCAACCTATCACCCACCAGACTACTCACCTTCCTTAAAAGAATGGGACTGGAGGGTGAACTCTAACCTAGGTGTGAGCCACAATAGACCCAGGAGGTCGCAGTGGAGGGGCGGACAGGACGCCACACTCACCTTTTAACCTAACCTAACCTACCTCTATCCAATGTTGTTTCATTTACTAGCATTAGAATGAAGGGAGAGAGCAAGAAGGAGAGAGTGAGAAGGAGAGAGCGAGAGAGCGAGAAGGAGAGAGTGAGAGAGCGAAAGAGGAGGCTCTTTAATGCGACCTCTAATAGCATCAGTACATAGGTAATACAGATTTCTTCATGACTCCATCTAGTAGTAGTAGTACATAGGTCGTCGATAATACATTTCTTCATGACGCCCTCTGTTGACAGTATGACAGATTCAGTACAGTTTCAAATTTAGCGCCACATGTTGTGATATAAAATGGCTGCAGACTCTAATTGAAGGGTCTCTAATACAGTTCTCTTTTTACGCGACCTCTACATACCGGTAATACAGATTTCTTCATGACGCCCTCTAGTAGTAGTTCACAGTCTGCCGGTAATACAGATCCCTTCATGACGCCTTCTATTAACAACTAGAAGAACGACCGTAATCGGTTAGAGCGTGAAGGAAATAATTAAACACTAGCGCCCTCTGTTTTTTCCTAGCAACACTAACACCATTTAGCCGAGCGCCGAACCAAATGCCGGTAATACAGATTCCGTACTTCGAGACAAAAATCCCTAGATTAGAAAGAGATCGACATAAAAAGTCCCCAGATTAGAGAGAGATCGACATAAAAAGTCCCCAGATTCGACGTAAAACGACTCTGGCGCCATCTGTTTTCCCCTAGCAACAACGTACCATTTAGCCAAGTGAAGAACCAAATGCCGGTAATACAGAATGTCGGTAATACAGATTCCGTACTTAACCACCTAGAGAGAGAGAGAGAGAGAGACAGACAAAAAGTCACCAGATTAGAGAGAGACAGAAAATCTAGGGTCCCTAGAACTGTCTGGCGCAAGTATCCCAATACCTACTATCGGACGATACGCAATAAAAGGTACTCATTTTTAGGGACAATTTCATTGAGAGTAAGTTAAATATTTCTTTTCTCAGAAAGTATATGTTATATATCTATGAGATTTTTGTAGGGGTTATAAAGAAACCTTGCGGTTGTTATCCTATTAAATTTCGGACGGAAAAGTGTTTTATTTAAGATTTATATGAAAAAATATCGAACTATGCGTTCTTGTTTATTAATGGAAATAGCATCAAATTTTTTTTGCTAAATTAACACTTTTCATATGTAGACATTATTTTCTTTAAAAAATTATTCCGAATTTTAACAATAAAAGTGCAATAACAAAAAAACCGTTTTTTGTCGAAACCGCTTGTCATCAAAAATTGTTTTTTTGTTTCTGCATTTTTATTATTAAAATTAGGAACATCTTTTTGAAAAAAATAATGTCTACACATGAAAAGTGTCGATTTAGCGAAAAAATCTTGACGCTATATCTATTAATAAATAAGAACGCATAGTGCGCTATTTTTTCGCATAAATCTTAAATAAAACGCTTTTTTGTCTGAAAATTAATACATGAGAACCGCAAGGTGTCTTTCTAACCCCTACAAAAATCTCATAGATATATAACATATACTTTCTGAGAAAAAGATTAGTTAACTTACTTTCAATAAAATTGTCCCTAAAAATGGGTACCTTTTATTGCGTATCGTCCGATAAAAACAAAAGTATACCAGTTAGAAATATAATATTTGACTGTTGTATGTAGAAATAAATTTACTATTTGCTCGTTTTTAAAATATTTAATTTGGTTCAATAGTTCCCGAGCAATACGCTTTCAAAGTCAGAGGACTCTTGAGAAAAAAATGGATAGTAAGGTACTGTTATGATCCTGGATAATAACATGCATCTCCAGTACAACAAATAAACAAAAGGTCAATTATCAAAAAGTCAAAGAAAATATATAAGTTTTAAATCTACTCTTCGTCTCTTATTAAAAGCATCAACTAAAATATAATTTATATTTATGCGACATGACAACATTGGTGATCTCTTACAACCATCACGCATCATATTTGGTGACCTCGACATAACCTCTCGGATATTCAGATCAAATCTTTAAAAATTAGATTTGCTTGTAGATGCTTTACGAATGCTATCCATCTTAGCAGTTAGCTGCCGAAAGTTTGATGATTTGTTAGGGCAGTTGGCCCAAGCTCAGTTAAATGCTGATTAGTTAAAACAGACCGATGCTGATTTTTAATAAATTTAAATGTTTCCAAAACTCAATAGCTGAACAACCATTTTTGTTTTCCTGTTTAAGTCCTTCATCTTCTGGAACTTCCAGTAGTTCTACAGCCACTGTATCTCCAGCAATTAGCGGTGAAACGGGACAGCCATTCTTCAAAATGTCAACAAGACAAGCTTTCTAAAAATGTAAATGATGGTTCAGTGGTCGTAATTCACTAAATCTATCAGTAGTATCTTCTGCGTGTGTCTGATGTGTTTTAACGCGATTCGTAACATATAACGCCCAAGCGTCGGCAAATACAAAGGTGTCTCGAAAAACACATCAAAAACACTTCTAGAAACTTTAAGGGAAACGGTAACAGCACGTCATAGCATTTTGTTATAGGAAATACTAACAATAAAGTTGGTGTGTTTAGGATGTTACCTAAATGGGTGGCTCTTTCAAATCTTTCTTCCTGAAATATGGTTTCCAAAGGTAGGTAGCTGGCCACCCCTGCAATAGGCAAACAGTATCAGAATAGTTGAAACGTTTAGCGTTTGGCGATATCAGCTAGAAGATAAACCCAGGAGTGAAAGACTCATCTATTGTGGATTCTGAGGAGTTCATGGAGGAACAACTTTATGCAACTATTCAGGAGTTATCAATGGCACTTTGATCTTCTCAACATATTTACTATCTGCCATCATTTAATTACATCTAATTTGTTTAACGCAAATACCACAAAAAAATCCACATGAATTAGCGTCGGATTGGGACTCAAAGATTGACTGGGGAAGTAGATTAGGTACCGGCCCAACTGGGGGGGGGGTGTCTGAGGAGAACACCCCCTAAAGAAAGCGGGTTCGGGGACCCGATAAATTTTTAAAAATGTTTTATTGATTGTAGGTAACCGAAAATATTTCATTTTCTAAGGTGTAAGCTGCTTCAGCTTTTCTCGATAACTTAAATATCTTCTCCCAATTTATTTCACGATTTCAATAATTCGCTCCATTACTTCTTTCCTTTTTTTCACTTGCTCAAGCCTCAGGGACAATTGACTGCCAGCAACTAAGTGCTCGATAATTACTTTTTCAAATACAATAAATATGCTTGGGCACATGATACATACGACGTAGACGATTTTGTGATCCTGAATTCTCTGATGAAAATGATTTCTATTAGAACAGAAAATAATTGGAAAAAGTTTCTGCTTCCGCAAGTAGAGTTTCATTCGTAGGTTGATCATCACGGATAATTTCTTCCACAAAATTTTCTTTAGATGTTGCTGAGTTGTTGCTGAGCGTTGCTGTTGTTGGAGAGTTGTTGCAGTATTTTCTTTCTGTTTCATATTCAGTAGTATTTATTATCCGGATCATGATCATCGGAAACAGCGGCCTTGTCAGTTTCCTTGTTAGATTCAGAATCAATATTCAATTTAGGTCTCTCGTCTTTAGAAATATATGCAGTAGAACGAGAAGAAAAATATTGCTGATTTTCGGACATTTGGCGCTGCTTTCTAATAATTTACGTTTCTTTTCTCTCAATTCTTCCGCTCCTCTTTTTCCTTGCGTTATCGGACATTATTGTGTCAACTGGAAGGAGAGAGGGGATCACAAGTTTATTCTGAAGAATCACTGCCCGTTTAGCCCTACCAAAATTAAAACGTATTTAATAATAATTTTACATGAACATGAATATATTTCCTCCGCACATGTAACCACATACATCACGAAAACTAATTAAACTAACTTAAGCGCACTTCACCAAAGGAAAAAGATCGATCGGCCTCGAGGAGACTAGAAGTATTTTCTCGAACTCGCACAGGATACAAGTAAACTTGTGTGGGATCTTACATCCGGCACGGCACGTTTGGGCTGCGGCTTTTCGTAAAAACGATCGATTCCCTGCAAAATGTCAATCAACTAACATATGTTTTTAAAATTTGAAAAATCTTTTATTTTCTATTTACAGTGGAACTTATTTTTAACAAACTTCCGTTTTACGAAATTTTATAATTTTAAATGTTTATATATTCTTTTGCGAAGGCGGCCGATCAGCCCGGCCCGCTGACCGGACCGGCCTACAGGGGATTTCCCCGGTATCCCCACTGGCCAATCGGACACTGAAGTCACGAATCAACCAATACACTAATAGTGGCAGAAACTTTTGACTCAACCTAGTATTAACCGCATTTACTTTCTTTTTCAGTATTCAATTTAACAGTATTGTAACGTTCTTTTTAAATAATATTAAAAGTGTTGTTTAATCGTCTATTAACAAAGGAAAATATTTACACTGATACTAATTACATACACAATTATAAACTAACTATTAACAAAATTAAACTAGATTACTTACAGATTATTTATATTTGATAACAATATTTATTTCTAACATTTATATCGTACTAATTACACGATACGCGTATTCATTTAACTCGTAGACTAATGAGTAATCCTCTCCCTGCGCGGCGGCGCTGTATATATGATATAGAAGATTTCTGGGACGCGCTAGATTAGACTGGTGTATTGTGGTTCGTTCAACTGCTGATGAGTCATACGTTCAGCTGCTGATGAGTCATACATTCCGCGTCTATCTAGAATGTTTACCGGCAGCGTATAGGGGTTAATCACGTTCATTACAGTATGTTTTTATTATTATTATTATTATTCCAATTATAAAACTTAAAGCTTTTACATATTATGTACAACTGCATTATAAGGTAGGTGCTTTTTATGATATAGTTTTGCGCCTATAAAGTAGCTCTCTATAGTAAATTACCTGTACGTCAGCTAAAGCAATAGCAAAAGCATATTATAACATATCCAGTTTTCCAATGGCAACTACGCAGGGTGTACTAATATGATTAGAAACTTCGTAATGGGGGTTAGATGTGATGATTTACAACATATATTCCTTATCAACATGTGGTCGCTTTCTGCTAGTTTTTGAAAAAAATCCCATTTTAGATTTTAAGTACGCCTCTGTACTCATGAAACCAGCAAAAGTTTTAATTAATCTTTAAAGTCAGGGGTAGATTGTTCAAAAACAAATACCGAGCAGCTGAAGTTCGTTTTTATAAGTTAAAGCCGTAAAGGATTAAGCGCTCTAATATACGATTCTAGTACGATACGACATGACTGTTGTCCGTAGTTGAAGTTAAGAACTCTGCACATTGCACCACGGTTTGACAATATTTTAAATTATGAACGAGCACTTAACGTAGGCACGTATTTTTCTTCAAATTTATGTAATCTCTTTTACCTTTGATTTAAGATTGATTAAGACCTTAAGATTTGAAGTTCAAGGGAATTTGTACATTCAGGATAATTCTTTACGGTTCTAAACAAAAAATCAAGTATACCTTAAATGAAAAGAACCTACCCAGAGAGATCTAGTGACACTTTTAAAGAAATCTCTTCTGTTGTCTACTTTTTTAAATATTGTTATTTTCCAATTTTATTTGTTCCAAAGTGTCACAGTAGTAACATTTATAGCAATCTTAGATTTCTTAGATTCTTTTTTCTGAATCAAAATCTTGAAAACAATTATTCTGCAGTATAAGTTGCAATGTGAGTGCCTAAGAGGTGATTAAAGTAAGTTTGAATTAAATTAAAGTAATTTATTAAACTTTTATTATTTACAAATAACTTAACTTAAAATAAATTAACTTACAAAAGATTTAACTCTGTTAAACGATGTCATCAAAGGCCTAATCAAACACCACACAGTCGTAAATACAACAATAAAAAAACAAACTTCTAGCGAAGCTTGACTTGTCCTACCCTTAAACCATCGTGTGTATAAACCTAGCACCATAGCAGCTGAACCCATCACAAATGTTATTATACCACACACTACATGAATCAGTTTGTTAATTGAAGGCTTAATTATTTTTCTCAGTTCCATATTAAACAAAGCAGCAAATCCATTTAGAATTGTTGGAATACAACAACACATTGAGACTAGTCCAATAATTGCATGCCAGGATTGAAAATGCGGCCTATCTGAACGATTCTTGTTAATGAAGTCGATAAAGAATCCTGCTGTTGAAAAACCAACTCCAAGAAGTTGAATTAACCAATGGTATTGTACTCGCAGTTTAAACGAAAGACGTTTTGAAAATATATTGTCTGGTGAAACTACTAACATTGCCTCCAACATTAGAAATGACCACTGAAAAGAATAAAAAAGTATTACATCAAAAAACTGAGCATTTCTAAAACTCCAAAAGCCGATTTCAATACTTACTCCAAGTGAATAGAGTAACGGATGCCATGTCCAAAACGTAAACTCTTTAATAAAACACAAAAATATTATAAATGCAGTAAAACCAATCACCAAAGTATGTGAAACAGTAGAAATATGTTCGGAAATATCTTTGCGTAAACTAGAGTTAGATGTTTGATCAGTAGTTAAGTCCATCTCTTCTGTTATTGCTTTCACTTATACGAAATCAAACCAAACGCCGACTACTATAAACTCACATTATGAGCATAAAATACTGTTTTATTAAGACAGTACCTCTTCCTGAAAGTTTTCACTTTTATAAACAAGTTTATCTACAGCATTTTTTATTATTACTACGTTATCACGAACGTGCTATGATTGCATATATACTACAATAGTTGGTTAATAATGTAAATGATATATCTATGAATGGTATTATCCACTTTTTTTAGCTAGGTATAATTAAAATTACAATTTGGAAATGAATAAAAAAACCTGAAGTCCCTACCAGAAAGAGAAACTCACCCTGGAATCTTTTCTTCTTCTTACAACTTTCGTTCTCATTGCCAGTAACAAGTTGCTAGTAGGATAAAATATGCAAAAACAGACATTTTGAAAACATCACTTTTATTTTTTATTGCAATGCTATAAAGATAACACCTGCATGAACTAAATTCTCTGAATTGTTTATTAAATTATTTATTACAGTAAGACTACTGACGCTTACAATGTAGACTGAATAAACAGAAAAACATTTAAAAACAACCAAGTTTAAAAATAAAGATATGACAAAGTATGAACGACTGAAAAACAAAACTTATTTTCTAACGGTGTTGTTCATATCTGAAAGAAAATTAATACTGAATAGAATCCAAAAAATCTTCGCGGATAGAAAATAACATCCTCAGCCGTAAATCCAATATATTATGGTAAGGCAATCCGTATGGATTTACGTATTTTTCTACATCTGTAACGAGCTCCGTTCTCAATATTAAAATTCGCTCCGTTTTAATGTTAAATTTAAATATTGTGTAAAACTACTAAAAAAATATTTCTTTGAAGCATGCTAATAAATTTGTAATATTAAATTTATAACCCAAGCAATTTGTAACCGATTTTCAAGCAAATAGTTGATTTATCTGGAACCAAACCTTTTCGTTCATAAAAAAATATATTACCTACGGAACTACATATTTTGTTTTATGAAGCATTTGGTTAAAATTCAGCTTTTTTATAGTATTTTGCATCTATCTTGGATCTTTTGATAAAATATGTAAGGAAGTTTGCTTCAAGTCTGTTATTGGTTATAACGATGTCAGGTTAGTCACGATATGTGGTTGGCTAGAACATTCTCGAATATAATCGCCCCTCTTTAAAATTTAAATAGATATTGACATCTTCGTTCAGGGGAGATGATTCTTTAGTGTGGATACAGATACGTTCCGTCGCAGGCGTTCTCCCTCACAAGACTAGAAGATCCTACTGTTGTAAATTAATAAACAAGACCTTTCGCGGCTCATTAAGCGAAATCTCGAAAGAGAATTTTCAGTTTGGTGTTCCAGTGACTTATCATATCATTGTGCTTACGGTTTAGGTTTTCAACGGGGAATTAAGCGTCCCTGTCCTCAGTTTAGAAGTTTTCCGTCTACTATTTTGGTTAGTTTAATGCTGATGTGATAAGCGATTTAAAGAAGTTAGTGTTGAAATTTGGCCCATTGAATTGTGAAAGATCTTTGAACACATTTTTTGAGGGATTATTTTCTTTGTCAATATTCACTAAACTTTAATATGTTTTGTAAAAATGTTTCGTAAGAGTTTATAATAAAGATTTTGAAATCTTCAGCTTTAATAAGCATGTAAAATTCCCTTTCTTTTTGAAAACCAACCAATAAATAGATTCGAATTTGTTCTGATAAAAAGTCTATTGACCAACAAAAAACTATAAAAAACGTTAATAACTTAAAAAGAGGAAAGATTGTAAAATTTAAAAATTGATTTAATGAAGAAAGTTCAGAGTTCAACAATAACTGTCCTGTGTTTTTCTAGCGGTAACATTGATGAGTAAAAGTTTTATGTTGTTTAAATGAATAAGTTAGTGCAAAAACAGCATAACTCCAGAATTCTCATTTTGTGATAATTAAAGAAAACTTTCTAGTTTAGTTACAAGTGATTTTTCAATATTTTGGTACATTGCAAAGTTGTGGAGGCATTGATTGTCTAGGAGACGGTAGATGAAAAAAGTTACGTTTCGACTTGCATAAAAGTTTTAAACAAATAACTGATATTGAGTTATACATATTTTTCACTGAGTTGAAACTCTAACATGATAAATGATTTTCATTTGAAAAAAATAATAAACAAGCAATATTACGTATTGGATAGATAATATTAATTAAAAAAACAAAACATTATTAATTTTCGTCAGGTCTTCACAATATACAGTTACGAGCGTTCGCTAGGGAACGATGAAAAAATCGTGAAAGTCGATTTTCGCTGAAATTCGACCTGATTTATGAACTACGCAATTATCATGTTGAAAAATAAAATGTTCTTGATTACGATATAATAAACTTACATTTATATTGTACAAAAAACTGAAAATTCGGCTATCATGATTTTTTCGTAGTTCTTTAGCGATTGATCGCAACTGTACGTTATTATTAAAATGTTTAATAAAAATAAAATAAATTACATTTTCCTACCAATTTTACATAAAAACATAGCTTATGTAACTATAATTGTAACAACGGAAAACATAAATTAAAAATTATTATTTCTACTTCATGAAATATCAAAAATATCTGTCAAATTTTATCCCGGCTTTGATATCTTATAATCGACATATTATATACAGCATTAGCTTGCTCAGATCAAGTGGCAGAACTACGAAAGATTGCGCACCCCTGCAAGACTTACTTTTGAGCTCCTCATATATACAAGTATACGTAGGTAATTTTTGTAAAAAAATAAATATACAATAATTATAATAATTGATTAACTTCCTCTTCATTTGCTTATATTTAACACCCATTACAGTTTTTCCGAGGTTTAACGCAGGCGAATTGGATAATTAAAGTGTCAAAATACAGTGTTTTTACTATTTTCTCTATAAACCTTCTTAATACATTTGGTAAAACGTTAGATTCTAGTTTACCATCCGCACATGCTATACACCATTCGATGAGGCTCATCAAGCTCAACATTAGTGTCCTAACCTAACCTAACCTAACCTAACCTAACCTAACCTAACCTAACCTAACCGAACTTAATCGAATCTAACCCAATCCAACCCAGCCGAACCTAACCTAACCTAGGTTAGGTTTAATTTAGGTTTGCGTTATTCATCAATCCATACGTGTTTTAATTTAGCTTTTAGTTAGATTAGGTTAGGTTAGGTGAGATTAGATCGCATGCTCATCAAAACATGCATTTTTAGGTAGGGCGGGGTAATTAAAATGGAAGGCTACGGCTTTCATTCTAAAAAAGTCTTTGGCGATTATCTCGAAAGCTACTGCCCCACCTCCCCAAATTTGACTACTGTTCAGCTCGATGAGACGCTTCGAATGGTATACAGCATGTGCGGGTGGTGGACCTAAACTGGAGAATAGCCATACATTTCTGCAAAGATTATCAATTTTCAAATTTCATTACAATTTACAAATACAGAACAAAGCACATACGACAAAAGTATTCTAGTTATTGTTAGCCTCACGTCATCGTCATAGTAAATAAATAATCACTGCTTAAAATTTTAATTAATCTTATTTAAACACCTAATATTATTGTACCACAATATCATCTAATTGTTTTGAGCAATGTACATCATAATTCCCTTTTATTGTTTTCATATAATGTTTTTTACCTCCAATACTTGTTTTAAAATTTCTATTCCCAACGCAATAAAATTTTACCAAGCAGCGTCATTCGGATGGTTGCCCCCCCCCCTTGCCACAATGTCTGCGGGGGCAGTTGTTACGCCACTGCTCAGATCGTCGCTGAGTGGAAAAACAATAGTTGTATTGGAGTGGAAAATCGAAACAATTCAAGAAGTGTTGGAGTGTTATCAATGTGATTTACAATGTTCTTATAGTCAACAGCTAGGTCCTCACCTATAGGTCAATCTTGCTATCTCAGTTTAAAAAGTCATATTTTGAAGTTATACTGTTTTTCCACTCATCGATTCAAATAAAAGGCAATAAGAGTTTAGTGTCACTCTAGATAAATGTGGATAACTAAATATAATATTTGTAAGTTACTTTGTTAAATAAGTATACTCGAATTTCCAAAAAAACTGAAGGGCTCTCTAATTGAGCTTCCGCTGCAATCTTGTTTAGATTGCTGATGTTTAAACAATAAGAAAGTGTGCATATTTGCCAAACATCATGTCTTGCATTTTATTTAGAAATATTTGAGATCCACGAATTTTATTTGATAAATGAAAATTAAATATAAGAACTACCTGCAATAGATTGGCTCAATCAATTCTTTGTAGTCAATCCTTTAAAAAAATTTCCTTTAACAATAATAACAAAAAATTTGGGTGGTGCCCTTTATAATGTTGTTCATTTATTTCTGTGTTTAATCTGAAATTAGCGAGCCTTTGTGATTAACACCCACGACACCTGAAAATAATTTGATTAAGTAAATAGTGTCAGCCGGAGCTCTGAACTTTATTGCGTAAGTACAAGTTTTTAGTTTTGGGGTAGTTTTTATTGTTACAAATTGACTCCCATTTGTGGGACAGGTAGTTTTTTTAGTGTTATACATAGTAACTTTTTTTGTCACCAATAATAACAAAGATGGTGGTCAAAAAATAATGAATGACCAGTACATATTAACTTTAAGTAGGTAACACTTAAGTAACCTAAGTAATTTTAATAATATCTTTTACGCAATCAAGGTTTTGAAGCACTTATGTTAATATTTATACACAATAGAGATTATTTAAGATTATTTAAATTGATATAGTAGAAGCTTTGCTTGATGATAAAAAAACCAGGTGTATAACGTGGTAACTATCATGTACTGACCAAAGTTGCAAGAGTAGATATAAAAACTACAATTTTATACTTTTCCAGGCACAATAAACACAATAGAGTTTCTATAGCTCACGTAGCAAATGATAATAATGTTAGTACATGCTTTACTTATACTATTTATCAAAGTAATTAACTACGCATAAATTCAACAATTAGTGAATCAGTAGCATTTTATGAATCATCACTTCAAAATGATAATGAAACATGTTTTAAATCCCTTCTTCCAAAAAATGTTACTTATCATGTAATCAGTGGCAATTCAAGTTGCAATAAGGAAAACATATAAGGAAATACTTTTTCCTCTTTTATGATTAGTTAGATACACCAATCAACAGTAGAGTTCATTAGTTGACAAAAAGTTACCTACTAAAGATTGAGTTAAGTAAAACTTCATTTAGGCATTTGACGCCTAAAATATTTAGTATAGAATTATCTAACAAAAGTGTGAGTAGAATTATTGTCCAAAATAAAAGAATCAAATACATCGAATGGTTCGAAACAAGTCAAAAGTTATCAACTGGTATAGTGCTTAGTATTTCGTACATAACTTTTCCTTTTACAGACACCATGTAAATCAAAAGAAAAATGTCTTAGAAACGTAGCAACAGCCAAAAATGCATCAGTATTACAAGAACGTAGTGATAAAGGATGGTAGATAAAGACAACTGCTGGAAAAAGGCATATAAAAACGGACTACAGTTTATCTTTAAATGATTGGCGAAACAATAATCATTTAAACAAATCGATAGACAAATTATCAAAATAGGTCAATGGATTGTTAAAACATTATACCAAAAAGGAAAATCAAAGTAAGTTACAAAAGAAATTGAAAATTATTAAATCGAAATTTTAGGTGTGAGTGGATACAGGTGGACAGGTTGTGGGGAAGTAGTGGTAGAGAAACACACTTTGATATATTGATGAAGGGAGAGAACATCAAAATGGTGTGCACTCAAAGAAATATTGGAAATCTAAAGTCAAGAAACGTGGTGTTTAAATCAAAATGATCGGGGGGCTAGAAAAATACACAACAGGAAAAATACACAACCGTATTTATACATAAAATAAAGTTTACAACCAGTATTTTAACACAACCGTATTTTTCCACAACCGTATATTTCCACAACTCGAATTATCACGTTCCGGAAAAATCCACAAAAATATTATTTAGATTCTTTTAACCCTATAAAGGGCAAAAATAATTAACCCAAAAATAAATGTTACAAGGAATAATTTTACACAACCGGAAATTTATACAACCGTACTTTTTCACAACCATCGATTTTATATTCAGTAAGAATCCCCAAAAATAATTTCCTACAACTGGATTTTAACACAACCGGAAATTTATACAACCGTACTTTTTCACAACCATCGATTTCATATTCTGTAAAAATTCACAAAAATAATTTCCTACAACTGGATTTTTACACAACCGGAAATTTATACAACCGTACTTTTTCACAACCATCGATTTCATATTCTGTAAAAATTCACAAAAATAATCTCCTACGACTGAATTTTTACACAACCGGAAATTTATACAACCGTACTTTTTCACAACCATCCATTTCATATTCTGTAAAAATTCACAAAAATAATCTCCTACAACTGGATTTTTACACAACCGGAAATTTATACAACCGTACTTTTTCACAACCATCGACTTCATATTCATTAAAAACTGACAAAAATAAAATGGTATAACCTAGATTTTTACACATCCGGGAATTTCCACAATTTTACATTACTAGTATTACTACAACTTAGAACTTATTAAATCTCGCTTCAAAATCAATCGGTTAAAATGTGTTTCTTTTTACAACTAGTTACAAAGTAATAATACTTTGTATAACTTGGCTAACCTTAACAACTAGTGACAAAAAGAATCAGAAATCATTTTAACTCTTCGATCATATAATTATCATAATTAGTGGTATCGGGCGTGGTATCGGAGTGTTACCTGTGTTAATAAGGGTTCCGGAAATAAAGATGTTTGAATAGAGACCGGGGTCATAAATGCCGTACTGTAGTGGTTAAAGAATTATATAAAATATAATTCTTTTTAAATATTCTTATAAATATAAATGTAGTTTTACACCATCTGGAATCACAACATGATTATCAAATTATTTACGAATAAGTGTATGTATTGCAATACAAAAATAAGCTACGAATTTCAGTAAACTCGTTAATTATTTCTATAAGTAATTTAAATCGGTTAAAATATACTGGACGCCTATGATTTAAAGAGCTTTTTGACAATATTAATCCTTATCATTTCATCTTCCTTGGCTCCCTGGGTGTACATTATACACTGCAGTATTATACAGTGGCTTGGCTAGCGCTGTATATGTAGGCTTTATATCATGCATTCCACAATGGGCAGGCCCGGATTAACACTGAATCCTACGAAGTTCAGGTTTCAGGCGCCATGTTTTGGGGGCATCAGCGCCAGACACGGTTCGCAGAATTGCAAATTCTTAGAAAGGTCTGGGACTGGAACGACGTAAATTGAAAACCTGAAATTCCTGTTTTTATGATTTTCTATTATAAAATAAAACTTGTTTGAAATGTTTCTATTTAGTTTATTTCTGTTGCTAGCCTGCTCAAGTCTGGTCGCAAGATCTATCCGGAGACAGTAAACAAATTAAATGCAACACTATTAATGGGCGTGCTTAATGACTGATAACGTTTACTTAAGCCTTAGAAAATAAAACTGTAGGAAGGAACACATTCAGCTACCACATACGACCGTGATGGAGTCCAATATAGCGGATTAGGTGTTTCCGGATTTGTAATGAGATATTTTCATTGGCGGTTCTCACCGTCTCGAAATGCGCACATAAACTACATAACCTCAATTTTAAAACATTTTATAGTTAATATTTTAAACAAACGAACACTCACTTATGAAATGTAATTCCCTTCTTCGTATTTGTCGGAGAAAATCAGATTTAGGTGGTGTAATGGCGGCTAGTGTGACGTCATATCTGTCGCTTTTAAAGCCCACTGCGCCGGGTAGTTGCACTTCTTCCTAAAGTTTTATATTGTAAGACTTAAGCACAGAAATGCGGAGTACTATTAATATTCATGTTACGCGGTTGCATGTTTTTTAACGGAAAGATTCAATTTAAATCACTCGTAGATGCAGAGATGCCAGTTTGTGGTGTGAAACATTTTCATCGTCGTTTTGGATTTTGGTCGATAGAACGTATTGTATTCAAAGCACCGAATATCAAATGGTCAGATAATGCACAAAAGGTGTATGTAGAAAAAGTGTTGTGTTTAAAAAAGGTTCATAGTTTGAAAATATTTTTCATTAGCAGCGAGTTTCAGGAAAGAATTAACACGCAACCGAGTTTTCTTAGATAGATTACTTGTATGCTTTTGAATTTCCGGAACGCAGAATCTCTTTACACCTTTACTGAAACTAGAAAGCAAAACTATCCTAGTATAATCTCTATAGCTGTGTAGTTGACGCCTTTACAAGGAATTCTTTGTGTCAACTTAGAAGCAGCAATTCATATTTATTGTTCATATTTTACTCTTCACTACCTTTTGACTCCCGTCAACATATATTTAATTCATCATAATAAAATCTAATTAATAATTACACAAATAAATATGCTGCTTATGGAATTATTACTTCTCTACGGAGTATGCCAGAAAGTTTTGCACGTGGTTTCTTCCTTGCATTATCATGATAGCTACAGAAATAAAAACGTCATTAATCCCAGAAAAGCCCCGAGATTCGATCTGATCACTGACGTTGTTTTAAAATAACTGCCAAAAAAAGCTATATATTCGGGTCGGCGAGTGGACGTCAGTGCATCAATCGTGTTCCAAGGGTCGTGGGTTCGAATCCCACTTGGGGCGACGGGATTTTTCTAATTCCGCCATCTCAACTATGGGTGTGTGTATTCTGTTGCATGTTAGATGGTGGACAGACGACCTTAGCTGTTGGTTCCAACGTAGTGTAGGCGTTAAAAATAGTTATTTAAGTATTAAGGGCGGTAGGTACGCTTTACCAGTCGAGGATAATAGTGTGGAGACCGACGCGTAGCGGAGGTCTCCATATTAGCCGAGACTGGTAAAGCGTACCTAACGCCCGTAATGCTTACACTATTTTTTGCCCGATCGAATCTATGAGTGAATTTTAAATATATAGAGTAAACATTAAATACATCACACTGAAAATGTAAATTTTCATTCGGTTAACGAGCCTGGTTGTTATGGAGTTGAATAAACAAAAACAATTTTTGTCTCAATCCGGACGAATTTTAGAACGATAGTAAGTGTTTTTCGACTTAAATGACGAGGTACTTTATTACCGAGCCTTGGGCGGTAAGTTGAACTTACCGCGCTTAGAGCAGAGCTTGTAAATGAACCAAAACGCCCGATCGGACAAAAAAAAACTATTAAAGATAACACATCTGATGAATACTGTTTTACGGTTGAGGTATGTATCAGGACTATGGGAAGCAACAGATGTGATAATGATTACAAAAGCTGACAAATCCCCAAGTGAATTGACTTTCTATCGGCCAATTTCCTTACTCTGGGTGTTGTTCAAGCATTTTGAGAAGTTAGTACTCAAACACTTTTAAATCAATAATTGAAGAAAAATATTTAATGCCAACTCATCAATTTAGCTTCACAATAATCACGTAATCATAGATTAGATGCACAAAATCACCTGTGTAAAAAAAGAATAATGAAAATCCGAGTAGTTTCAACCGGTTCCGAGATATCGCTCTTTTTCTGCCTAACGCTCCTCCACTATATAGGTTTATAAAAAGCTAAGATATAATGGGGTGTCCGGTATATAGGAACTAAAAAAATAAAACCAATCATTGTACAAAATAAAAGAAAAACAAAACAAGAAATAATAGAACATTTAACAATTTAACATTAAGTATGTAATTAACCATAAACAGCATCTCTTCTTTTATTTAAAAAGAATGTTACAATAGGTTCTTTTTCATATAATTCTAAAAATTCCAATACGTGTCATTTGACCACTGCTGCATTATTATCGCGTAATACAGTGGGGGATATAGAAATTCGTAACGGGGAGGGGGTCCAATTTTTCATTTTCGGTAAATTGAATGGAATGAAGTTAAATAATGCCGAAATCTTTGGTTATTAAAATATTTTGTTTCTAACTCAGAAATTAAATAATCAATGAAAGGTATATACAGTGTGTCTGAAATCACCCAGGACATATAAAAATTAACATGAGATAAATTAATTAGATGAGAGCTTGCTGTGGCTTATTATTATAAATACCTAAAATTTAGCAAAGTGACATTTATTGCAAATGAAAGAATAAATTAAATATTACTAGTGTCAAAATGTTATTATTACAATAACTGTTGTTTACAGTGGCAAAGTAATTTAACAATTATTTAAAATAAAAATGTACTGATTATGGTGACATGTACTAGTATTTCATGATTCAATATTACTAAATTTAGATATATTAGTACAATCCGAAAAGATAATTGCAATTTTTAAAATAATTTATTCGAGCTGTGAAAATTGGTGTTTTTGGGAATAACATTTAAATCAATATTTCAAGTTAAAGAGGCCACAGCAAACTCTGATCTTATTAAGTTTTCCCATTTTAATTTTTATATGTTCTGGGTGGCTAGCGACACCCTATATATTGTTGAACGAAAATATTTATGTGTTTTTGAATCTTTAGTTGACATGTTCGACCTGTTCATTCGCTTCTTGGTTCTGCGGGTAAGTTTGATTTTAAAATCAAATTTATTGGCTACAGTTTCAGCTTCTGTAAAGATGAAATTAAACTGATCTATAGAATTTTCGCCAAAAGTTTTAAGTAATTTTATATTTTGACATAATTGCATAATTCATATGCATGCATTAAGTCTAATTGACTGTCGTGCTTTAGATAAATGCAAAGTTATTGCTATTAATTATTTTATTACTAAAAGTTACGAAATCAGATTTTTGAAAAGCGGAAATATAGGCAGTACTAATAACGCTTGATGTTAATTTAGCATCACCAACTATTTTTCTAGAAATAATCATATTGCTTGCAATAATTCGTATAGTTCTAAAATTGCTTCGTATTCTTCTATCCAGCATGTTATACACATAATTAATTGTTGCGATCATCTCGAATTTATTGAATTATTGAAATTATTGAGCTTTTTTTTATAAGACCATTCTTTTTGCATATTCACGACAAAATGTTGTAATATAGACTGGATAGTTCCTATGGCATTTTTAGCTGATTGTATCGACAATGCCTTACAAATAGTCAAATTTAAATAGTGACTGCCACAATGTGTATACAGTGCTCTGGGCCGAATGTTTTGAGAACCAGACATATTGGCGATGCCATCATAGCCTTGTCCACGCAAATTATTTATACTTAATCCTATACATAATAATTATTTATAATTACATTGGCTAAATTTTTCTCTGCCACGTCTGAAATTTCAAAAGAAGAAATGAATTCTTCTTTAAGAATACACAACTCTACATAAAAATATTGTATGCAAAAAGATATTTGTTTTGATAATGAAACTTCGGTAGTTTCATCAATTATGACACTAAAACATCGTCCGGACCGGAAGATGAACACTCCTAACAAGTGTGGGGACGTCGGCATTATTACATTACAATTGGCATTGTTGACTGTGTGTGACATGATGACCCACCTTGTTACAGATTCTCGAACAGATGTTTAGTTCCAAGAAATGTGGTGAGAACTTACGTTAAGAAAAGTAAAAAATTGTTTCCTAAAAATCAAAACCTAACTTTTAAGAATAGCTTTATATAAAGTTGGATCTCTTTTATAATGGCATTTTTATTTTTCAAGTCCAGGCTAAAAACGCCATACAAAATTTTAGAAAAGAAAACTAGCGACGCACAGTAGGTCGAAATAGTTAAACGATGGACATTGGCATTTATTTTGTGATATTTAATGCATTTTTTTATAGCAGTTGTTATAGACAAGCTTTTTTACTTACATATATGATGCTGATATATCATTTCGCAAAATATGTAAAACTATACGGAGTGATATCATACAACTTGTTACAATCTTTGAAGCTTGCTTTTGGAGATCAAAGAATGATATATAAAATATTGTTGGTATACACATTTTCCATATTAACATCTTGCTAAAACAATAGAAAACGTCCAAAATAACGAAACGATACGGTCAGTTATATTGGTTATACTGAATGTACGGAATATAACGACTAAACACGGCAACACATGTACGGCTACTTTTGTGTACAGTGTCAATATATTATTTATAAATTCCTAAATTTCCAGAAAGAGGGTATAATATCCGACTGTTCGGAATGCAAATATTACATTTGAAAACTTATCGACAAGAATAAAATACCTAAAAGGTACATAAGCTTTACAGCTACAATAATCCCTTAATGGAATATCCAGATGTTTGCAAAATCGGCAAATCCTAAAATATTTCTTTGTTAGAAAATAATAAATAAAGGTAAACAAACTAAATTATCTACTTTCGGCAAAAATGTATTTAAGTGCTCCCTGTAAAGCTTACTTAAGTTATATGGACATATACAATCCCTACTATAGTAATCAATGAGAAGAGAATTCACGATTCCTCCTATTCTGAAAATATACTCCTTCACATTCTAAATTAATAATAATAACAACAAAAGATATTTTACATTTACATGCTAATATTTTCAGGTTTCTATTAGAAGTAGTCGCTATTAGCCAAGTACTTAAACAAACTTACTTATATACACAGAAGGTAAAAGTATATACCATTTTTATTTTGATTCCTCTATCACAATTTGGATTTAGAAAACAAATGAACATTAAAATGGACCTGTATCCATGTCCACAATTATATTTCTAACTAATACATAATAGACAGTCATTATATTTGTTGATATTGATGTCAAAATAGACGCGTTCTATGAAAGACCGTTTTTAATGTAGTACTCAGCACTTATAGATAAAACGGTGGATAATTGTCTTAATTGTAACCTATTTGTACTAGATAAAAATGAATATATAAAGTAAATATGTTATGGATTCGAAATATGACAGTCCCCATTTGGACTTTCTTAGGCATTTAACCGGCAGTCAACCGGAAGTCAGAATTTTTTAAAAATTACGAGTTACGTTTAGAGTTTTTTTTAAGGAAGATGAATAATAATTATTATCAAAAAATATGTAATTTACAGAAGAAACATCATACTAACGAACAAAGAAAAAATCGATTTAAAAAACATTTCGTGAAAATAATTTAGTTAATTTAAGTGAACCCACATTCTTGCTTCATAAAATCCGTTCTCAAATAGTCAACTTCGATTGTTAGAAAGAGGGTGATAACGTAAATGTGAAGCAAACAAATTTACATTTTTATAATCTATATACAGTCTTTTAAACGTCTACATTAAAATCTCATTGATTTTAAACATTTGATCGTTTCGTCAAATGTCCATGTTTTTCCCATTTCGATCCAGTGTGCGACTGGAAGGGAAACTAGGACGTTATTAAAAAGTTTACGACAATAGAGGTGTAGAAACGGGATGGACATTAATTCTCTTTGATTTGCTTGTTTACCGACGGAGAAATAATGGATATTTAGCAGGTTGCAAACATTTTCCTATTTGCATGTGTATAGATCTAATATACAGGGTGTAATGTTGATAGGTAAAATTCCTCAGAGTACGGTATACTATAACGAAAAAAAAGTTAAAAACACCCATGCCATTTTCTTCTCCGATGGCTCTGAGGTACAAGTGTCAGTTAAAGTGTTGACCAACATTTTGTTAAAATTTTTAAATTTATCGACTTTTAGTAACGGATATTTGGATTAAACTTACATTATTAAACCGTACTACTGGACATAAACCTTTTAAGCAGTCTTTGAAGTATTAACTGCTTTAAATCACAAGAATTCAATGCGTAACAATATAATAATAATAATAATAATAATAGCATTTATTGCCAACAGGTTTCCCCAATTAACTACAGGCAATAAGAGTAAGCAGTTGAATTCTATTATTAAAAGCTAGTATCTGTACCTTGATTATTTGATTTTATGTTTTATCATGGATGGTCAGTTGCAAATTAGTATATATTTAAATATTGCATTGCAAATGATGGAAGCGCTCGAGATGAAAGGTATCCTTTTTGTTAATAAGAAATAATTTCTTAAAATTTAATCCTTGGAAATCTTGAAAGTTGGTTTAATTAAATAATACGTAAGTTATTTGGTTAACTAAGCAAAAAGTACTACATGTGTAGAAATATTTGTAATTTTTCCATTAAGGCTGTTATGGCGAGAAGAATAATAAAAATCTCCAATGTATTTAAATGGAAAAAAATTGATTCCGTGGATCACATCCAACCCGGTCATTTCTGTATCAATTGAGATGATGCGATAGCTTTGGTGCTTAACAGAATAGTCCACCAGGTACTTATGTTTGGAGATATTATAATCCAGCAATTCCAACTAGTCCCAAAACTCTCTTAAAGTTTTTGCTCTTGCGGCCTCATGACGCAGGTAGCTTCAATGATCAGGTATAAGAACCTAATACGCTATGCTAGTATGCATGATAATTAATTGCAAAATTGGCACAGAATGGACTGAATTAGACGGGTTCCAATGAAAAATACTACAGCGTCACCACGTGTGATAGTTATATCATCAGAATGAAACTAGTATTTCATCAGCTGCTGGGTATAGTGAGGAAATTTACATCATGATAAGGCTAATCCTGTTTCCTCTTATTTCTCTTTCTTTTGTTCTCCCATGCGTTGCAAATGTCGTTTGAAAGATATCTCAACTAATGATAGTAGTAAGGATCTCAGATCTCGATGGAAGTACAAACATTTCAGTCAACAGTTATTGTTGTGGCATTGGTTGATAGTCATCCAGTTTATGCCCAGACTGTCATCTAGAGTCAGTACACGAGCATAAATGACATCACTTTGTCTCTCTCCTAATATTACTCTGCAGTTGGTACTCCAACTTTGTAAAGTAGCAAATTGTTCCAAGCATTTCGGTATTCTTCTTACTAATTTAGAGAAAATCATTGTACCTTATTAACTCACTACTATATTCTTCTTACTATTATAGGGTAGATATGTTTACAATCTGAATTGTCTAGTTAATTTATTAGTTCCGTAAAATGTACTTCATCTTTTAGCAGCACTCTTATTAGCACCCGTCATAAACGCCGGCAGATGGTCAAAGAAACTTAGCATTATCGTCATCTTTTTTGTA
Source organism: Agrypnus murinus (assembly GCA_929113105.1). Taxonomy (NCBI): domain Eukaryota; kingdom Metazoa; phylum Arthropoda; class Insecta; order Coleoptera; family Elateridae; genus Agrypnus; species Agrypnus murinus. Next base: position 160,333,488 of record OV816025.1, read on the forward strand.
GCAGTTAGCATTATTGTTGCTATTAACTTTAGCTTCTCCTGAACTTCCATTATATCTCGTTCATCAAGCTGTCTACTGCATTGTATACAAAAATCCTACACCAAGAGTCGGAAGATAATGTAAAGTAATTCAGAGAAAGTAAAAGTTTTTACGTTAAGGTAAGAGAAAAGAGAAAATTTCCCATAACTCCATCACAGTTTTCAAAAAATTCCTAATTTTACTAGTAACACTGATAATTGTAAATAATAATCTTTTTGCACGTCCTATATAAAGGGAGATCAAGATTGAATGTCCTGATCCTACACTACTTTCCACGAGCTTGATATCAATATTTACATCCATCACCTGAGAGTCAGGACAAAAGCAGTGGCGTGCGGATGACATTCAAAAAACTAACCTCCAAAGTAATGTACAATAACTTAGAAACACTTTGGTTTGTATGAAATTAAAAACATGAAAAACAAGTTCGTTTTTAATTATTAAAAAATATATTGAAATGGTTATAAGGATTGTTTATTTTCTCTCATTTGAACTATGCAAAAGTTTATCCTTTTCATACAAAATAAACATCAGGAATTTAAAAGAATTACTGAATGCTAAATGAAATATTTTACTGTTTTATGTGTTACCATTGATAACAGAAATAACAAGACGTGTCAATTTCACTTGCCACAGTATTGGTAACCAATACTATTATTATCAATTATTATCATTAAGATCAATTACGATCAAAAATAAGAAGTAAATACAAAAGATTTCATTTAATAAACAATTAAAATTACTACAAATTAACACAATTAAACAATTTACAATTAAAATAATTAAAATAAATTTATAGTATGTGTTCAAAATGACCTCCATGTACAGCCAGACAAGCATCTACTCGTTTTTTCATATTTTCGAATATGTTTACCAATTGCTCAGGTGTAATGCTTCGTACTGCCACAGTAATAGCGTCCTTCAACTCATCTAGTGTATGCAAGCGAGTCTGGTAAATTGTATTTTTTAAGATGTCAAACAAACAATAATCTGGTGACCTCGCGGGCCAACGTCCTGCACCGATTATTCTCTCACCATAAAATTGTTCTAAAAACCGAACTGTTCTTCCAGCTGTATGAGCAGTAGCATTATCGTGCTGAAAATATCCACGTTGCAGTTTCTCATCATTAAGCTGGTTTATAAACGTTTCTAAGATTTGTTGGTAACGTGCTGCTGTTACTGTATCTTCAAAGAAAACAGGGCCAATTATCCGCCTCCTGGATATTGCTATCCACATCCCAATTTTTAATGGATGAAGCTGCGTTTCTTGAAAAACGTGTGGATTTTCTGCAGACCATACTCGATAATTTTGTGAATTAATGTATCCGGACAAATGAAACCACGATTCATCGGAAAAGAATGTGAGATCCAATAAATCATCATTGCGAAGATTTGCATTAAACCAGTTACAATATTGAATTCGTCTTTCATAATCAGGGGGAAGTAACTCTTGCACGACAGTAACTTTATATGGATGGAAGTGTAGTATTTTCTTTACTGCCTTGTGAGCTGTACCATATGATAAACCTACAATAATTTTCATTTAATATTTCAAAGTAATTTTCATATAACTGTTACGATTACCTGTTTGTTGAGCAAGTTGGCGTAATGGTTTGTTTGGACTACGTTCTACACGAGTACGCACATCTGCAACAACATCTTCCGTAAGTACAGTACCACGACCACTTGACTTCCCCTTACTAACACTCCCTGTTTCACGAAAACGGTGCACAATCCGGTGTATATGTCGAATTAAAGTTTCTTCATCAATTACCATATCAGGGAAGCGATTTATACATTCTTCTGCACAAAGCGTTGGAGAATATTTCCATTCTGCATTACCATCTCGTTCACCGTTGCGAAAATAAGCTTCTATAATAAATTTCTCTTGTTCAAGAGAAAAGAGCATTTTGATAGAGGTTATTGACCTGTAATTTCACAATTTCTACATAAAATGACTTTAAAACAACAATAAAAATATTTTTTATTTACCTTGCACTCAATATAATCCTTCAGTGGTAGTCTTGAAAAAGACTTAAACCCCCCCCCTGCCTTTTAATCCCTGATGTGTTTACTCACATTCGGGATTAAAAGATGCACTTTAGTCCCTGGATATATAATATACTATTGCTTCCAACTTGTCAATAAAGTCAGTTGTGTCAGTGTCAGCAAAATAGTAGCGACAACGATTGATCTCGTCGCTGGAGCAAAAGTAGCTGATCTAAATTGAGTGAAGATGGTTTGAATTTGGCGCCTTGGATTTTAGTGTATTTCACGTTGTTAGTGTAGCGCTATTGAAATATGTAGTGTCAGATTACAGCGGCAACTCGTCACTTTCCCGTTTACAGCGTTGTGCTTTGCCACGTTGTTCTGGATTTTCATTGAATTTTTGCTTTATTTCGCTTGTTTTCTTATTTTACAAAACAGTTGTTTTCAGAACTACGGTTTGTTAGACGATTTTATTATCAAGTAAGCTTATTATTTAAAATCAATTAAGTTTATAAGCTATATTATTTTTCAGGCGCCACTGTAAAATAAAAGAAGGATAAAAATATCCGAAAAGTATTCATGTTGCCAACGTGACAATAATTTATCGCGGCGGGAAATTCAAACAGTCCTCAGTCAATTTGGACCACCCTGTATGTTGGTGACGTTGAATTTATCAGATTCGACATTTCGTTTTACACTAAATCTTAGGTTTAATAATCATCATGCACAAAAATATTCACAATTTAACATGAATTTTATAACGGACATTCATGTTATGTAAAAACGATGATATTAATGTAATATACAACTACGAAATTGTAATTTTTAAACAAGTTTTATTAAAATGACGAAACACTATGCATCTGGTGATTTTTTCTTTATTAAAGTTTGTGCCTGGTTTGCTCCACGACGTCGCTACTATTTGAAATAGAGGGGCTATACGTTTAGTTAATCATTATGCGGTCAACACCTAGTCGATCGAGATCAACTAGCTTTAAAGAACCAACATTGTTGCCGGTTTTAAATATCTAAAAGTAATTATATCTCCTAAAAGAGCCATCGGAAAAAAATTAATGAGAGTTTTAACTCAGTTTTCGTCGTAGAATACCGTACTGGGGAGTTTTACCTATCGAATCATTACACCCTATATTTGGCAAGTCCAAACATTCGGTACCTTATTTGAAATTTGCAAATACCTCATGTGTAACGCCCGCTTAACGAATCGACGATCAGATCACTTGCAAGAACTATCCAAATTTATCATGTGTTAAGAAGGCCTCTAGTTAAAATATGAGTAGCTGTTTATAAATAAGATATAAAATTCCGGGTGAAAACCCTTTTGGATATAATTGAATAGAAAGTGCAAGTACAATATAAAGTACAAGTGACGTATCTAACGGTAGTTTCTAACTGAAACTAATCTCCCATTACTTTTATTGATTATTTACAGGTTTCACATTTTTTGTATGTATTTCAAATGGCTGCTTACTAGATTCTTTAAAAAACTGTAAAAGAACTGTCAAGCGCTGGTTTCGGATTTTTTACCTTAAAAGATATAGTTATGTATTAGGTACGTCTATATTGCATATATTTCACAAACCCTGTAAGGTATAAAACTAAAGCAAAGAAAGCGAGTTAAACATTTGATAGTTGTGAAAAAGTACGGTTGTATAAATTTCCGGTTGTGTTAAAATCCGGTTGTAGGAAATTATTTTTGTGGATTTTTACTGAATATAAAATCGATGGTTGTGAAAAAGTACGGTTGTATAAATTTTCGGTTGTGTAAAATTATTCCTTGTAACATTTATTTTTGGGTTAATTATTTTTGCCCTTTATAGGGTTAAAAGAATCTAAATAATATTTTTGTGGATTTTTCCGGAACGTGATAATTCGAGTTGTGGAAAAATACGGTTGTGTTAAAATACCGGTTGTAAACTTTATTTTAGGTATAAATACGGTTGTGTATTTTTCCTGTTGTGGAAACGCACGCGCCCCCAGAACAAACATGTTCTTGAAAACTGTGCATTGATTCAAGCACTACAGTACTTGAAATAAGGATCAATGTAATTTAAAATAAGTGTATATGTTATGCTGAATTAAGTTAGTTAACATCTACATTTTTGAAAGTAAAACGTTAAATTCTTCATATTACAATAATTCTTCTGGAAATGAGAGTGCAGTGCAGTTAAATCAAGAACGTTAAGTGTTGCTTCTAGCTGAGTCGCTGTTTACACTAGTTCAATATTGCTTAGTTGCACTGTTTGTAGTTGGTTCTTTTATGTTAAAATAGAAGCACGAGTGCGCGACATTTCCTGTGTGGTGAAGTATTAACCTTAATAAGTGATAACTTGGCAAAGGCAATGGGTGAACTGATAAATGATATCCATCATTATTTATTTCGATATCAGAATGGTGACAAATAGGAAATTTGGGACAAAGAGATTGCCACAGTAGAATGGTTCCTTTACAAATATGCCATGTTAAGTGTGTTAATGGTAATCTTTCTATAACTTTAGTCATAATTAATCAATTAAAGTATTAATAATTATTCATTAAGTATTAGATATAAGGCTATTTATATTTTTATTTATTTATTTATTTTTAGGCAAGGATTTAGGATGACGAATACTAGAATTTAGCCAAATCTGGGGGAATATGAAAAATTAACAGTTTGGTCGGAAATCAAACCTGCGACGGGAACTGGACAAAATGCCGAATGAACAAAACGCCGAATGGACAAAACGCCGAATCTTGGTCAAAACGCCGAATCTTGGTCAAAACGCCGAAAACGGTCCGTGGACATAACGCCGAATCTTGGTCAAAACGCCGAAAGAAATATCTGGACAAATTGCCGAACGCGGTCAAAACGCCGAATCTCATGTGTGGACAAATCGCCGAAAGTTGACATAACGCCGAAACACATCTATGGACAAATCGCCGAAAGTGGTCAAAACGCCGAAAGGACTACCTGGACAAATCGCCGAACGCGGTCAAAACGCCGAAAGTCATCTGTGGACAAAACGCCGAAAGTGGTCAAAACGCCGAAACATATCTGTGGACAAAACGCCGAAAAATATAAAAAGATTTAAAACAGAGAGAGATGTTTACTATCCAAACTATACCTTACGTATTAATATTGGATCTTTAATTTAAATTTATATCTATTTCAGACTAACGACAGTGTTCATACCTGCAACACTAGGAATAAATACAAAATTAGACTCAGTTTTCAACGACTTACTTGTAGTAGAAATGGATTCAATTATTATGCTCCATTATTCTTCAACCATTTGCCTAGACAACTTATAGAATTACCTCTAAATAAATTTAAAAATACAATCAATAGGCTTTTAATTAAAGCAGCACTTTATAATATCAATAACTTTTTCCAACTTAACTTGGAAGATGTTACTTAGAAAGAGGCATTACTTAGTACTCTATTATGTTAAAATAACAATGAGACTTCCACTCTTCAAATACTTTTACATTATTAGTCTACTAATCCTTTTATATTGTAATGAATTGTGATATTTTGTATTCATTATTGTTATTATTATGTATTTTATACCTTACTATGTATTTACTCTGTAATTGTTTTAATATTGACATAACCGATACAAACTGTATAATGGTGATAAATAAATGAAATGAAATGAAAATGAAATAAAAAAGTATCTTGCAAAAATATTAAAAATGCGATAAAGGAAATGTAGTATGTAGAGTATTGCTTAAAATGATATTGCGAAAAACGTTGATACTACTTAATTTACACATCCTAAACGAACATTAGTAAAAAAGACTCTCGAAGTAAGCAACTAAAAAAACACAAATATTGTATTTAATGTTGTAGTAAGTAGTTACATTTGCCACTACACTTAACCAAAGCCAAGGTGTTCCAAATAGCGGTGAAACAATAATGTTAGTTTGTCAGTTTCAATTTACACCCTTTACTTCATGATTTTGTATAGATGCGAAATTCACTTTCTTAAATTAATTAATAATTTGCATGTAAAGTTATTTACCGTTGGGATCTCAGAAACTCACACGACAGACAGAAAACGAAGATTTAGGAAAAATTAGTTCGACTTAGTACTGCCTTGTCTTTATAATTATCAAGAAAATTACACCCTATTGAAAAAATAGTAATATATTAATATAAAGAGGAAACAATTATCTATAATTTACGTCAAATAAGTTTTTTTGTACATTTCATAACAAACATGTAAGAGAGCGATAAAGTTAATTATTTTATTCACACCCAGAAACAGCTTCTTTTAAATGTATCTGCTGTAACGAACTCTTTAATTTAAACTAGGATTTCGTGTGAATTATTTAATTACAGAAAAATCTCTACAATTAACAAACTAATTAACAAACAAGAAGACTAATCACTAAAGGAACTTATTTATTTAACACTTTGAGATTATTTATTTTAAACGCACAATTCTATCATAATTATTTCCATTGAGGCCTATGGAAAAAAGTTGAGCGCAGTCGGAAACCTAATGTGCTAATGGTTCAATATAACCAACTGGTTTACTTTCTGTATGCAAAACACTACCAGCATTGGTGAAGATGATGAACGTTAATGTGGAACCGGAAACTTAGAGCACCCCTGTGGAGCAGTTTGCACCATTTTTCCGAGATGCCAAATGTATGAATGATCTTCGGAGACTATTGTTACTAGATCGTGCAAAGGCCTTGATGGAACGGAATTGAAGAAGGTTCAGGACTTGGTTCTTATGAAACCCAGACCCATCCAACACCAACCGAGATGTCTACATTTAACAAAGCGAGCAGAAACCGAGAAAATTATCACCGCATATGGAATACCAAGGGATCATTGAGCCATCAAGCAGCCCATGGGCATCACCGGTAGTCCTGGTAAGCAAGAAGGATGGCTCAACGAGATTACAAGCCTCAGACCATACCCATACATCGGCAGTCTGGCGGAATGGTAGAACATAGGAATCAAACAATGGTAGAATATTTGATTAAAGTTAATAAATTTATTTTTTGTTTATTTTACTTTTTTGAGGACTGGCAGCCTTTAATAAAACATGTATACATTCATTTTTTTAACCTTTCGCCTCTCAATGGAGGCTTTTTCAAAAGAAAATTATTGCATTATATAAAAAGTTGAAACATTATTTTGTTATGTATTTTTTTCACTACTAGCTTTAAAACATACTATTATCTAGTCTGTTGTCACCTTGTGAAGTTAGCCTTCTTGCCTAGTGGTAAATAATTTTTTATTATTGACTACTAGTCAATAATCCAGATTTTAGTGTAACACGGGGCAAAAATTCATCCCATTATACACTGGCATCCAGGAAAAAATCCGTGATCGCGATAGTACGTTTTTTATGTGAGAAGAATAAAAGGAATAAAAGTACTAGTAGTGAAAAAAATAATATATACACCACGGTTGTGAAGTGTTTTCTAGAGCCTCTCATCTTATATCCCTCGATGCTGCGCATCTCGGGATCTAATAATGCTCGGCTCTAGAAAAAACTCTTCACAACCTTGGTATATAATATACTATTATTAATCTGAAAATAAAAGGAAAAATTAGATTTGTGAACGTGTACTGTTAATTAAGTTTACTGTTTATTAAAGTAGTAGCCGATTATCAAAGAGACTGGGATCAATATCTGCATCTGTTCCTAATGGCTTATCACGCATTGGTTCAGAAACAACCGAACAGTCGCCAGCTTATATGATGTTTGGACGCAAGTTACGATTATTACCGTTTGATCTGGAATTGAGATGTACACCTGTGGCACTCCTTGGTACATACGTAACTCCGATTTGCACCGAGACCTCAACATCCCAATGGTCAAGGAAAAGATCAAAATGTTTGCTGCCAAACAGCAAGCCAGGGTTCACCTACATGAAATCGCAGAAGCTCTTCAGCTATTGGACAACCAACATATTGTTCGAAGATTGAAGAGGATCAAACCATTCCAGCTTGTGTAGTGCAGTGAAAAGCAGAGCATAGTGCGTGGGCGAGAGTTTAATAGTCGCTAAAATACTAAAGGACATCGTCGAATGAATGAACTCTATGTTTTAAGGGTATCAAAATAAAATTAATGGTTGGTCTTATATACCAGTTTTAATAGACAGACAGGTGTACGACCTGTGGGGCATGACGTAGCTGGAAATAATTACGTCATCAAGTTAATGAAGTTAGAAGTAAGGAGGATATTCACGACCGGACCCAAAAGAATAGCCAACTCTTGAGTGACCAGATGAAAACTATGTACGAAGTGAGAGCTCAAGAAGGAGGATCATAAGATGGGGGTTTGGTTTCGCTATACAATACGCGAAGACATCGTGGATTATCACCAAAGCTACAGCGGAATTGGGACGACCCATACCTGGTGAAGAAACGAATAAATGACTGGATCTAGCGCATCCAGAAATTGCCAAGAGGGAAACCAAAGGTAGTACATTCCCATGGTTTGGCGCTCTATGAAGGGAATATTAACGTAGTCCTGGATCAGGACCAGGAAGATGAGGCTGGAATGACAGCCAATAGAAAAAGCCCTGTAGATAACTAGCCGACCTTTGGTAAATTTATGGCTGCGCTTTCCGAGACCGGAAAAGCTCGATTCGGAGTAACGGCTAGTAGACGACTTTAGCCATATATTTGCCCATCGTCCGATTCATGCATGCTACCATAAGTAAAAAGAAATAGACCTCAATGGAAATAAAATATAATTGTGCGTTTAAAATAAATAATCTCGTAGTGTTATATTTAACACTACGAGATTATTTATTTTAATTTAAGAGATTACTTATTTTAAGTTAAGGTCCAAGTGTACCCAAAAAACGTGTGTTGTCTTTTTCATAAATAATATAATAATGTGATAACTTTGGTTTTAAATTAATACTTAATAATAGGAATTAATAGGATAATATGATTAATAATAGGAATGTTAAAAACTTACTTACCTAACTTGTTTTGGAAAACGACGATTTTTAATAAAATTATTTCACATTTATGTTTTATGTAAAAACTTAATTTTAGAGAAACTGTATATTCAAAGTTAACCAAAAAATACCACTTAAGTTAAGGGAAAAAGTGGTATTTGTTTAGTTAGCTTTGAATGTACAGTTACTGTAAAATTAATTTTTCGCATAAAAAATGTGAAATAATTTAATTAATAAACAACGTTTTCCAAAACAAGTTAGATAAGCAAGTTTTAACATTCCTAGAGTATTAATTAAAAACCAAAGTTATCACATTATTATATTATTTAGGAAAAAACGATTATTAATTATGCGGTTAGATTTATGCACCGAATTTGGGTGTCTAAATCGCCCCTTTGTAATGATTTTTTAAATTTGATATAGTTATTCACAATATAAGTAAATCCACTGTGATTTTGTTTAGAATTTTTGAATGTACCGTTAAATTTTTTTTGGATACACTTGTTGGACCTTAGGATTATTTATCATAAGTTCGTTTAGTGATCATTCTTCTTGTGTGTTAATTAGTTAACCAAATGTTCCGTGTCAAAATTATATTATTATAATTGTTCAATCTACCTTGCTGTCTGCCCCTTAGAGTTACGGAACTGCAGAGGCCATTTCAACGCGGCATGGTCCGTCCTCAACAAAAATTTTCGTTTATACAGGTGTTTATAAAAGTGTTCAACAAACTTCAAAGACAGCTAATAATTTTTCCTGGTCATGAAATAATTTCTTTTGACTTTCGGCAGAACCTTGCTGAAGTAGCCTATTACCTTTTCTTGTCCATCCTGTTTATGTATCTGAAAAAGTACATCCCCTATGACCAGATTGCTTGCGCCCGTGTCGAGTATCAACTTCCCATTATAACTTAGTATTATATAAAGCCGTTTCGCACTCCCCGCTCCAAACATACTCTCGTCCATCTTCCGGTAAATTTGCCAGCCGCTTCGCTATATTGACAAATCCAGTAACGAAACGCCTGTAGTAGGAACATAATCTAAGAAAGCTACAGTCTTGGTGTTTGTCTCTCGGTGTCGGCCACTCTAAAACTGCTCGGATGTTATCGGGATCGGCTGCCAGTCTGTTTTGTGATACGACATGCCCGAGGTACATCAGTTCCTTTCGGAATATGTGCCACTGTTTCGGACTTAATTTCAGATTGACTCTACTTAGTCTTCAAAACAGGACAGTTCTCTCGAAATGGTTTCCAACATACGCTCGAACACGGCCACGTTACATACGCCAAAAGGCATATTCGTGGACTCCCACAATCCGACTTGCCAATAAGCACTCTTCAAGTCCAAAGTTGAAGACTATCGTGAGCCAGATAGTGTATCTAATATTTTAGTGATGCGTGGTAGGAGATAGCTGTCCTTCTTGGTCACGCTGATGAGCTGTCTATAGTCCACATATAATATCGTTGAACCATCCTTGCTGACCAGGACTACCGGTGATGCCCAGGGGTTGCTTAATTACTCAATGATCCCTTGATATTCCATATGCGATGATAATCTTCTCGGTTTCTGCTCGCTTTGATAAAGGTAGACATCACGGTTGGTGTCGGACGGGTCTGGGTTTCCTAAAGAACCAAGTCCTGAACCTTGTAACGAAGTTATTTATGTCAGGATTTAATTATTTATTGTATATGTATTTATTATATAAAATTGCCATGCAAGTTTCGCCGCGTGATCTCGCTCTTCTCCGAGGAGCCAAGTCTCGCGTCCCCACCCGTCCTTTCCCTCTTAACCGTTGGCACTCTCTCGCTCAACGCGCAGCTCCACTTATTTTGGTGGATATATAAGCTCAAATAAAGAGAACAAATACAAGAAGCCGAATACCGAACCAACCGATCAGAACCACTTCAGACGAGACCATACCGAACCGAACATTACCGGATACCATACCGAACACAACCGAACCGAACACTACCGTACCGAATACCATACCATACCGAAGTAATTTGGCTTGGCATGGTAATTTGGCTATTTGATGCTGATATCTGTAGCGGTCGATATTGTGATTAATAGACTAAAAGTTTGCTGAAGTGGTAGTTTTATTTATTTGAAGAATAGTAACAATATCGTAACTGTGAGTGTTTAAACCTGGACGAGGAGCCCTGGAGACCGTTTCTTCACGGGGCCCTTCTAGGGCCCCGCCGCTGACGAGTGTACTCTCGATAAAAAGTACTGGCGCCCGAGACCAGGCCGCATCTACCAACATTCTCCGACCGAAGGGCGTAGCAACCTTCTTCAATTCCGTTCCATCAAGGCCTTTGCACGATCTAGTAATCATACTCACTAATTTTCCAGCATGGTTATTGGATAATGGTCTCCGAACATCATCCATACATTTGGCATCTCAGAAAACTGGTACACACTGCTCCACAAGGGTGCTCTAAGTTTCCGGTCCCACATTAACGTTCATCATCTTCACCAATGCTGGTATGGTTTTACATACATGATTTCATGATCATGTTTTACGTAGGGTACCCGTGTTAACATACCTCCACGTTCCTTCCCTTAGGAGGAAGTAATTGAGATACGCTCAGTCAGCGCGCAATTGCGTAGCAATTGCTCCCAGTAACTCACTGGTCGGAGCTAGGTTGCCTATCAACCCTCTACTAGCTATCCAGGTTAGTACCACTACTCACCCGCCGGCACCCCCCATCCTTTTTCATACGAGATCAAGTCCAGCATTAGGACTATTCCCCCAACCTAGGTCAGTAACATCGGAACCCTCCTGTCCTCTTGCATACCTTCATAAGTTCCTTCACCGAGCCAGGGTTGGGGCCACTGCCCGATCGAATCCAACCTCAGATGTGGCGGGACTTGGTTTTTAAGCGGTTTTGCCACTCCAATCACCCAGTTATAGGCCTGGTGTGTGCCCCTGACAGAGCTTCGTAAGTTCGTTGCAGCAGATACATTTTAAAGAAGCTGTTTCTGGGTGCGAATAAAATAATTAACTTTATCGCTCTCTTACATGTTTGTTATTAAATGTACAAAAAAACTTATTTGACGTAAATTATAGATAATTGTTTCCTCTTTATATTAATATATTACTATTTTTTCAATAGGGTGTAGTTTTTATGATAATTATAAAGACAAGGCAGTACTAAGTCGAACTAATTTTTCCTAAATCTTCGTTTTCTGTCTGTCGTGTGAGTTTCTGAGATCCCAACGGTAAATAACTTTACATGCAAATTATTAATTAGTTAATTTAAGAAAGTGAATTTCGCATCTATACCAAATCATGAAGTAAAGGGTGTAAATTGAAACTGACAAACTAACATTATTGTTTCACCGCTATTTAAACACCTTGGTTTTGGTTTAATAAATGCCCTCAGTTGAATGATATTAAAGGATGCAGGTATCTATCAGTAAAGGTGTACTGACAAATGTTACTACTTTTACTACAACATTAAATACAATATTTGTGTTTTTTTAGTTGCTTACTTCCAGAACTTTTTTTACAAATGTTCGTTTAGGATGTGTAAATTAAGTAGTATCAACGTTTTTCGCAATATCATTTTAAACAATACTCTTACATACTACATTTTCTTTATCGTATTTTTAATATTTTTGCAGATGCTTTTTTAAATTAAAGACCCAATATTGATACGTAATATTTTTCAGTAGTATTTATGTTTTTCAGCGTTTTGTCCACAGATATGTTTCGGCGATTTGACCACTTTCGGCGTTTTGACCGCGTTCGGTGATTTGTCCAGATATTCCTTTCGGCGTTTTGACCACTTTCTGCTATTTGTCCACAGATGTGTTTCGGCATTATGTCCACTTTCGGCGATTTGTCCACACATGAGATTCGGCGTTTTGACCGCGTTCGGCAATTTGTCCAGATATTCCTTTCGGCGTTTTGACCAAGATTCGGCGATATATCCACGGACTCTTTTCGGCGTTTTGACCAAGATTCGGCGTTTTGTCCATTCGGAATTTTGTCCATTCGGCGTTTTGTCATAGACTCCCTGCGACCACCAGGTTATGAAAGTAAACATTACAAGCCGCCAATTCACCGAGACTGGCTTTATTCCTATTATTTACTGAAGAATTCTTTTTTGTGGTATGTTTCAGATGTGATTCGAGACTGGCAAGTTTTCTATGTTGTAAAGAAATATGTGTATGTATTTTTCTAAGTAGTTGCATCTAAAATAAATCTTTCATGTGCCATTGTTTTCTTTTATTTTTAATACTAATTCCTAAAAGTCAATCACTAAATTCAAGATAGTGCTTAAAACAACCTTTACGAATTTCTTGAAATGAGAAAGAAAATGCTTAAAACATCATCAAGTCATTTCTTAAAGTAAGAAACAATTCTTTATTTCAAGAATCAGACGGTTTATAATAAGAAACACGTTGATTTGAATTAAGATATCGTTATTCTTAAATTAATATGTGACAATTTAAAAGTGGTAATGTTTCAAGTTTAAGTAAAGAAGTTGAATGTTTTAAATTAAGAATTTTCATGTTAAAATTAAAACAAGTTCATGTAAAAATAAGAACATAATTTAAATAGATTATTCTACATTCAAGCTCTCATATTCTTGAATTGCAAACAAGAATATTATTCTTATTTATTTCTTAAAGTGAAACTAGAAACTTCTTAGGTTCTAAAACAGCATCAAAATTCTTAATTTAATTTACGATTTTCTTGCTACAAGTATTATTTTTCTCTGAGTGTGGGTATTATATTTTATTCGCAATCGTATTGGTAATGAGTCCATTCCTGACCATTTAGAGGTCCGAAAATGCATCATTGTTTGTAACTTTGACATTCTCATGGTCCGAAACGACCTTTTTTCGCACCTCTACGTGTCTTTAAATTCAGCTACTAGGTGGCGCGCAGAAAATTACATCGCCAAATGCGGTGTATAAATGGCTGTATAAATCATGTTTGGTAATGTTGCGGACCTTGGCTGCTAAAGAACGAGTACCCAGGTATTATTATTAATTTATAAATAGTCCTATTCAATAAAGTCCTCGAAATATTATGCGATCGAATTTGATGATGTAAGTGGCGACATACGTTATGCCAATCCCAACCGATGACATTTTGCATCTGTCAAGAATTTTAGATAATTCGGTATTTAAAGGACGATTGCGAATAAAATAGTATACAAACCTCGGCAAAAGTACCATTCCTGTGTCTCGAGAACTAGTTCACCTCGAGGCTATCGCCTCTAGGTAAACTATATTGTTCTCTCGACAGGAATGGAGTACTTTCGGCCTCTGTATGTAATGTACTATAGTAGCAGGATAAGGGGATGTTTAATAGAATGAAAACCGATTATTAAAAGAATTACAGTAGCAAGTTAGATTTCAAAGGTAAGAAATTTACGCTAATACAGCGTTTATACATTTACTGACATTTCAGAGTGCGATTTAAAAGAAAATTGTTATTGCGTAGTCAACCAGACCTTGGGAAATATAGGTACAAAGAAGGTGTGACAAAATTAATAAGTGATTTAATGCTAAATTAGTAATAGACAACGATGGTTTAGAAAACATAATGGGGAAACAGGGCAATGGAGGAAAGAATAAGAATGGGAACTGCTTGAAGAGGTTTTGTGGATTACATTAGCTAAAAATAAGAGGAACAACAATTTTTGCACATAAAGATTACCACATGGTTACATGGGTATCTATCTAACCACAAGAACAAAACGCAGAATACCAAACCGATATTTGTATAAATCAAAAATGAAGCGGATTGCTGCTAGATACGTCAAATAGTGCAGGTACAGACCATTATTTGGTATTGAGACTACATGGACCATTTGAAGCGACATGGCAGAAATTTAAAGCTGTATTTTTAAGAGGTGCATATATAAAAGATGTTGGAAACTTTTATGATTATGGGAACATGAACTCGAGTTAGCGGGCTTGTTCCAGTATTCTAGTTCCCGCGTTATTATCGAATAAAGTTAACTACTAACTAAGTTGTGTGATTCCGTTTTGCGTTTCTTCGCTAAATCAAGTTTATTGGCTTCAACCTACCGTTTTAGTTTTGTGTTAATAAAATTAACCAAATTCCGTTCCCGTTCGTTAAAGTTCTAGTGAAAATTCAATCTATTATTGAATTTTAAAGTTTGTTTCTCGGTTAACGCATTAAAGAATAATTCAGAAGATTATTAGTTAATACTTAATACTTGAAGAAGAGAATTTAAAGTATTTGAAAGTATAGCCTTCTAATAACGAATTTCAGTTATTGATAAAATTTGAAATTAATAATTAAACTTCTGGAATTACTGCAGTTTAAGAATTTTATTATGGTGGTTCAGTGCCGAATTATTATAGAAATAATTTTAGCAACTTCATTCAAGAAATTCCAGTTCATTGTTGCAGCATCTTTACCAAAGTTCAAAGTTTTAAAGTTTAGTGAATATTGTGAGGTGTTTTGTGACATTTTGAAGAATTGTAAAATTCTACTTCTGCATCAAAGATATTAAGGATTTTTTGTTCGATAAGAGTAAGTTTATGTAACTGTGAAATTTATTTGTATTATTTTTGTTTCAGCAAATGTTTATGTAATTTTACATATTTTGGTCCTTTGAGTGAATTCTTATCAAGGTTTTGTATTTTATTATTAAAATTATTACCATCAAAACTTCTTTATTGTCATTGGAGATAATCCGATATTTTTATTTTGAATAAATGAATTTATAAATTAAACCTTACCGTATTCAAAATGGATCTAGCATTAATTGAAATTATTTGATAATTTAATTTGTGCTAACTTCAATCAAACTAATGTTAATTAGTTTCTTTTTAATCTTGAATCAACTTAATCTAGCCCTTTGTTATTTGGGGGCGTGTTAGAATAATTTCAAATAACTGGCGCCCATTCTTTTTTGTGTCTTTTAAAAAACCTTACTTTTCCTTATAATCTGTGTGTTACGGAAATTAGACGATTTCTTATTATATCAAATATCGCGTTTATGTTCTGCTAGACGTTTCTTTACGTTTTTCCACTTTGTCCGATGTAAAACGCTTCGCAGTCTTGACAACAAATTTTATACACGCCCGATTTGTTCGTTGTTTCCATTTTATCTTTATTATTAATTAATAGTTTCCCTATGTTATTTTTATTGGCTCAAATTATATTACAATTTGCTTTCCTAAGCTTGTTTACTATCCTATCTCTAATATGTGGAATATAGTTGATGAATTTATACATTTATTTAACTTTAGGATCGGCGTTATAAAAGGTTTTGTATATAATCTTTTTCTTTTTCTTTGAAATCATACCGTCAATTGAATCGGTCAATGCAGAAACTGAATATGTCCACTTTTTGTGTAAATTGAGATACATGAATTCACCATAATTCAAGGGTGCCCGATCGAATGGTGCAAAAATATAACATGTCCTGCTTTTCTATAATGTAGAAAAGCAATGGTATAGTACAGAAATTGAAGAAACATAGGATGTGTTCAATCTCTGTAGCGGTATGTCTTATATATCTAGGATGCGCTGATGTAAAAACAGCTTAGCTGATATCAAATGAAGCCATCGTCGCGTCGTTTTGACATATGCAAGTGATATTTTGTTGAGGGAAGTTCTCTGTGCAAAAATGTCTAAATCAACTAGTAACAGTGTTTACGAAGAAGAAAGTAAAACTGAACAACCTAGGAAACAGTTGAAGGTATTTCCCACTGACTCCACAACCTCTATAAAACTGAAAGATTTATGAAGTACATTGAGAAAGAATTTGACGAATTTTACCAGCAATTTTATCTTAAAATGGCCTATGAAAGAGAAAGAGGAAACAGCGCAGTGAAAGCAGACAATGTTTAAAAATATTTTTATTTGTATTTAGGATTTTCAGATTTCTTTTGTTAATATTAAGTTCAGTTGTTCTTTTGTCACAAACAGTGCCGGTCTTAGGCCTCTCGGCACCCTCGGAGAGAGTCCTTCAGAGCGCCCTTATTAACTTTAAAAAGTAACTGTTATTGAATGATTTTACAAACTTTGGCGTCCCAAACAGCCTAGCGCCTTCGTGCGGCGCCCGACCTCGCACCCCCTCAAAAGTCGGCTGGTTACAAAATAGTTTCTTGCGTATTCTTTGCATTTTATTTGCAATCAATGCAGAAACTGAACATGTCCACGTCTTATATGCATTTTTTCTCTTAGAATACAAAACTTTAAGTAAATTGAACCATGTGAGCTTACCTAAGAGATACCCTTCTTTCATATCCCAAAAAGTCACGAAAGTCCATAAAAGCCACATTGAGTAATTCAGTTTTTCTTGTTTTTCTCAAAACAAGGTGGTTGGGACATATTCAGTTTCTGCTTTGACCGATTCAATTAGGATGTCCTTGTACCCGTTGTTTCTAGCTATTTGTTTTATAATATTTAACTCCTTGAAAAAGGTCTAACAAACCGAAACACGCGTAGAGCATTCTACACAATTTATGGAAATATTTAAATACAACAATTTTTCTTAAAACTATTATACATATATAATGCTTCACAAGGAGCCTGTCGCGACTTCAATCTCACTAATATATTTGTTATAGATCTTTAGTTATTTTGCGGAAAAAACATTTTACCTTCTTGTCCGATCTTCCAACCCCGTAAAGGAGGGGACCCGACTTACACCGTTATACTTTTTATACACGTTTCTAAAATTTGTGCAAAAATTTGAGATGTAGCAGTCTTTTCTATTTTGCTGTCATTTTTAGGTCTATTTTTACTGGGTTAATGCCAAATTCTACTATATGATCGAAAGTTCTACGTAGGTATAATGGTATACATATGCATGTATGTTCAAGAGTTACGCCATTTTTTAGTTTGCATAACTTATGTGAGAACGTGAATGCAAAAGAAGTGTAATACAATGTCGTCGAACTTTTAGTATAGGTAATATCTATTTATCTTTGATTATTATCTATAACTATACAAATAAATACGTGACTTATCAGACTTTTCTTGGATTCAATTAAAAAGTAACAGCAATTAATTGTTTATTTTATTTCTAATAGTATCTATCCTACAGTACAATAATACTATATTGATATAAATAAATAACTTAAGTCTAACTAACCTAAAAGAGATTAATTTATTACAAAAGATCTTATTCTATTGAATGATGTAACTAAGGGCCTAATCAAACACCAAGCAACTGTAAAGACCACAATAAAAACACAAACTTTTTGGGAAGCTTCACTTGCTTTAGATTCGAACCACGATGAGTATATACTTAACACTATTGTTGCTGAACCCATAACAAAAGTGATTATACCACACACTACATGAATTAGCTTATTAATAGATGGTTTAATAATTTTTCTCAATTCTATGTTAAATAAAGCAGCTAATCCATTTAGGCATGTTGGAATGCAACAGCATATTGAGATTAAGCCTATGAGTCCATGCCAGGTTTTAAAATGCGGCCTATCATGTCGATTTTTGTTTATAAAGGCAATAAAGAATCCTGCTGCTGAGAAGCCAACTGCTAAAACTTGAATCAGCCAATGGTACCGTACACGTAGTTTAAATAAGAGATATTTTGAAAGTATATTGTTTGGTGAGATTGTCAAAATTGCTTCTAGCATAAGTAGCATCCACTGAAACAAAGCAGACAAATGTAAGGTTTTCCAAAGCCAAATGTAACTGTTAGATGAAACGAAATTATTAGTTAAAAAAAATTATTTTAAAAGCCTAACAAAAAAGTTTAAATAATTTAAGTACTTACCCCAAGAGTAAGAAGCAAAGGATGCCATGTGAAAAAAGTAAACTCTCCATTGAAACATAAAAATAATACAAACACCACAAAACCAACAAGCAAAGTATGTGAAATTGTAGTTATGTGTTCGGAAATATCATTTTTCCAATTCGAATTTACTGATGTTTCGTCCATGTTCAAGATGATTTGCGTGCTTTGGTCTGACATTTCCAAGAGTAAGAAGAGTAAGAAATATTGCAATCAATTCACATTTACTGAGTTGTTGGTTTACGCTAGCTTATTGAATAAATAACTCTAGTTGGTTGAACTTTTATAAACCGATTTATCTTAACGTAATCATCGTTACCTTACTATCATTAAGTACCTACGCTGTAATTGAACAATGGGACAATATAGGATGGGTTTTTTTTACTTGCTAATGTTCTTATTACTGATATTATCAATAGAACTTAGACTTAAATGCCTGTCATTTTCCTACGAAATTGCGTTTTCCAAAATGCATGTATTCAGTTCTTATTTAAGTTAAACTATCTGCTCATATAACATTCTATATTCTTCTTAGGACAACATTGCTATAAATAGAAATTTCATTTAAACTGATCATTTGAAAGAATTCCAGAGGTTGCCAACAGCTAGCACACATAGGTGATTGGCTGGAGTTTTGCTTCACGCAATGGTCATGGGGGTATCAGTCAAGGAAAGCCTATTTGTATCATTAGACTAGCAAGCAGCCCTTAGGATCAAAAGTCAGAACTTTCATAACTTCAGCTCTCATAACTGGTTACCATATTAAACTTGACTTTCCTCTAACTTTTATATAAGGCTGCTTGGTAATGTGAATTCACCAATCGACTTCTCTTGACCTAAGCTTTCGATTGATATCCTCACGACACCCGATCGGATGTCATGAAAACTCTCCATCCATAATATAGGAACTCTATAAACCATAGACCATGGTAAAGATCTTTAAATAATTCATTCAAATAGTCTGGAATTTGATTTATAACATTGATATCTGAAGGATCATCTGTTTAGATGGTGCCCCATTCAGATAGCTTAACTTGAAAAAATAAGAACCAGACTTGTATGTCTAGATAAGATACACAGGTTCGGAAAAATTAGGTTTGTGTAAATTTTACAAAGCTTAATATTTATTTCTATGCATCTACGTATTGGGTATTGTTCTCTCTATTAATACTCTTTCATTTAATCATTCTTGTATTTGTTTATTAGATCATAACGATATCAGCTATTTTAGATGTGATAAACGGAAATGTTTTTGTAGATATCAATCATTATATTATAAATATTTCCGTTCCCAATCTCTAGCTTACTTTTTTTGATATCATTGCATATTTCTGTATTGTTTCAAAACCATTCAGATTAGAGCTGAATAAAGCTCCGCTAAATTAGTTTTCGTTATTCTATAGTAGACTACGTGACTAATCGGTTTATCTATCTATGTAGATATCGATCAAACAACTTTTTGATACAATAAATCCAATGAATGAATTAATTAATGATACAATAGGTGCTTACAAATTCTAATTTAATTTTGGAAAACCCCTCTTCATACGTACATATATTTATGAAATATTTTCAGCTGTATTTTATCTTTCATTTGCATATTATCTAATCAATTACAATTTAAGCATGAAATGCTACTAACTAATAATCCATAACAGGCCAGTTTTATCTATATAATATTTAAAATTAATATTATTTGCTAAACTTTCAGAAATTGGAGATTCTGCATTACTAAAACAATAAACCTGTTTTTCACCCTCAACACACATACTTTTTACTCACTTTGGATACGTTTTTCAACAGCTAGGCTGTCATCTTCAGCAGTCACTGAAAAACTCCTCTTGCTTTCATAGAAAAATAAAGCAAACTTTTAATCTAGACTTAGAAAACTACAGACTTTTTACAAGCTCGTTATTCGTACAGACTATCTCCATTTTTAAGTTAAAAATTGTAACATTTTCAACATGATACAATTGTTAGACTATGTAAAATACCTTCTCAGTATTCTACTATTATCCAGAATCCTTCCTTAGTATGCTCAGCCTTTTTTTCATATATTTGTAGATTTACATTTCTTGTTTACAATTAGGTAGATCTACGCATCTGATTACCATCTTAGTTTTAATTGTCACCTGATCATACTTACTGAAATGAAAGTTTGCTAAAGTTATTATAGAACTAACCTCTTTAATGTATTAGATTTATTGCATGTTATATAAATTATTAGGAACTGATATAGTATTTAGAGACTTGCAGATTTACCCGTTATCAGTTCCAGTCTTCGAAATACATAGACAAACTCAGTGGCGTGCGGTCCATGGAAGCAATGGAAGCAATGCTTCCCTTGAGAATTGATTAAAAATAAAAGCCAATGCTAACAAAAATATTTTTTATAAAATAATGGTTATTGTTTATTTAAATTTGTAATATTTAATCAATTCAAAGCTCAATATCAATTCCGTACAGCAAAAGTATAATTATTTAGAGTACTATTTTAAATTAGGCTCATTAAACTTGCACGGAAAGGTAATACCGATTCAAAAGGGTTACATACACTGCATATAAGCACTAATTTCGTTGCTTATAACTGCTCTTCTCTTAGCCTGCTGTAGATCAGCGGGCGTGGTTATACAGACGATGTTGTTAGCATTGTTTGGCCGTTATTTTTAGCGTGCTTCATGCCCAAATGTTTATTTATTATAATTTGGTTATTTGTTCGATTTAGTGTTTGTTAAATTTAATCTTACTTAAGTAGTGTAAATTTGCGAATGAGACTGTTTTTTGTCGCATTTTATTATGCCAATTTACGTATATAAGTTGGTTTTTTAAAGACAAATAATTCTATTTAGTTTGCCTGTATGCAAATTTAAAATTGCATTATCGTCACGACTGCAAATTCAGCTGCTTCGGTGGAAGGTTCGAGTACTTTTACTTTTTGTTGTTTGTAAATTATTAATAAAGGATTTTCTGCATACAGTTTTGGAGAGAAATTACAAAGTATTAAGAAAGGCAGATCAAAACCAGAACTTTCAAAATAACAACAAAGATTTAAAACCTGCATCGGTATTTTGCTAAGAAAGACCGGAAAATCGAGTTCCAGTATAAATACATAGTAGTAGTTTTTTTTAAAATAAAGGATAATAGTCAACAAATTCAATAGGTATAAAGTGGAAAAGTTCTTCTTTGAAAAACTTTTAAGTTTAATAATTATAACACTGTTTTTTATTGTACCTAGCAGGGGCGGATCCAGAGAATTATTTTGAGGGGGAAATTTTTGGAAAAATAATTGTTTTAATAAATAATAATTAAACAAACATTATTTGTTTCTATTATACTATGTATACTTCTTTCTAAATTTGGGAGGGGGGAATTATTCTCCCCCCGTGAATCCGCGCCCGTACCTAGGTATATTAAAATTAAAATCGTGGTTGCTTCCCTAGTCTAAATTCTCACCGCACGTCACTGGACAAACTTGTTTGAATTTCTTCAACAACTCTAATATTTAGACCGGTATATACCGGCAGACGGCAAGCCCGTAGCCAGAATTTTCTTTCGGGGAGAGGGCTAACATATTAACACAACTATAATTATTACAAAAATTCTTTTGTACGATAAAATAAACTTTAAGTGAAAAAGCTCGAAATCGCATATATATGCACCCCCTCTGGCTACGTGCCTGTATATCGGGTGTTGCATTGTCGCGCGCAATATTCATATATTCAAATAAAGAAATTAAAATATTGGCTTCCTTAAATATTTTAACAAGGAGTGTTACTTACGTTTTTTTGAAGAATATTTAAAGAGTCCGTTTGCCTAATTTCACTTCTTTCTATTGCGTCGTTTAAAAACTATATTTAAAAATGTTTTCACTGATTTATGCTGGAATCCTCCGAAAAATCATTCCATCGTCATCACTTACTTTTTAAATCCCTTTAAAGACTACTTTCACTGTGTTTTTAAATATTGTTGCTTGCCGCCACGTTTAGTTCTTAGTCCAGTCAAAATAAATACAAAAACGTACCACGTTTGGAATAATTCCGATAGAGCTGTTTTTTTGTGTGACAACTGTGAACTTTCATAATATACAGTCAAAAGTCCTCATCAATCGGTCTGCCGCTAACGATTTCAAAGTCAAAGGTTCTAAAAACGGTTTTTTTAATTATCTTCTTAATAAAGGTTAGTTAGTTTTACGGTAATATCAAACTTGAAGCTCATGTAATTTCCCACAAAAAAGGTTCAATAACTTTTTTTCATAAGCGTAACCGTTTCCGAGAAATACCAACACATATACTGCAGTATATATACACATATATACGTTTAATTTATACATAATAAAACGTTTTATGGTATACTGACTCGTAAACATATGTTTATTGAGCTCTGTCTCTATGGGTAAAAATTCTTTTTACGGGCTAGCCCGTTATGAAGACCGTAATAGTTATTTACGTTCCAAGCTTTGTAAATCAATCTTTACAGGCGAGCTGGAAAGTTTGTGGGGCGAGCGACGAAGGAGCGAGCCTCCATAATCCAGCCAGCCCAGTAACAATTAATTGCACAGCGTGTTGCGTACCAACTTTTATTTCCACCTTCACCAGCATTTTTTTATGAATTGTATATTTTTTATAAAAAGACATTTTGGAATCAAAGACAGTAGCACAATTTATAGCTAGGCATTGCCATGGTGTTGTGGTTAAGCAACACATTAGTCGCCATAGCGTTTTGTTGATGAGCATTGTAAAACTTTACAGGTCTCTTTTAGAAGCCCGTAAAGTTTTACAGGGCTGTGGCTGTAATTACTCATTTACTTAGTTACATAAAGGCCTGTAAAGTGTCATTTACATAGAAGGGGGAAATAATAGTATATTACGTTATAAGTCCGGTAAACCCAAGTTTACAGTAGCGAGTTGAAAACGTTTCGGGACGAGGCGACGAAGGAGCCGAGTCTCGAATGTTGAAACGAGCTACTGTAATGGTTTACCGGAAGTATGACGTAAGGCGTTTTATTTCATACTGCCTCACATTGTTCATTTTTTAAAAAAATGCATTTAAAATTTTCAGTCCGGTAAAATTTTTTACCGGACTCAAATTAGATTTTCAGTCCGGTAAAATTTTTTACCGGACTCAAATTGGATTTTCAGTCCGGTAAAATTTTTTCCGGACTCAAATGAGTCCGGTAAATACCCTTTTACCGGACAGTATGAAATAAAAATTATTACGGGCTCGTTATTATCAATACCATAGCAACAATACATATTTATTTAAAACATTTACCTATATATGCGTATATCTTACGTTTTGTGCTGTACTGCTTCAGTAAATGAAAGAATTATTTATTAAAGATTTATTAAAGAAACTAAACAACGGTTAAACAGTAACGTAAAATATTAATAAATTAAAATAAGCATATGTTAAAGAAACTTGAAATAATGGATTGAAACGAAAATAACACCAGATTCTTGCAATAATTTTCTTATTAAATTAATATAACGATAATTAAAGCATACAGATGCAATGCAGCTCACAGTCAATGCTGTTTGGGTAGACATAGCGTACTGGCTTTGTCAAAGTCAAGTAGGCATCCTGTGATTGTATGCCATAGATGCCAACACATGCAATATTTCTAATTATTTGAAATATATAAAGTTGTAACTTTTAGGCAAAGGTTAATTTATTTTGTTTAATTAATGTTTTACATTAAATTACATTTTGAATGCAAATTCATATAGGAAAGACTATCACCCCGGGTGGAAATCAAACCCTGGACCTTCCGTTTTCCGAGCGACACCTCTACCTCTGAGCTACTGTGTCGACTACCAGCATATAAAGTTATTACTACTATAAAAGTTATTATAAAATTGTTATTAAATTAACGTAAACTTGATTAATTTTAACATTATTATATAATTTTAATATTATTATAATATTAGTATTGCTAAATTACAATAAAAATAATGAGAGCTTGTAATTTTATAACACGCATTTCTTAACTTAACTAACATGTTTTCTACAAAATGTGAGCATTGTCCACTTTTGACAATCCAGCATCTCAATTTCAAACCATATTCTAGGTTAAATAATTTTCCTAGCTTTTGGTGTTTTATTGTGTTTTTGTAGTCGTAGTTAAAGTATAGTGTGTAACACCTGCAAAAACGTCAATTTCACACTCGTGTGATTCCGGAATTGGACTTCGTCTCATGCCGCAACTTCTTCACACGTAAGAAATTGGCACTTTTCTGCACTTGTAACACAATATGTTTGTTCGTTTGTTCTGCACTAAATTGAACTTAGTTCAATGTTGTGACGTCATAAAGTCAAGCAAGTTTAATTTCGTGTAAAGAAAGTTACCTAAAACAAACGAACGGTTGCAGTGCAGCTTGGTGCAGTCTGGCCTTCAGTCTGACATTTGACAGTAACACCTGTTTACATGAAATTGTGTTGATACATGGACGTATACAGCGTTGATAGAAAAGTTGGATTTTTTATGTATTATATGTTACGTGCAGTGGCGGATTTAGGCACAAGCGCTTGAAGCGGCCGCTTCAGGCCCCGCAAGTCAGGGGGCCCCGCCGAGGCCTCCTGCCAAGGACCGCACTGGACACGCGATAAATAACAATTATTGGCGTGGAATTCACTTTCTCGCGAAAAGTGAAACAAAAACGGATTATATCATTCATATCGGTTGACACATTATAGTTTTCTACGAAAAGGCAAGCATAAGTAATAGTGTATTACATTACAAGTCATGAAAGTGAAACTTTGCAGAAGAGGAGGCTTATTGAAGAGGACGAGGATGTGTAGCATCCGAGTATCTCTTTAAAGACTCCGAGTCAAGCAGAGACACTTTCATGACCAGTGATGTATTATATTTTTTCTGAAATCGTTTTTCAAAACTAAAAATACATTTAAACTGAAAAAATATATCAACATCAGAGTCGTATGAGAAGTTAATATCCATGACAATGAATCAACAACAAATCAAAAATATTTTGTTGTACTTGATTGTTAGTGTTTTTAATTATATTAAATAAACGTTTCATAAGATAAGTGACGATTTCTAATTCAATTGCAGTCTAAAAATGACAGATGAGTCTTGTAAAGTGACAGGAGTCTTGTAAAAATCATGAAAGTGACTAGTCTTTAAAGTGACACTTTCATGACCAACCTGAGTTCTGTCATGACAAGCTTTCTTGACGATTTCAGAAAAAATATTGTAACGAAGTATACTGTTTCACAACAGACTTGCGAGGAATGTATTATCTCTGTCGCTCCGAACACTTGCTTTCTCGCACAATCAGCATCAGCGCGGTCATCAGACTACTATGATGACTATAATTTCTTGAATTAATGGTTTCTGATAAGACGTTCGGTGAAGGGGAATTTTACAACGCTTTTCAACGGGTAAAATTCCTGAATGACTTTTGTCAATTGTTTTTGGTATAGTAAAAGTAGAAAAGTTCCATTGTAAAATAACTGATTGTAAAATAAATGTATTTATGTCCGATTGCATTATAAAGTACTGTTTATTGTATTGTATTGCGCCAGTAAACTGGCTTATTATTGTACTCGTAAAATAAAGTGGTAGTAGTAAAATAAAGTGGTAGTAGTAAAATAAAGTATATAGTAGTAAAATAAAGTATGACAACTGTATATTACATGTTAAATTTTCTTCTGTCAAGAATAGATGTCAAATTTATAAACTGATTTTTTTTGATAATTAGCCAATTTTAGGAATCGAACATAAAGCTTTGTATGCAACTCTTACATAATCGGACCTTATAGACGCGCCCTTTTTATAGGCCTTGCTCGCTTCGCTCGCTCGGCCATAAATGAGGCTTGTCTATAAAGTCCTACATTATGTACTTGTTACATAAATAGCTATTATGTCCTATTGCATTATAAAGTACTGTTTATTGTATTGTTTTGCGGCAGTAAACTGGCTTATTATTGTACTCGTAAAATAGAGTGGTAGTTGTAAAATAAAGTGTAGTATATTCAGTTTTCCAATGGCAACTGTATATTACATGTCAAATTTTCTTCTGTCAAGAATAGATGTCAAATTTATAAACTGATTTTTTTTAATAATAAGCCAATTTTAGGAGTCGGACATAAAGCTTTATATGCAACTCTTACATAATCGAACTTTATAGACTCGCCCTTTTTATAGGCCTCGCTCGCTTCACTCGCTCGGCCATAAACTGAGCTCATCTATAAAGTTCTACATTATGTACTTGTTACATAAATAGCTATTATTTAATATTTATTAGTGCGTATAATGTTAATTAACGAATAATAAATCAGTTATACCAAAAACCTAAAATTATACGATTAAGTACTATGCCGGCAGAAAAATTTCACTCGATTTTCTTCATTTTGTAAACGGTCTTACATCCAGTGGCAAGTTTTACTTATGTCAAATTGTTATTTTTCTTTTAATGACATATGTCATAAAGTACAATTTAATAAAATACGTAGTTTCTAAATCAAAATGATGTGTCTTGATATAAATTCTTTTTTATATTAATAATAAAATCAGCCAATATTATTTTATTTCTATTGAAATAGTTATTTTTGACGCGCCTATGATATTGTGTCATGTCATGAAAAGTCTTTGTTACTCCTCTAAAATTTAAGAAAAATCAGCCTACTTGATAAAAATCGTGCGAGATTTTCCTGCCAGAACAGTACATATGTCGCAGGAAGATAGTCAAATCCGGAAAACTAACTATCTACCTAGTCATTTACTAAGTGACAGGGCAGATAGTAAACCGAACATAAATCTATACGATTTTGTTATATGCCTAGGTATTTACTAAATTAAACTAAATTTACTAAATTAGAACAGGCAGTTAGTAAATGGCTTAATGTGCTGTCGGCAAATTAGGTAATAACATGCACATTTCTTCGTAGAACATTTTTTTAGATGAACACTTGGAAAATCTTTACCCTTGCCTAAAGAATGTTCTGCAAAAAAATGTGGATGTTATTACCTCATTTGCCCACAGCACATGAAGTCATTTACTAACTGCCTGTTCTAAACAACGACATTTAGTAACCTTCATTCAATGAACCCTCTTCATGCCTAGGCATGAAGCAAAACCGTATAGATTTATTCTCGTTTTACTGTCTGTCCCGTCACTTAGTAAATGACTAGGCAGATAATTATTTGCCGGATTTGACCACAGATTAAACTTTACAGATGCGAAGCTCGCCTGGTCCCGCCAATCCAAATTTATATAAGCATGCGTGAATCCACCATTGTTTTAGTAGTATTTTAATCAACCTCACTTCTCTGCTTGTTTATATTTTGCGCGTGTGTTTTTGTTGCGTTCAGATATTTTGAATTATTTTGTTAGTACTTTATATATTTTTGCATTAATATTTGATTTGACATTGATATTATTGACATAATGTTACCTTTCTGCACTTACCGATTGATTTGTACAATACAGTATCAATATAAGAATAATTTATTATAATGTTAATAAAAAGTTTTCGATTTTGGTAAATTGTTTATTTTTTTATAGTTTATTATTTTTTGTTTTATAGACCTTAATTTATGTTGATCCTTGGGGGCCCCAAAAATTTGTAGCGCTTCAGGCCCCTCAAGTGTTAAATCCGCCACTGGTTACGTGGATAAATTGGAATTGGAAATTAGAACATGAACGTAGAGTATCAATGTGAGTTATGTGACTTTAAAGATGCAGACCAAGAAATCGTCGTTAATCACTTGGAAACGCATCATCGTAACAATAATCCACAAAAACATCAAGAAACAGGTAAGTTTTGGTGTTCAAGAAGGAAAAGCTATGCTGATTGTGTTTTTTAATTAATTAAATTTCATTACATTTTTAGAGAGTTTTTGGAACGACGCATATGCCATCAACATGTGTGATGATTATAAAAATCACGATCCATCTGCAGACAACAGAACTACCTGGACAGATGATATGACTAAACTATTAATAAGTCTATATGGTGTAAAAAAACCTTTGGCAGAAGGACAAATCAAAACGTTAAAAATTATGTGGAAACAGGTATCCGATGAAATGCATTCATATGGATACAACTTGACAATAATACAAATTGAAAATAAGTGGAAAAGCTTAGAGAGGATGTACAAAAATACACAACAAAATAAAAAACTACTGGAAGGGGAAGGAAAATATGTCCATATGAAAGGTAATTATTCTCTTTTAAACCTTATATTTTGGTTTATGTATAAAGTTTGCAGGGAGTTGGCAGAAATTCTTAACATTAGACATTCCATAAACCCAATATACACACTCGAAAGTAGCACTACAACAAAT
This sequence comes from Agrypnus murinus, assembly GCA_929113105.1. Lineage (NCBI taxonomy): Eukaryota > Metazoa > Arthropoda > Insecta > Coleoptera > Elateridae > Agrypnus > Agrypnus murinus. The sequence goes on from OV816025.1 coordinate 160,362,525, forward strand.
ACAGCAGCTGCTACTGCTATTGCTGAAGATTGTGAGACAATAGATTTAGAAAGTGACATAGAAGCTAATAGTGACAGAAGGTAATATATAACATAAAAAAAATTAATAAATTGAAATTTATGTAATGTAATTTTAGTACACCTGTTCGTAAAAAACAAAAGGTTTCTAAAAGTATGAGTCTCATGGAAGAACTTCAAAATTTGAGAGTTGTGATAGAAAAACAAAACCAGAAAAGGGAAAAATATCAAGAAGTATGCTATCAACAAAAACAAGAAATTATACAGCAATTGAAAATCAAAAATGCGTTATTAGAAAAACTTGTAGAAAAATAAGTTTATTTTGTTTATATAATATACAAGTAATATACATATAAGTTTATAATTATATTGTTTATTTTGTTTTTAGTACCTACAGGTTTATTTAGATTAATATATTATAATAAAGATACATGCAAATTTGTTTTATTTTAATTCTACCATTAAAGTTCTTGCAAGTTTGTCTCTGTGATAAATACCATCAGGTGTTCTTGCATCTACATCCGGAAGGGGTTCTGTTTGCGGCTGTTCAACCATTTTATCATAATTATCACAAGCAAATTCAATGCCATCTCCAATTGCCAAATTGTGTAAAACACAAGCCATGATAAATTGACAAGTTCTTGAAATATCTTTAAGTTTTATATGGTACAAAAATTAGTTTTTATCCTGTATTTCAACGTTTCAACTTTCATCCAAATGGATTCATAAATAAAAATTCTACAAGGGTGATAACATGGCGTATGACATCTGGTATACAATATGTTGTATACATATACACTATTTACAATAAAACTAAAATTGTATTATAAATTAACATTACAGGTATAATTTACAAACGAAAGTATATACTCACCCATAATATTAGATAAACCAAACTTCTTAGTTCTTTGTTTTTCTAAGTTGTCTGGCATTTTTATAACTTCAGATTTTAATGTACAGAGAAATTTTGATACCCTAGTTATTACATCATACAGTGAACAGATGGGACAAATCCCATCTATCTGTCACATCTCTATAAGAGGCTGTCTGATGCCCAGCAAACCACATAAATGTTAACACATGTTTCTCTGCACTTATTGAAATTCGTGAACGAGCTATAAAAATAGTTGAGCATAAATCAAAAGTTGTCCTAAGTTCAGAATAATGTTTAATAAGGAAGAACCTGTTAGTAACTTTTGGAATTCATGAGAATTACTAACCTTTTCTATTATATATTGCGCTAACTGTCTTGTAACTCTGAAGTGATTTTTGAAAGTATCATCCCCATAGGTTGTTACTACCTGAAAATAAAATGTCAGATGCGGAAATATGATACAGATAATAGTAATGAATTATTACTTCTTCACAATAATTTTTTATTGATGAACGAGGCAGCTTTATTGCAGGTATTAAAAAATATAGCTGTGTTAAACAATTCAGTCTCCATTTCATCCTCACTACTTGAAGAGCTTTGGATTAAGTCATCAATAACTTCGTCATCTGAAAAAAAGCCAAAGAAATATATAACGTATTTATTATCTACATATTATTTTTTTCATTACTTACCACCAAATACTACTAAATTAGCATTGTTCATAATTCAATAACTGTAGTCAGGTTTCTAGGTTAGACTTCTTTTACGAAATTGATTCACACACAGTTTTTTGAGGTTATCATTTGCTTCCTATCTGCTTGCACTTTTAACACTTGCTTCAAACCAAGTGCAAATAGTTCAAATTAGTACAACAGCACTTTTAACTAACGAACAAAAAAAGTTAGCACTTATGACGTCATAACTTAACAAACGAACGGTTTAAGTGTAAGAAGTGCAGAAAGTTATGAACTAGTGCAAGAAACGAACAAACCTAGGTTTGTATACTATCAATATTTATTAGTAGGTATAATGTCAATTAACGAATAAGTTAATTATACCAAACAATTAAAATGATTTTTATCTTTATTTTATATTTTAAATTATAAGAAAGATTAAATATTAATACAATTAAATAAGTAAATAATTAAATTACAATCATTAAAATGTAATGTAAAAATGTAGCGTTTACCGCCGATAACTATATTTAGCGAGATACTGGGATCGGCCAGCCGATGTGGTAAAAATAAATAGTTGCCTTGAAACTCATGAGATAATCCACCACTTACGATCTGTGTTCTAGACGTCCTTACAGCGCAGAACTTTATGTATCTGTTAGTATAGCTTGTTTCCTACCAAGTACGGCCAAGACCTGCTTGGCCACACTTATTAGCAGTTGAAATACACGTATAAAGGAGTCGAACTTCTTTGCATTTGCCAATATTATTTTTTCGACAAACAAAAAGTTCGTCTCTGAATTCGTGAAGTCTGTCTGTCTGTCTGTCGGTAGTCGCCTTTTTCCCTGTTGACTTTTTTGAATTTTTCTGGATCTCAAAACATTTTTTTGTATCTCTTCGGGAAAGTGGTCAAAATGACCACCGAAAATTTCGGTAAATTTTTGAAAAATGAAAAATTTTGAATTTTTTAAAAATTTACGAAAAAATAAACATTTTTAGCAACAAGTTTTTTTTAACGAAAAATCTTAGGGCTTAGAATTTTAGCTTTTATGACAACTAATGTGTTACGTCAACATTAGTTTTAAAAAATAAATTAGTTTATGTCCGATTGCATTATAAAGTACTGTTTATTGTATTGTTTCGCGGCAGTGAACTGGCTTATTATTGTACTCGTAAAATAAAGTGGTAGTAGTAAAATAAAGTATATAGTAGTAAAATAAAGTATGACAACTGTATATTACATGTCAAATTTTCTTCTGTCAAGAATAGATGTCAAATTTATAAACTGATTTTTTTTTGATAATTATCCAATTTTAGGAATCGAACATAAAGCTTTGTATGCAACTCTTACACAATCGGACCTTATAGACTCGCCCTTTTTATAGGCCTTGCTTGCTTCGCTCGCTCGGCCATAAACTGGGCTTGTCTATAATGTCCTACATTATGTACTTGTTACATAAATAGCTATTATTAAGTATACAGTTGTTTTTGTTCGTCATGGCAATGCTAGCTCTGCGCATTCTCAACTGGTCTATTCTGCGTCTATAACAAAGCTGTTAAAGCACCCAAAACAGTGCGTTAATAGCTCAATTGAGTGCTTTAATAGCCCAACTTTTTCGAAGTTGGTAACATTGAAAAAATAATTGATAAAGACAGAAAATTGACACAAACTTCACTCAATTTTCGGTGTCAATCAACGAATTTTCAAATGTCACATCAGTGTTCTCAACTACCACAAAAATCCCTAAAATTTGGAATTGCAATTTTTTTTTATTTAAAAAGGGAATAACAGACGCAAAATAGAAAAATAGCATAAAAACTAGTTTCATAAGTCATTATTGCACGAGTCCAAATTTAGAAAACGAGCCCCTTGCGGCGAGTTTTCTAAAGGACGAGAGGAATAAATCTTGCCTTATGAAACTCGTTCTTTAATATACTATTATATATTTTCATCACTTTTTGATTTTGTGATTGCAATTCAAAGTAATGTAGTATACTCTTGTTTTAAATGCAGACTGCCTGTGTTGCACAATAAGTCAAGTATTTCAGCTTAGAAATAAGAAAATTCTTAGAATTCTTTAAAATTACACCATGTCGCAATATATTCCTAATGTACCTAATTATAAGGATGAATCTGTTAATTCAGATGTAACATGTTAGAAAAGCATAAATAAATTATACATTATGCATTTTGTGCTTACGAAATATCGAATACAAAAGTGTTTAGATAATTAAAATATGGCGATTTACCGAGATTCATATTCAATAGTAGGCGAGCTCGGCCAGCCGACCCCAGAGAGAGGGAGAGAGTAGCAAACACGGTAGATGGTATGTAGCAATAGTGAATTATTTGTCTAACATAAGGGAGTAATACACCTTATATAAAATTTTGATATAAAATGTGTTTAGTCGTTTGTTTATAATGATTTTCCAGTAGGAGTGTTGATGGTGCACGTATTTAAAACCTTTTTATCGCGATGGAGAACGTAAACGGCGATTTGACTCAAAATAAATTTAGCGGGTTGTATTAACGATAAAGTTTTATCAAACAATAGCCTTGTGGTTGCCGTACTGGTGTACAATAAATGTAATAAATCAATGTATGTGTTGTGATAACTTAATTATTACTTAAATATTAAAATTACATCTAGATTCATTAGAAAACAAGAGACAACGAATGTCAATTAAATAAAAACTAGTAGTTGAAATAACTTTGATAATATTAATAAGATGTTAATGTATATTGTGCATTAAATAAAACTGTATTATATTGTTATTAACATTGCTATTATCAACATTCTCTTCCCGCAACCGTAGCAACAAGACTGAATTTATTTATAATAACGAGATTAGTAATTACTGATGTGCCCGATGTATATAGTTTTGTTTAATTTTGTCCCTCCTGCCAACGTCTGCAGCACAATCATACAGCAGAAACACCATCTCCCAATCGCTTTTGAATAATTTATCATTTTTAGCAATAGAACGCGAAACGCGAGTAGAACGGGTTGGTTGAATAATTAATGAAAAATCACATTCTATAACAAAATAATCGATAATTTCGCAACAAAAAGAACTTGTAGAATCGATTTAAATATAAAAATGAATAACATAAAAATATAAGAATATTGTTTTAATTTAGAGAGTTTATGTTGAATGTTTGTTTATGAATGATAGATTAAGTATTAAAGGGTTACGTGTTAGTTTCCCGTTTAGATAAGGGTTTAGTTTGTTTTAGATTTTTTTACTTGTAAGAGCTTTAATACTTAATTTATTTTTTATTTTTCCCACAAAACTGTAGTCTTTTCCGTTCCTATCCTATGATAAATCCTATTCCATTCCTGACAAAAATGCTCTAGAATCTAGACTTCCCCGCGGTTCTTGCTATCTTGCGTTTTTGTTTCTGTTTCTTCGCGGTTCTTAATGTTTTGGTTTTATATGTACTATTCCAACACGAATAGAATCTCGCACGATTTTTATCAAGTAGGCTGATTTTTCTTAAATTCTAGGTGAGTAAGACAGACTTTTCATCCCAATAAACAGGAAATTTTAAATGTTTCGACTTTAACGAACTTTTTATACCTATTTCAGTCTAGCGCCAATTGTTATACCGCGCCTGCTCAGTGGTTAGATCTGTCCCATGTGTTGAGTTAAACAAGTGGTTTTTGTTTAATTTACCTACTTTGATTAAAATCTGGAAATGAGTAACAAGAAGGAACGCCAAGAGTTGAAGGTAAGCAAAGTTACACATTTGGAGTTAATTCTTAGTAAATCAAATGCTAACTAAAGTAGCTGGACAAATATACTTTTAAACAAATTCAATGGCGATCGAGTACAGGGTGATCCATAATGACTGAGGACTGTTTAAATTTACCGCTACGTTAAATTATTGTCACGTTGGCAACATGAATACTTTTCGGGTATTCTTATCCTTCTTTTAATTTACAGTGGCGTCTGAAAAATAATATAGCTTATAAACTTCATTAATTTTAAATAATAATCTTACTTAATAAAATCGTTTAACAAACCGTTTTTCTGAAAAGAACTGTTTTTAAAATAAGAAAACAAGCGAAATAAAGCAAAAATTCAATGAAAACCCAGAACAACGTGGCAAAGCACAACGATGTAATAGAGAAAGTGACGAGTTGCCGCTGTAACACAACACATTTTAATAGTGCTACACTAACAACGTGAAATACACTAAAACCTAGGGCGCCAAATTCAAACCGTCCTCACTCAATTTGAATCACCCTGTATGTATAATACAATTGGCCCTAATAAACATACTGAGGTTTCCAAACTGCAACATGTTTAGTGCATAAATATTATGTTACAAAGATGTTTCACATACTGAAAAGTAAAAGGTCCAGAAACGTTGTTTTGGAGACGTTTCGTAAGAAATGTAGCACAGGTAGGACATCTTCAGGCTCTGATAAAATGTTATCTAGGATGACATGACACAATATCATAGGGGCGTCAAAAATAGCTATTGCAATTGAAATAGAATAATATTAGTTGATTTTATTAATATAAAAAAGGTTTATTTTGAAAAAATAATTTATACCAAGATACATTATTTTGATTTAAAAACTACGTATTTTCGCAGTCGAACTTATTAGTGTTGGTTCTGCCATTTAAAAATTTTTGTATATACATTCATTGTTTCAATATTGAGTACCAAACAATTTTTAGTTTATGTAATTTTTATTTCTTATTAAGCTCGATCAATTATTACAATATGTACTAATATCGTTATTTAAGTATTAAGAGCGTACCTAACGCCCGTAATGCTTACACAATTTTTTGCCCGATCGGATCTAAGAAATTATTTTGTATTAGTAATTAGTATGTTTGTATTACTGATTTCGTGAAGATTCTGATTGTGATGATAAATTGTATTCATCACCTTGCAAAATGTAATTTTACATTTTGCAATATTTCCGTCGAATTAACATTTGTATTCTGATTATTAACGCAGAAGACTGAATTGTTCAACATAATCTGATTAATAAAATATATGATTATTAGTTAATACAATAAAATATAGATTATTATAACAGTCATTGTATGTCATCATTCTGTTCTGTTATTTGAATTCGCGCGCTATGAGGTGTTGTCACATCTCTACTGTCTTTCCACATATGTAGTGAAAAATTCTTGTTTTCTTTACTTTAAACTATTATTGTGCATTAACTAGACACAAGATTTCAAAAATATTGGGCAGCATTGTTCTTCGAATATGAAAGTATGTCATTTTAGTTTTTTATCAGATTCTCTACATTTCTTCATCAGAATTTTTAGTGAAAACTGCTAAAGGTTAGACGGTCTCCATAAGAGCCCATGTTAAATTCTGGATTTTATTTTCCATTTTTCTCGGTAATGGTACACAAGAAAATTATAAAAAAAAGCTACCGAATAGAATAAGTGTCAAAGAAATCGAGGTTTAAATTTCACGTCATTCTCTACATTTTTACATTTCGCTGTATCCTCCTTAAGTATGTAAATTGTTCGCTCGACTTGTGAAGTACAGAACGTCGAAGGTAAGTGTTTTAAAATTATACTGTCATTGTTCCAGTTTACATACATGCTGGTAGTGTATAGGTAACGAGTTATTTCGATTATAATTCTAACGTAAAAAAAATTATTCGGATTGTTTTCTTACCACGACGTATCCCGTACCTTGGGACAGTATATTGTACCGTACCTTGGGACGTCCCAAGGTACAAGACATGCTTGCATTTATTAAGAGAAAATAGTGCAGCGAGTAAAGTTGATTTTTTTCAGATGCCAAGAAGTAGCAAAGGGGTTAAAAGAAAAAAAGTTATTCCAACCAACGTCGATAGGGCGGCGAATTTGGTACTGAATGATGGCTACTCCATCAGGCAGGCTGCAAGAGAAACGTCTGTTTCAAAAACTACATTATCCCGTCATCTCACGAATCATCGAAACTCCGGAAACGCCGTTTTTCATCATACAGCAAAAAACGATGTTCACCGAGTTTTTTCCTCTGAAGAAGAGAAATCTCTAAAAAGTTACTTAAAAGAAGCATCGCTAATGCATTATGGCCTCACCAGAAAACAATTTAGGATCTTAGCACTAGACTTTGCTCAAGTAAATAAGAAAAAATATCCAGAATCGTGGGACAGGAACGGCATGGCAGGGAAGAATTTCTACTACCAATTTATGAGTCGTCATAAAGAGGATCTTTCATTGCGTAAACCTCAAGCTACAAGTTTGGCTCGTTCGACGAGTTTCAACCGCCACAATGTTTCAATATTTTTCAATAAATTGAAGGAAGTTCAAGAAAGGGAGAAGTTTACACCTGACCGTATTTACAATGTAGACGAAACAGGTATGTCAACTGTACATAATCTTGAATTTGGCCAAAAATTCGGGAATCGTTCTTCTGACTTTACCGCCACATACAAGCCACAAGCTACAACCACTCGATAGGGGAGTTTTTGGACCTCTAAAAAAATATTATAACACAATTTGCGGTGAGTGGTTGTTGTCAAATGGTGGAAGACCAATGACAATTTATGATGTTGCGGAGTGTGCAGGGCGTGCTCATCCACTTGCATTCACCCCTCAGAATATCATGGGTGGATTTAGGGCAGCTGGAATATTTCCCTTAAATGAAAACATCTTTACCGATGACGAGTTTTTAAGTTGCTCTGTCACAGAACGTTCCCAGCCTGGAGCTGGATCATCGGCAACTGAACCTGAAACTTCTGCTCAATCATCAGCCAGGGAATCGCCAAATAGATCACAGTCAGCAACACCAAAACCAATCGTTCATTTCTCCTCAACAAATACGACCTCATCCTAAAGCGAAAGAACGACAACAAAAACGAAGCGGTCCGAAGCCTGGAAGATGTCGAATCTTAACGGATACGCCAGAAAAAGAAGAGCTCGAAAATGAAATCTCCAACAAGTCTAAGAAAGTATCAAAAGCTGCCAGAAATACGAAACGCAAAGTGTTTGAAGAAGAGGAGTCCAGTAGTAGTTCAGAAGAGCAGATGTCGTTTGCATCAAGTGAAGATTCACTTGAGGACATTGATTTACTAGAAGATGACTCTGAAGTAAGTGTTGGCGACTATGCGTTAGTGCAACTTAAAGGCAAGAAGACGCTTCATTTCTACGTTGACGAAATCTTGAAAAGGGAACATGACAATTTAGAAGTACGCTATTTGAAAAGAGCGAAGCACCTATCTGGAAACAAGTTCACATACAGCTCTGAACAAACTTATGATCTTCCACTAGAAGATATTATCAAAAAGTTACCTCCACCAATTCCTGTAGGAGCAACTGCTAGGCAAGGACATTTTCTGTTATTTTCTGTAGATTTTTCGCATTATAAAATTTAGTGAAATACGTTATTTTTTTATATTTTTTCAATAAACCTTTGGTACCTAAACAGCTTGTCGTTATTTGCATATTAGTATGTCTGTGACGGCATGTCCCGTGGTACATGCCCATGTGTACCGAGGTACAATACCGTCCTGTACCTTGGTACAGATATCAGCATTTATAAAAAAAAATTTGACGAATAGTATCATTCTACTTTACAATATTTGACATTCATTCCAAGTTTATAACCCATAGAGGTACTTTAGAAAAATTGGTAGAGATTCTTTCTTTAAAACTAGAGACGTGAAAAATCAAAAACCAAAAATTGTCCGGAGGTACGGTACTCTCCCCTAATATAAATATAAACAAACACGTCAAAGGTAAATACAAAAAATATATAACTAGATAAAAACATAAAAATAATAGAAATTAAATACCTAACACTTCCAGTAGCAGAGAACTACTGTGCTCAATCTGTTCATTAAAGGTAGAAATTTAATATTATTTATATCACCCTTGATAATGACAGCTTAGCTGTGGAAACATTTGCCAGGTAGATTATAATAAATTTGTGAAACTTTTAACTAATAACTGTTGTTAAGCAGATTTGTTGTATGTACACAATTTTAAGGAAGAAAGTTGTATCTGTACTATAGATAGGACACATGGCCTTAACAGAACGTAGTTATGCCATTTTCCTTAACAATGCGACACATTTTGCAGATACGACAAACAAATTTCTAATGTTTCTGACCCCTTAAGAAGTAGATATGGCATTCTAGCTCAACAGACTAATACAGAAGCATGTCATAATGTGATATTTGCAAAAATCTCAAAATTCACGAAAAGTGCAGATAAGACCTTTATCCTTAACAGGGAGTATAGTCATCTCACTTAAATTTTCAGAAGAACTAATATTTAAAACTGATAGCAAACACTACCTATACAATCTATATGAAGAATACTTTTGAAACTAAACTTGAGATGCAGTCTTATTAAGGATATAGCTGGTTTTTCAACTTAACAATTCCACTAAAAAGATCAGCTTTTCCTGTACCCAGAACCATATTTACTTCAAAAATATGCTGTAGTGACTTTTGAATCCAATCTAGACTTTGTGAAATCCCAGTTAATAAAAATCATTCTAGAACTGTGGTTGTCAAAAAGTTGGTAATGTGTTGGTTTTTTAGCACCAAATGTGGGAGACTTTCTGACTGACTGCCTACCAAGAGTTCAGGCAAATACTTTAATATATTAGTAGTACATACTGGAAAGTAATTTTGAAAAGAGACAAAATTTAATAGCACCTCTTGCTCTGTGTGGTGTGCAACTAAACCTGACATTTCTAAAACATTTGGAATAGTCATTGGAATGAAAGATTGAATAGTTTAGTTAAATTGTAAAGGTTGATGTTGGCTAGCACAGCCTTCCGCAACCTTTTTTTATCTAGCGTCCCAAAAATATCAATAAAATTATAAGGCAACAACCCATACGAGAGGGAAAGGTGGGTTATTTAAAATTACAGGACCTTACAGCATATATTTTTAACATGAACCTAAATGATTTAATAAAAATAAATATTTATGCAACCCATTTTTAAACTTTTGCAACCTTATGGTTGCGGTTCGCTGGGCTAACATCCAAATAATAAGCCACTGCCTATCAAAAATATGGAGTATCAAAGTATATGGAGTTTCCAGTATTAATAATATTTAAGTATTTGGTTCAGGATATAACACAGAAATCAAAGGCACAAATGGTTTGACGTATATAATATAATAATAATTGCTACAACCCATAACCTGGAAACCAGGCCCCAGAAGCTATAAGCTTGTGCGGGAGGGAGGGGGCGATTATTATTACGTAGGCCCTATGTGCGTATATCAAAGTCAAAGAAATTGAAACCTACATTTTTAACAGAACCACAATGATCTACCTCAAGTGAAAGTGATGGCAAGTTTTTCAGACGATCAGACACCGAAGATAGTGATAATTCCAAGCAAATAATAAAAAAAACATTTTTACATTGTATCTTGATACCCAATGGTATTTAAGTCTTGTCTTGGAAACTCACAGCCTCGATAAGATTTCTGGAATGTAAGTTTGTTCGATTTATTTGATCTCGGAAAGGTTTATTGAAAATAATGTCGTTAATGAATTTTTTTTTCTTAGGAACCAGTGTCATTAATAGGATCTTTTTACTCAAAAAGACACAAATTGCTAGTAATAGAAGAATAATTTAAAGGCTGAAAGAAGCAAGACCATTCATGAAATAATATAACAGTATCATAATATTTATCGAGTTTTTGGTAAGGTAAACTAAGAAAGATAAACAAACATGTTAAGGTTATACAGTAGAAATCTATAATCTGAACACACTGTTTTCCGAACATCCAGTAATCCAAACAACATCATTTACAAGCTATAATCCGTACAAACCTCTTTAATTCGAAATCCTCTTTAATTCAAACAAATCTCTTTAATCTGAACAAGAAAAGTCTATGTACTATTGCGAGATAATTGGCACGGTAGGTTTTTCCTGTTTAAATAGAACTTTCTTCAAGTACTCTCTTCCATCGGTGTAATATGCCAAAATTCTTAAAAACCTGTCTACTTTATAATTTAATCATACCAATTATTATTTATCTCGCAATAGTACATACTAAAATTGAATATGTAGCGTTCTTGGGGAATGGGAAAGGTGAATATTATAAATGAGATGTTACAACCCGTCGGGTGTAGAAAAATTCCACGAAGATCAACAAACACTTTTATTATTATTTAATATAAAGAGTAATAAAAATTCTAAATATAGTAACTGATATCAACACAATGGCACCCTAAATGCTTTGATGTTGCAGTTTTGCCGAAATGGTTTATGTAATGATATCATCGATCTACTTTAAAACTTTTTTAAATTTTGTTATATACAATTTTTATACGAGACGTCCATATCTCATTTAAAAACTGTCAAAATGTGGAAAATATAAAGAAAAACCAAACCTAAAATCCTAGAATATGTCTCGTTTACTGACAAAGGTACAGAAAATAGAAATTAAGATCAAGAAATGCAAGCACACGCTATGGAGGAGAAAAGAGAAAGAAAGCTTTTAAAGCAAAAAATTACTGATTTTCTAACTAGAAATAAAAGTTTTGTAATAAATTAGTAAATTATATAAGTTAAGTTCTTTATAATACGGTACTATATGGCCTAAAGCAATGTTTTTATTGGAATACGCAGTAATTCGAGTTTCTCATTAATACCAATTTGCCTTGCATAGGTTCGGATTAAACAGTTTCTACTGTATACACGAAATAGATCAATAGATACAATATCTAACTTTGTAATTTGTCAAATTACAATTGTCAGGTATAAAAATAAATTTTGTGAAACTGTTGTTAATTGTTTTATTTCAGCATTTTAGAGTTTCAAAAAATAAGACTGAGACATTATACGTTAATTCAGTTTGTTAATAAATTATTTCCAGTACCAATTGTACTTACCTGTTGTGTTTAATTTTAAATATATTTTTAAAGATTTTAGTTTTTAATTTTTATATTTAATTCAGTAGATTTTTTTTCTAATTTGGAAAAATTTTAAGATTTTATTTTTTTTAATAATAATAATAATACATAGGCATTATAAGCAGTATACCTACATCAGCATTATAGGCAGTGTATAGGCAAATATAGACAGTATTGGGATAGCAGATGATTTATGTGGATTGATTTGTAGCCCAATTTCTTCAAATCTGAGCTTTACCAGATCTAGTAAATTTAAACTACACTCTGTATTTGCTATTAAAGGTATGTTGTGTGCAAATCCAAAAACTGATAATGGCTTCATGTTGTCTACTAAAGAATAGCCATTTTCCAATACAACTGACTCTCCAATTAATTCATCGAATATATAATTAACACATAAATTAAACAATAAAGGTGAAAGTGATGCCCCTTGAAACAGGCCTCTGTTAATATTACTTAATAAATTTGGATTTCTTAAATCCTAAATCAATAATAGTTCTATTTGATGTTTGTAAACTAATTATATTTTGTAATTTCTTCAGTAGTTCTGAATCCCATAAAACTTTCTCCCGTAAAATGATTGTGACCGACTGAATCATAAGCTTTTCTCCAAGTCTAAAAATACAATCGCTACGTCGTCTTTACAATTTTTTACTTTTTGTAATACGTTTTCTACTATTGTAGTATTGATATAACATCCCGGCATATGCATAAATCCTCCCTGATTTTCATTAATAACTAGATTTTCTAAGTTGCCTTTCAATCGGTTTTTCAACTATTCTTTTTATAATTGAGCATCTCGGTTTGGGCCCCCATTTGATAAATTCTTCTTCATTATCTTTCTTATTTATTAAAACTGTACGAGCAATTTTAAATGCATTTGGGACAAAATTATACTGAATCATTACAGTCCCTATTCGATTGATTATGGCAGATATTTCTTTATTACTTATTGTAATAACTATATTTATTATTGTAATAATTTCTTATTTTGTTATTAGGAATTTCAAATGCAGTTTTAAAATGATCGTATGCTTTGTTTATATCAATTTTAGAAGAGTTTGGTTTATCACTATTTAAGAGTCTTCTAACAGCCTTTTTTCTCTGATTGTAATAATGATACTGCATAATTTGGTATTCATATTCTGCTTTCTTATTTATTTTTATTTAATATTTATTTATTTTATTATTTAATTATATTTATTTATTTTTATTTAAGCAGCGTCCAAGTAGTAAGCGAAACAAAGATTAAAGCTGAGGCAATTGTAGTGAAAGTACCTATGTAGATATACATATTCGCGTTATAAGTAAAAACCAGTTGTATAGATCTTGACAGATTGTTTTGATGACATGTGAAACGTCAACATCAACATGTCAAATATCATAATAGTATATAATAACAAACATGTTTGCAAAAATAAGGAATATTACTAAAAATTTCATAGCAAATGAAAATAATTGAAAATGTCTTTTTCTGCTTGTAGGATTTAGTTATCATTAGTTTATTCAAGAACTCCAATGCGTTCATCAGTTAGTTACATTCTCTCCAGTACAACATCAGAACCGAACATGTCTCATCCAGATTATGAACAATTTTCACATGATCATGCTGCTCTGTTAATCTTGGTGAAACACCTAGGGCCTCAATTAAAGAATAAAGTATTCAATAAGTTCTATGAGAGAATCTCTCGTGTGAATAATGTAAAAATAACTGATTCAACTGGACAGGTTCGAAATATTTTGATACGTTATGTAAAAGAACATCCAGTAGAAAATAATGACTGGGGTGATTTTCAAACACATAGACGACTACTTGGTCTTATATCATTAGGAAAATATGATTCACAACAAGAATTAAATGAAATTTGTAGAGTACATGAAAGTTTAAAAGTGAAATATACCAATACACTGTATGACTCGAGGTGTATTTTATTTGGTGCTAATGATGAAAGAGAATATCCTAGTGATAATAGCAGCCCTGAAGAGCAGAGTGTTGTTAGTTCTTCGGAAATTCTCAGTAGCAAAGATTCTAGTGAAAGTAGTGATACAACCAATGAAAGTGGCATTTCACAAGAAAAATTAAATATTGGAGAGCAATCTCCAAGTAATTCGCAAAATCCTCTTACTGAAAGTGACTCTTCAAGTAATAAAAATGATGAAACTAAACCTGAAAAAATCGAAGAGAAAACTAAGTCACCCACTAAAACTGCTCGAGAAAAATTCACAACTCCAAGCAACTTTAAAACACGTGCTTTATTTTATAATGAAACTGAACCATGCTCTGATTTAGAAAACCAGTTAACTGAATTTATTAATTCATTATTTTGGGTACTAGAATCAAAAAGACTAGAACGTTCGCGAGAAAAACTAGAAAGGGTATCGTTATTATTAGCACCATTTGAAAAGAAAGATTTTGTTGGTCTAGATATGGATTCACGTAATAATAAAAAGCGTTGCACTGGACGTATGACTAAACATTTAGGTGATTTATGTTTACAAGCAGCATTACTACCTGAAAGTTTAACATATTATCATAGTGCTGCCGAAACTTTAAAATCTGTAAACGATTGGTTGTGGTTAGGTGCTGCTTATGAAGGTTTATGTGCAGCATCTGCATTAGGGTTATATCCTAACATTCAGAGAAATGTATCGTTACATCGTAATTCTAGTTTACAAGAAGGATCACCTAAACGCTCGAATTCTATAACAGCTCCTATAGAGGTTACAAAAAAGGACATAATGAATATGCTACCTCCAGAGGAAATATCTAAGAAATATCGTGAAGCTATTATACACTACAGCAAATATCAAAATGCAGGTAATTATTAATTTCATATTGTACCTTTTAAATTAAATCATTGAGGAGTTATGTACTTACAGGAATAATAGAGACGGAGGCATGTTTCAAAGCAGCACGGATATCTATTGAACAAAATCATTCATTACAAGCTGCAAGCTTTTTGCAAAATGTTGTTTTTATAAATCTTACACTGTCTGAACAGGAAAAGATACAAAGATTTGAAACTCTATCTGATCTTTATACTCAAACTGGTTTTACAAGAAAAGCTGCATTTTGTCAGAGACTAGCTGCTACAAGATATGTATCACCACAGAATCCAACTCCTAATTGGAATCAGTGTTATAATTTAATATTGCAAAGTTTTCCTGGACATAAGATTATGTTGGATCCTACAGAGATGTGTTCTGGTAATGTTCAAATGGGTAAGCTACTTTTAATACTAAAATACTGGTATTTTTTTTTAATATTGTAACGTTCTTTCTAAAAATAATAATACAAGTGCTGTTTAAATCGTCTATTCACAAACAAATATTTATTTCTATACACTAATGAATACACTATAAATTAACGCTATAATTATAAACCATTAAAAACTATTATTTACAGACTATGAATTTCTAATACAACATTTATATTCACTATTTATTTTGTAATACACAGTTAATGACTTGCTGTTGACTGCCTCTCTTTTTATCCGCCATCCGCTTTTATATCTTCATATAAACGCACCAGAAATCGCTGGAACCTTCTATGTATTCTTAGAAAATGCTAGAATAAACCACGTCTGATTTACATGCTTGTGCGATGCGTCATTTTCTCGAAGGCGACAGAACACACCACCTGTCGCTCGAAAAGAGGTTCGTTCCTTTTCTCTCCCGTTACACTGCCCCCCTCTTCAAGTCTGTTCTGTCCCAGAACAGGTTTTATGCTCTGGTTCCTGTAGAACGGGTCATGACGATATCGACAGTCTTCACCTCGACTACACGTTCCATTACGGTAGAAATAACAGTCTACACTCTTCGTTGGCCTTAATGCGGGCTGTGGGTCAAAACTGCAGACGAAGATCTTGACGTCCGTACCTCTAAAGACAACTTCCAGCATGTTTCTAACGATTCTCCAATCCAGCTGGTCCCGCCCACAGCCGAGTTTGGGAACTGCCAATTTGTTAATTCCCCTGGTAAGCAACTCGATTCTCAAATTCCATAGTGCCCTCCACAAGTCGGCGTAACTCGGTTTCTGGTAGTAAAACTGCTTGGTTACCAAGTAGTAAATGGATCGGTCATGATCAGGCAAGCGTAAGGATTTACCAACAGAGGGATTTTGTTCTCGAAGTTCATTCAGCCGTCCAAATTTATTTCTAAACACTACTGCGATCCCCCTGGACATACGGAGATCCGCGGAGACACAGTGGGCAATGGAATAATCACCAGGGACCCGGAAGAGATCTTGTTGCATCTCAGTCGTGACTCCGAATCGCGCTTTTCTAGTTCCAGAGAACGCAGCCATAAATTCTCTAAAGGTTGGCTGATCATCTTCAGGCCTTACGATTTTGATAGCCACCTCGGCCTCATCTTTCCGATCCGGGACTGCGTCATTATTTCCCTCACAGTGCGCCAGACGATTGGAGTGTACCACCTTTGGTTTCCCCCTTGGCAATTTCTGGATGCGATAAATCAAGTCATTTATTCGTTTCTTCACCTGGTATGGACCCTCCCAATTTCGCTGTAACTTTGGAGAATAGCCACGACGCCTTTGCGGGTTGTATAACCAGACAAGCTCTCCAGGTTGAAACCCTCCTTCTTGGGCTCTCACATCGTACGTAGCCTTCATCCGGTCACTCGCGATTCGACTATTATTTCGGGTTCGGTCGTGAATATCCTCCAACTTCTTCTTTAAGTTGATGACATAATCATTTCCAGCTACCTCCTGCTGTATAGGTGGAGACCCAAATTCCAGATCACACGGTAACCGTAACTCGCGTCCAAACATTACAGACGCTGGTGACTGACCGGTTGTTTCGTGGACCGATGCACGATAAGCCATCAGAAACAGATGCAGGTATTGGTCCCAGTCTCGTTGATGATCGGAGACGACCTTGGCCAAATATTTGCCCATTGTTCGATTCATGCGTTCTACCATTCCATCGGACTGCGGATGTAACGGTGTGGTCCGAGTCTTGCGAATGCCCAACAATCGACAGACTTCTCCAAAGAGTACAGACTCGAAATTGCGGCCTTGATCCGAATGCAGCTCCATGGGCACTCCGAAGCGACTGAAAAACTCTTTGACTAGTACGTCAGCAACAGTCGCAGCTTCCTGGTTTGGTAGGGCATATGCTTCTGGCCATTTGGTAAAATAGTCCATTGCCACTAAGATGTATTTATTCCCATCGTCAGTTTCGGGAAATGGTCCGGCAATGTCTATAGCTATTCTCTCCAGAGGACTACCCACATTGTACTGCCTCATAGGTGCTCTTCGTTTCCCCAAGGGTCCGTTGCCAGTGGCACATAGTTCACATTTCCGGCACCACTCCTTCACGTCTTCTTTACAGTTGACCCAATAAAAACGCTCCTTAACTTTCTCCAAGGTCTTTTTCACACCGAAGTGTCCTCCGGAGGCACCGTCATGGAGATGTCGCAATACTGTAGCCACTCGGCTTCTTGGAACCACGAACTGAGACCTAATGGTGGTGCCATCTTCACTCTCCAGTACTCGCTTCAGGAGATCGTCTTCCACCTTCAAGGACTCCCATTGGGCCCAATATGCTTTGAGCGTTCTGTTAAAAGGGCTGACGGCCTCCCAGGCAGGCCTTTCTCCCACGCGCTTCCATTCCAGTACCATTTTTAGTTCGGGATCAGCCTCCTGCTGTCGTTGCAATTCTTCCGGCAACCAATTGTCGTTGACGATGGTAGTCCTTAATACTTGGCAAACCCTCTCTTCCAAACGAGAGCAATGACGGCAATCCGTTGGACAGGGTCTTCTTGAAAGAGCATCGGCATTTCGATGACTAGTGCCCGCTCGATGTTCGGTGTCAAAGTCGTATCCTTGTAATCGTTCGATCCACCTTGCGACCTGGCCTTCAGGATTACGGAATTGTAGAAGCCATTTCAACGCTGCATGGTCCGTCCTCAATAAAAACTTCCGTCCGTACAAGTATTTGTAAAAGTGCTCAACGGACTTCACGACGGCCAATAGTTCTTTTCTGGTCACACAATAATTCTTTTCGGCTTTAGACAAAACCTTACTAAAATAGCCGATGACCTTTTCTTGTCCATCCTGTATCTGAGAAAGTACACCCCCAATGGCCAGATTACTTGCATCTGTATCAAGTATGAATTTCCCTTCTGTCCGCGGATAGCTCAATATTGGTGCGGTTGTCAGGGCACGCTTCAGCTGTTGGAAAGCTGTTTCACACTCTCCGCTCCAAACATACTCGCGCCCATCTTCAGTTAACCTTGTCAGAGGTTTCGCTATATTGGCAAACCCAGGAACGAAACGCCTGTAGTAGGTACATAACCCAAGAAAACTACGAACTTGGTGTTTATCTTTCGGTGTTGGCCACTCTTGAACTGCACGAATCTTATCGGGGTCGGCTGCCACTCCATTTTGTGATACGACGTGCCCGAGATATTTCACTTCCTTTCTGAATATGTGGCACTTTTTCGGACTCAGTTTCAGATTGGCTCCACGTAGTCTTCGGAACACTTCCTCTAGATTTTTCAAATGTTCGTTGAATGATTTTCCGACTACAATCACATCATCTAGGTATACCAGGCAGGTCTTCCACGACAACCCTCTCAGGATGGTCTCCATTAGACGCTCAAAGGTGGCCGGAGCGTTACATAGACCGAAAGGCATAACTGTAAACTGCCATAGTCCGGAACCAATAGTGAACGCGGTCTTCTCCCGGTCTTCAGGTTCCATTTCAACTTGCCAGTAACCGCTCTTCAAGTCCAAAGTCGAAAACCATCGTGAACCAGACAGGGTATCTAACGTGTCGTCGATGCGTGGTAAGGGATAGCTGTCTTTCTTGGTCACGTCATTAAGCTGCCGATAGTCCACACAAAATCTCGTTGACCCGTCCTTCTTACTGACCAGGACCACCGGTGATGCCCATGGACTGCTGGATGGCTCGATGACCCCTTGTTCTTCCATATCAGTAATAATCTTTTCGGCTTCTGCTCGCCTTGCTAGAGGTAGACGCCTCGGCTGCTGACGGACAGGCATAGAGTTGCCTGTATTGATTTTATGTTTTACTATATTTGTTCGTCCCTTCTGGCTATCGTCAAGAGCGAAGATATCTTGGTATCGGTGAACCAAACCCTGTACCTCTTTCACTTCTGTTCTGTTAAGGTCTTCGCACGAACTAGTAACCATGCCCACTAATTTTCCACCATGGTCTTTGGGCGCTGGTTTTGGAACATCAGCCATACACCTGGCTACTCGGAATACTGGCACACACTGTCCCACAAGGGTACTCTTCTTCAATGTCACCGGATCCACATTAACGTTCATAATTCTCACCGGTACTCTCTTTCCAACCTTGATCAGCGCTTTTCCCACCAGTATGCCACTATGGATCTTCTTATCACAAACAGGCTCCATCATTCGCACACACCCTACCCGAAGATCTCCATCCAAACCCGCCTCGACAACCATCTCGCTTTGACCCGGCAATATCACATCTTCAGTCAACAAAACCCTTACAACCGGATCTTTTCGTGGGTGCAAAGGAAGTTCTTCGTTACCGACCTTCAAAACACCCTCTTTCAAATCCAACGTAAAACCAAATTTTCTCAGGAGGTCCATTCCCAAGATGAAGTCATCAGTGATATCGGCTACCAGCACCTCATGATCACATTCTTCACTTCCAATGCCAATCTTCATCTTCACCACTCCGCGTGTTGGTATCACTTCACCTGTTGCTGTACGGAGTTGAGTAGTTGTCTGTAACAGCTTCATACTTGTTCGTAGAACGTTAGGGCGTATGATGGATTTTGTCGCTCCCGTATCAATGAGCAGTGGAACAATTCGATTCGCAATTTTCCCATTTATGAACAAACTGCTGGTACTATTCCCTGATGTTACGGCATGGACGATGATCTCTGGGGCATCTTTACTAACAGTCAACGTTCGCCCTCTCTTGCCAACCCCTTTTAACTTTTCCGACGGTTGTACTTTTGTTATTTTGGGACAACGCCGTTCTACATGTCCTTGTTCGCCGCAGTTCCAGCAACGGGGCCCTCGAACTTCTTGATGATTCTTCTTACGGCTTTCTTCCTTCCGAAGAACTCTCAGTACTAACTCCTCTAGGTGATCTTTAGAACCTTCTTCTTCCTCCACAACGGCCCGAACACGCCCGTGACCTCGGGACGCTTGCTTTGCAGCTTCAAATTCTAAGGCGTGAGCAAGCGCATCATCAGTTGTTCTTGGTCGTGCTAGCCTCAATGATTGTTGTGTTTCCCCGTCTCTTAACCCATCAATGAAGGTCTGCACAGCGAGCTGTCCCAAAAATGAATCGGGTGCCGTAGGGTACGCCAATCGGACAAGCCGTGCAACATCGGCTTCAAACTCCTGCAGGCTTTCTCCATTCTTCTGGATACGATTCTTCACTTGCGCGTGATACACTTGTTGAAGATGTGCGTCTCCATATCTCATCTCCAATCTAGACACTAACAATTGATAATCATTTTCCTGTCCTGCTGGGATTGTTTGCAGGACGTTCAACGCGTCTCCACGCAAAGCCACAGTTAAAGAAACGGCCTTTTCCTTGCCTGTCCATCCGTTGGCCCCAGCGGCCGCCTCAAATTGTTTGTAGTAGGTGGACCAAGGTACCTTTCCATCGAACGTGGGTGGTTTTACTTTTATCCCTACGGCAGGACCCCTTTCTTCTTTAATTTGCTTCTTTACTTCATTAAACTCAGAAGTTGAGGGAAACCGTAGTTGCCTCATTCTATCTTCCAACATATCGGTTATGTCGTCTTTCTTAGCTGTTGATGGTAATTGCATTTGGGCTATTTTCTCTTCTACCATTTTTATTACCCTATCTTGTTCCGCCAATCTACCTTCCAATAGTCCTAACGCACTGGCATTCTCCAAAAATTCTTCGAAAACTTTATCTTCCAACGCTTTGACATTTTCCAACAATTCTCCTTTCATCATTTTAACATTTTCTTCCAGTGCTTTAGTATTTTCAAGTAATTCTTGTTTTAAAATTCTAGAATTCTCTTCGGACTTTTCCAGTAGTTCTTCTTTTAGCATTCTAACATTTTCTTCGGACTTTCTAGAATTTTCTTCGGCTTTTCTAGAACTTTCTTCCATTTTACTTAACAACAAACTAGTATCAATTGCGGGTCCAGGTATTTCGAAGAGGAAACTTTCAGGATCTTCTTGCTGTTCTATAAGCCATTCTTTTAGCCGATTTATTAACACGTTTTTAAGGCCAGTTGTTTCCAAATCTCGTTCTTCCAGTTCATGTTTCAAGTCTATTACTTTCAGATCTTTCAACAATTTCATCGCCATCTTAATTGTTTGTTGAAATTATTTTTAACACTAAAAATTTAATCTCACAGCACTTTATTTAATTATTACGCGATTTTATTTATTTTAAAACCTCACACCTGTAACACCACTGTAACGTTCTTTCTAAAAATAATAATACAAGTGCTGTTTAAATCGTCTATTCACAAACAAATATTTATTTCTATACACTAATGAATACACTATAAATTAACGCTATAATTATAAACCATTAAAAACTATTATTTACAGACTATGAATTTCTAATACAACATTTATATTCACTATTTATTTTGTAATACACAGTTAATGACTTGCTGTTGACTGCCTCTCTTTTTATCCGCCATCCGCTTTTATATCTTCATATAAACGCACCAGAAATCGCTGGAACCTTCTATGTATTCTTAGAAAATGCTAGAATAAACCACGTCTGATTTACATGCTTGTGCGATGCGTCATTTTCTCGAAGGCGACAGAACACACCACCTGTCGCTCGAAAAGAGGTTCGTTCCTTTTCTCTCCCGTTACAATATCAAAATGATACTTATTAAATTGTTAAAAGTCATATCACTGTCTTTCATATGTAACTGATTCCACTAGAACACAATACAATAACTGTCTTTATTTCTGTATTCTCACTTGTTATTCCCACATAGGAATAGGCCCACCAAGCCTATATATATTGGTAGATCGGGGTGGCAAAACCATTAAAAAACCAAGTCCCGCCACATTTGAGGTTGGATTCGATCGGGCAGTGGCTCCAACCCCTGTCTCGGGGAGGAGCTTATGAAGGTATGAAAGAGGACTAGTGGGTGCCGGCGGGTGAGCACTTGTTAAGTCGATCGCTCCGGTACTAGCCTGGATAGCTAGTAGAGGGTGGATAAGCAACCTCGCTCCGACCAGTGAGTTACTGGGAGCAATTGCGCGCTGATTGGGCGTATCTCAATAACTTCCTCTTGGAAGGAACGTGGGGGTATGTTCACACGGGTACCCCACGTAAAACAATGACAATATCTTGTTATTCCCATATTGCTGTTTTTATTCCTTTATTTTTATCTTTATTGCTGTATTACCATCTCTATTTCCGTATTGCTGCATTAATTTCTCTATTACCATATTTATTTCCGTATTCCAAGATCTTAGCATTGGGTGTATTTGAATGAAAGGTGCTTTATTTTTATTGGTTTTATTGATAATTTTGCAAGAGGTCATAGCTCAACTGAACAAAATTCCTGACAAATAAAAAATGATCTGTAAAAAGTCTTTTTTATTCAATCATATACATGATATCTTTTAAGTACTGTTATAAAGTAACGGAGAACTGAATACGTGAAAAGAAGAACTTTAAAAAATATATGATCATATAGATAGACAATCCAACCTACGCAAAGTTGGCACCTCCACTTTGACAAAATCAAAACATTTTTAGCTGAAGATAATGAGCTAATTTTGAGCCAAACGTAAAAATTTTGAACTCTGATATTATAGCCGTAAATTATATAGTTGAAGTGGGGGTGCTATCTTGACGTCAACTCAGCACTCCCATCATACCAATTTCAATCAAAATTCAAATTTAACTACATGATAATTATAAGTTAATTACTCAGGCCCACAAAAAAAAGAAAAAGTCTTGTAGTTGAGATACCATACCATATGCTTTTTGGTGAAAATGAATCTGGGGTCAGAATTGACCCATCATCCAAAAATGCATTTAAAGAAAATCGTTAGGTGATGGATCAGTTCTGACCCCGGATTCGTTTTCAGCACACCAAAAACCATACGGGATGGTACCTCATCTTTCAACTACAAGACTTTTTTCTATTTTGTGGGCCTGTGTTATTAGCTAATTTTGAGCTGCAATATTAGAACTGAAAATTATATATTTTAAATGGGGGTGCTATCTCGACGCCAACTGAGCACCCCCATCATACAAATTGTAATCAAAATTCAACTTTAACTACATCAGAATTGTAAGCCAATTACACTGCAACAATTTTCGGGTCATCGCTTCCAACCCGAGTGGCTACAACGCGAAATGAAAGTAGATCAACAGACTAACAAAACCCCCCGGGGTTTGGCTGTATTAGCTCGCATTATTTTTTTATGACCTCCTGAAGTTGGCATGTTTTATGCCAATTTTTTGACCTTTTGTGATGTGTAAGTCAATAAAATGGATCAATGTATGAATGAAACAAGTGGAATTAAATACTTTAAGCTTGAACAAATGAAAATGTCCTGATTTATTATCCTTTTAGTGGTTCAAAATGCCCTTTTTATACCATTTTTCGTACTTTTTCAGTACATTTTTTTGCATTTTGACCCAATTTTTGCAATGTGATTCGGACTTAATTTTGTTTTTAGTTAATTTAATGAAAAACCAAAGAAAATATTCCGGCAGCACGGCAGGGTGGTTATAGTGGATTATATTACTTAACAGAGTTACCACATATCCACTCTGCGGCTCTGTGTGTCCGGCACCTCGACACCGAAAGGTATAAGGGTTAAAGATTATGTATGTATGTACAAAAGGAAATGAATAAATCGAAATAATTTAAAGCCATCTCCAAAACATGATGCGACGTACATTCATTGGACTGAACCAATGCGCACAATATTGTTCACTGATGATTTGAAAATTTACAAAAATTATCATCTGGTCCTGATATAACCATATTAGAAGAGGATATAAATAATTTATACAGTTGGTCTCAATTGAATAAATTAGAATTGAATATAAGTAAATGTTTTGTAATAAGTTTTTTAGAGGTCATAAAAAATTCAATAGTGATTATACGATCAATAATTTACAATTACAAAGAGTAGCATCAGCCAAAGACCTTGGTATTAAGTTCAATACATCACTAAACTTTTCTGAACATTACATGGCTATTACCTACAAAGCCAACCAGATGCTAGGCTTTATTTTAAGAAACTGCAGGAGTATGACAGTCACCTGTCTCAAATCAGTTTATTCTGCGTTAGTAAGATCACATCTGGAATATAACTCAGTGGTATGGTCACCAACATACATCACATATATTAATCAATTAGAAAATATTCAAAATAAATTCTTGAAATTTTGTGCATACAAATTAAATATTAATCTAATAGATGTTCACAATAAGTATGAAAGAATCCGAGAATTACTAAACTTAAACACTCTTGAATTCCGTAGGCTTCAATGAGACATAACTTTTACATTTAAATTATTGTCAGGCAAAATTAACTGCCCTGAATTACTAGAATCTATAAATTTAAACACTCCGATTAGAAATTTGCGATATAATGAACCCTTTTTTATTACATTTCATGGAACTAATTATGGTAAAAATACACTTTTAACTAGAACACTTAAATATTGAAATGAACACCATATTGATCTTTTTACTACTTCTTTACCAAAGATAACAGAAATTAGAAATACCTAGTAGAAATGTATTTCAAAGACATTGAATGTTAATTTATATGTAATTTATAACTTAATGAGTAGATTATTATATATTTATGATTGTTGAAAGCTTTTATAATTGTTATTGCTAATCTTTAAGAATTTATATTGTTATGGTAAATAATTTAAGTACTAGACAGATATCATCAATAATATTTTTTCTAAATACATTTTATGTTGTAATGGGGGTATCCCGTATACTAAATAAATAAATAATGTAAATAGTAGTTACGAAAAACTAATCCACTAATAAAAATCATAATTTTTTGAACATTTAACACATTAGAAATAGTGCAGTGAAATTAGAACGTCGGTGAAGCTAGAAAGCATTTAACGGCAGAACTGAATGCAACATAAACCATAATTTATTATCGGCTATTTAATGCCTAACATTTACTTTTCGATTCTAATATTGCAGCTCAAAATTTTTACTTTTGGCTTAAATTAGCTAATAATTAGCTCATTATCTGCAGCTAAAAATGTTCTGATTTTGTCAAAGTGGAGGAGCCAACTTTGCGGAGGTGGCAAATCAAATATGAAGATATATGTTAGAAATACAAAAAATACATTGAAATAAATTGCAAAAATTTCTTTGAGAATGAGAATCCCGAAAGTATGGGAGTAAATAAAATTCAAAAAGAATTAAAAAAAACTGTTAAGTTTTAATAAAAATCTAAACTTCTTCAAATTCTTTTCAAGTCATTGTATAACTTGTTAATTAGGACCCTATACGAGCGACTGATTTTGAATCGGTAAATTTCAGTAAAATTTACAGGACCATAAAATATAAATTCCAAATCTACTTTCTGAATGTCATCTTCTTTCGGCCATATGAATGAAGTTTTCTAAATCTTTTTTCAAGAATTTTACACCCATCTAAAAATCCTCCAACATACCTTCAGGTGTTGTAAAATATCACATAATATTTTTCCAATTCCAGCTTTATCTTCCATTTTGTTTTTTCATGTTTCCTTTGTCAAGTCTGATATTTCTGATTTAAAAAATGTACCGTTTTCTGATTCTGAAAATTACTTACTTCCCACATAGCACCATAATATCTGCTGGATGTCCTACGGATATCCTGGAGCAGCTTTACGAATATCCAAAGGATGTCCTAAGAAAAGCAGTTGGATATGCTACGGACATCCGTGGGATGGTAAAATGAGACTAAAATAGACATCTTCAGGATATCCGATGAAGGATATTCCTCGGATATTCTATTATTAACATCCGTTGGATATCCTATACAATATATCCCCGGGACATTCATTACAAGATATCTTTGGTATATAATATGCAAAATATCCCTTGGATGTCCTGTACAAGATATCCACAGGAGGTCTAAACAAAATATCTTTGGAATATCTTATATTCATTATAAATAATATGAAAACAGATTGTTTCTTTAAATTTTCACTTTAATTATTGTAGTTAACAATTCTTTCGCCACACAGTGGCCCTGTAGAACTTTTAAACGAAGTGTAACAAAAATAGGCCTTATGTTTTAAATAGGTATAAAGTATATAAAAATATAGGTTTTAAATAAACTAATGCCGATTTTAATTGAATATCAAAAGTTAAAAACAAAGTATTTTAAGTTTATTATTTTAAAAATCTAAAAACTAAAGAAAATATATAAGAATTAGCAAATCGCTCTTGTAGAACTCTTAAAGGAAAACAACTATGGCGGTATGCAAGAATTTGTCTAAATGTCAGAACAAGTTGAATATTAAACACTCACAAATGGACGATGGAAGGGTAGACGGTAGTGGCTGCAGCAGCCGACATGCGCCAGCTATTTCTAACATTTGTAATTAATTTATTGTGGCACTTTTAAATACTGCCCGCGTATAAATACAGAAATTATGAGAATAAAATCTAGAATCGTCTAGTAGAACACGTCTATTAGTATTTCAAAAGCATAACTTATGAAAAATATTTGTTTGAAATCGGCAGTCAAATAATCCGTTATTGTACGTTTTTATGCAAGTTGAAACTGTTATTTTAAACCAAAATTGTTTAATCACAATAATTATTAATAAATAAGTAGTATGTTTATAATATAAATCTAATGAATTTTGTTGCAATTATTTTATTATTATTTTATAGATACGTTTATTGTGGTTTTTATAGTTATTTACGCGAAATGAACTAACCTAAATATTAAATATTGTTGTTTTAAATTTTCTATAACTTTCAATTTTCTGAAAATAATTAATCTTATTCTCTTATCATTCATGCGGTAATCTTATTAAAAATTAAAAACCGAGTGGTCAACCACTTGCCGCAATACATGTACATTTTGGCGGCAATCGCACGCAATCCTTAGCAATCACAAGGAAATCATCAGAAATCTCGCAGTCTTTATTGGCAATCAGCGAAATCTTTCGCAATCCCGCAATCATCATCGCAGTCGTCGAGATCGAATATAGTAGAAGTGGTGCCATCATTAATTTGTGGGAAATTCGATAGTGATTCATACTTATTATCAGTACTTTTGCCAAAAGCGGCATTTTGAGAATCGGTAAGTGAATACGTCACTAAATCTAACACTCCCACTTCAAGCAAAACGAAAAACCCGCCTATAATTTAGTGCTAATTAAAGACAAAGTACCAAAAAAAGCTAGTTTTTTTTGTGGCTAAAACCATTTAGACACAATTCGCATTTCAAAATTGGGGTACTAGCTTGAGCTCAAGCTTCAAACAAAAAAATAATAATAAAGCCATAATTAACTACTAATTAAGAACAAATTTGTACCACAAAAACTTTTTTCGCAACTACAACTCTATAGTCGCTATTCACATATCAAGACTGGCAGCGCAAACTGGCAATCGATCGACTTTTATAAAAGTGAAAATTTCCTAAGCTGTCATTTAGTACTAATTAAAGACTGATTTGTAACCCCAAAATCTTTATTTTTGTACTTTGCATTCACAATGGGCTTATTGTAACACCGAAAACGATTTCATAATAGAGGCTATTATAACATTGTTTCTGGGGTCTATTTGTTTTGTAAGATTGGTAACATTTGTTTTATATTACATATAAACACATTTAATTTTGACACATTCTTACCTCACAAAACGTGAAAAGTCATGTTATAGCTTTACCACATATTAAACGCAAAAATCACTAGATTGTAATGCAATGTTTTTAAAAGCTTGAATTTACAATTTCTATCAAACTAATGACGCAAAGTATAAAAAATACTATGTTATACTTGTTTTATAGACGTACTGTAGCACTCATTCCTTTGGAACACTTCTTGCTTGTCTCGTCGTGTCCCAAACAACTCATGCTATAGACCGTCTTATATAACTCGTATAATAATATACTATTGTACCATGATTAAAATGTTTAAATAAATGATTGTTTATAACGTGTGCCATCTGTTTCGAGATTATAAGAAATTGATTAAATATAGAAATGTTACCTGTCAACTTTGACATGGCTTATTGCAAGTATTTTTGGAAGCAGAGTTGATTGCCAGTGCCGGTCTTAGCCCTCTTGCCGCCCTCGGGCAGAGTCCTTCAGGGCGCCCTTATTAACTTTAAAAAGTTACTGTTATCGAATGATTTTAATAATTTTACTAATTAGCTAACTAAACAGCCTAGCGTCCTCGGGCGGCGCCCGACCTCGCACCCCTCAAAGGCCGGCACTGTTGATTGCCTCACAATGTCTTTTTCCAAGCAGAATATTAAAAACTTTCCCATATGGATCCAATTTTATGGCAGACACTGAATGTGACACATGGTACATCGGGCGCATAGTGCAAGTTTTAGATGTTCAAACATTTAAAATAAAATTTTTTAAATCTAAACTAGACGAGTATTAATATTTGGCCAAAAGAAGAGGATATGCAGATTGGAAAAATATATTTTTCTTTTATGGGCCTATATAATTACAGTAGGACCCGATAAGCATTGAAGGACAATCGAAAAGACGGGTAACCGAACAATAGGGAATTTTTTAATGAAAAAAATGTTTTTATTCTCAAAATTGCTTTGTTTTTGGAGAAATTATATGTATGTAGTAATAGGCAATAGTCCATTTCGTTTAAAAAGCCGTGGCAAAATGTGTATTGAAACAAAGTATAAAAATCTTAGAAGTCAAAACTAGTTAAAACTCTAAAAATCTTTTTGTACTTATGTAACGTTAAAATTAATGATCGTATATAGTTCCTAAATGAAGCATTTTATTTGTGAAGTAATGTCCTTCGGAATATCTTTATAAATAAATTTACCTAACAAACACATTTTTATTAATAGTACTGTTCTTTTAAAAAACGAGTACAAATACTATCGATTTTGTTCTAATCTTTAGCAATCACATTGAAAATCACTTTTTAAACATTAGCATGTCAATGAAGAAGAAATCGCTTTCTAGAAATCATCCCGCATTCCTTGGAAATCAGAGATTGCGAAGGCAATCCTCGAAAATCATAGAGATTGCCAGGAAATCTTGGATTTGGGCAATACATGTACATTTCTTGGAAGAGTGGTTGACCCCTCGTTAAAAACATTTAAAAAAAACATTAAAAATGTTAAATTATATCCACATTTGTGATAAAAAGTCGGTGCCTTAATACTGAATAATTACTATTTCTTCTATTTTGAATTGATTTTTGTCTATTATTTTAAGACTTATATTTTTTTGAGTATTATAACCACTGAAATATAAAATTACAACTGCTGGAAATAGCTGTAGCACATATCGACGACACCTAGACACTAGTATGGAAGTGATTTGTCTATTAAGAGTAATTCTAAAAGTTAACACACTGGGAACTACTAAGAGGGCGCTACAAGTGGATGACTTTTCCCGAGCATCTCAAAATAATTTTTTTTAATTTTTGGATTTAAAAATATGAAAATTTAAAAAAATATAAAAAATAAGTAAAGGTGACTAATCTACACAGCCAAAGCTTCATTATAAAAGAAGAATCATGTAAATCGGCCAAGTAGAACCCTCAAATAAACTGGAACAAGAAACAGCCTTGTGTTTTAAATTGGCTCCAGCCCTTATAGACTAGCCCTATTCAAATTGTTCTGATGTATAGACAAACTTTTGCATGCTGCCATAGCTCTCCTTTACGAATTCTACAGGTCCGATCTGCTAATTATTTTTTATAAGCTTTAACATTATATTTTCTTTAGTCTTGAGATTTTTAAAACCATAAATTTAAAATACTTAATCTATTTAAAACGACTTATTTTTGTTACGCTTCGTTTACGCTGTAGGCTTGCTCTCCTTAGTTTTGCGATTTTTTAATTAGGTATTTATATTTTTCTATACGCTCTAGACCGATTGTTTACTTATAGTACTCGCTTGCTCGAGTTACAGTGCTCACAACTAAACATCCTCTCCCTACTTGCTTGCTTTACGAACACTATTTTAATAGTTTCATTGAAGATAACAATTTCAAAGTCTCGAAAACATGTTTAGGAAAAAATAAATAAAGGTGGATTTGACAAACCCATTTTGTCTTCTATTAAAATGGCGGCCTATAAATATGTTTTAATTCTCAATAAATATGATTCGCTCGGGACCAAAAATTTATTTAACCAGAGAATTAAATAATAAAATTAGCGAGAACAAATGGAAAACAAATTTTGCAAGTGAATAAAATTTTTTTGTTCTTCCTACCCTGAATTCATAAACAATTCTCAGCCGAGAGTTATAGTATTTGAGTATTAGCTGTAGAGCATTCTCACGAAATTTGATGTGTGTCTTATGTGTCCTATCTCTTAAGAAATATGGACAAACTAATGGATAACGTTTAGAAAGTTGGTATATTAAGCATATGATGTATGAATTCAATGTAGAATCTCATGATGAGAATGGGTAAGTCTGAGCGGGAATGAACCAGAAGGGAGGGGTAAGTCAGAGAAGGAGGTATGTCAAGAGAGGAGAGTACTGGGCAATGTTAGGCCTAGCATTTTCAACTGGTTATGTTTGGGTGCCTTTATTTAAATAATTATCCATGAAGATTCGAAGGATTTTAATCACACAACGATTGTTATATAGTATAAGGAAGTCCATCAATCAATTAGCCTTTTGACCGTCATGCCTTGATGGAGTAAGTGTCAAGTCATGATTCTTAGAAACAATGAATGATTTTCAATGTTTAAAATAAAAATAATTATCGTTATTATTTTTCCGCACACACTACAACATACACTCGCTTTTACAAAAGACCACCTAGATTTTTATCCGTGCTTGAGATAAAATGCATAATGGAAATTGAGAATAGTTGAGCATGTTATTCCTATTGCCGAGTTTATTTCTCAGTATTGTCGCGTATTCCCCATTTATTGCCACATATTCTGTATTTATTGCCACTTATTCCTTTGTATTCCCATTTATTTCTGTTTATTTCCCATATTGCCGAGTATTGCTCATTATTTCCGACTATTAGCAATTTATTCTGGAGAAACTGTACACCTATTACCAAGAGTGAGGGATCCCTTGATATTAAATAATAACAAATATTGTATAGTGATTAATTAAGTAATTACAAATACCATGGCAAACATTAGTATACCAGGCAGGACCTATAAAAAGGTAACACTGTATCTTTACCCATATTTTCAAGAAGTATTAGATTATACAGTGAGAATTTTATTTCACTGAACATAGGACTATTGACATTCCCTATGTTCAGTTTTAAAAAAGCCAAGTCAATGCATTGCGAGCAATTAAAACATATCCAAGCAACCTATAAAACAATTGCTATTCGTAGTGTCATTAGAAAGTGTCAAAACTGTGTTTTTTTTTCAAAGTTTTTGCCAAGACAGCTGCAGATCCTGACCTGACCTGAAGCTGTCTTTGGCATCAGTGAGGACTTTATGCCTTTATTATGATTAATTAATGAATATTCGTGTCGATAATTATTGTCAAGGATTACAATCATGTCGCAAACATTGTCGCTGGGTAGGCAACCAAACTTGCAGGTCTGCTGGTAGCTGGTGTTTTTTTTATTGTACATTCTTTTGACACAACTGAAATTATTTAGTTTTAGGTTAAGTATAATTACATCCAAATAGCAAGTTTAAACAGAAACTTTTATTTAAATTACTTTAACAAATGTTCAAAGTGACCACCCTCCTGTTCCAAACAATATGCTAACCGATTGTAAAATCCTTGTACACTATTTCTTAAAAAATTTGGATTTATTTCGTTGCAGGCGGTAAGTATTCTATTCTTTAGCTCTTCTGTATGCTCTATTACCCTATTATTGTAGACTTTGGATTGGATATAACCCCAGAGAAAGAAATCGTTTGGTGATAAATTTGGGAACCGAGGTGGCCAAACTATGGGGCCAAATCTTCCAATCCAGCGATCCTGGAATGTTTCGGTTAGGAAGCGTGTAATAGGGCGCGTGGAATGTGATGGAGGGCCATCCTTTTGAAACCATGGGTTCTCAATATTTAAAACTTCTAGTCGTGGTATAATGTTTCTCCGCAGAAGTTCCAGAGGACTGTTAAATTTTGAACATGCTTGTTTGTACGTGACTAATACTTGTGGGAATTGGAAAAGAAGGATAAGGAGAAAGGGAAGCGAGGTGTTTGATACAAACCAATAATTCTGTTTATTGACAGTGCCATCTAAACAAAACTATGACTCGTCTGTGAAAACTATTTTTTGTAGAATATCTTCATTTTCATTTAGTAAATTAAATACTGTTTCACAAAAATCTGTTCATTTAATTTTGTCAATTGTGTTATCAGAGGTAATGCATAGGAATGCATTACAAGCAATTACAACATAATATCCAAGCAACCTCTGATAAAACAATTGCCATTAATGTCATTAAAAAGTCAAAACTGTTTTTTTAAAAAGTTTTTCAACTTGTGCTTTGCAATATGTACTCAAAAGATGAAAAGATTGCCATTGTAAACTGGTACAATTCCAATAATAGTATGAGACAAGTGCGCGATTTGTTTTCCGTAAGTTATCCCGAAAGACCGATACCATCTGTCGCAACTATTCATAGCATAATTAAAAAATTTAATGGTGAAGGTTGTGTAATAAATTCACATAAAAAAAGAAGAAAAGCTTGCCCCGTTTTAACAGAAGAACGAGAAATACAAATATTATGTTATGCAGAAGAAAATCCCATT
The DNA here is from genome assembly GCA_929113105.1 of Agrypnus murinus. NCBI lineage: Eukaryota > Metazoa > Arthropoda > Insecta > Coleoptera > Elateridae > Agrypnus > Agrypnus murinus. The sequence continues at coordinate 160,395,856 of OV816025.1, forward strand.
ACCCCCTCGCGGATAGTAGCACAGCAATTTGGCATTTCGAAAGACTCTGTGCTTAAAACTTTCAAGAAGTATAAATACAAACCCTACAAATTTTCCAATCACCAGCAGCTTTTTCCTATTGACAAAATTAAAAGAACAGATTTTTGTGAAACAGTATTTAATTTACTAAATGAAAATGAAGATATTCTACAAAAAATAGTTTTCACAGACGAGTCGTCGTTTTGTTTAGATGGCACTGTCAATAAACAGAATTATCGGTTTGTATCTAACACTTTTCTCTCCTTTCTCCTTATCCTTCTTTGCTAATTCCTACAGGTATTGGTCACGTACAAACAAGCACGTTCAAAATTTAACACACACTCAATACAATAGGAGTGTTAATGTTTGGACTGGAATAGTTGACGGTACCCTTATTGGTCCATTTTTTATCGATGGCACCCTAAACGCTGCCAAATTTCTGGAACTTCTGCGGAGAAACATTATACCACGACTAGAAGTTTTAAATATTGAAAACCCATGGTTTCAAATGGACGGCGCTCCACCACATTCCACGGGCCCTATTACACGCTTCCTAACCGAAACATTCCAGGATCGCTGGATTGGAAGATTTGGCCCCATAGCTTGGCCCCCTCGGTCCCCACATTTATCACCAAACGATTTCTTTCTCTGGGGTTATATCCAATCCAAAGTCTACAATAATAGGGTAATAGAGCATACAGAAGAGCTAAAGAATAGAATACTTACCGCCTGCAACGAAATAAATCCAAATTTTTTAAGAAATAGTGTACAAGGATTTTACAATCGGTTAGCATATTGTTTGGAACAGGAGGGTGGTCACTTTGAACATTTGTTAAAGTAATTTAAATAAAAGTTTCTGTTTAAACTTGCTATTTGGATGTAATTATACTTAACCTAAAACTAAATAATTTCAGTTGTGTCAAAAGAATGTACAATAAAAAAAACACCAGCTACCAGCAGACCTGCAAGTTTGGTTGCCTACCCAGCGACAATGTTTGCGACATGATTGTAATCCTTGACAATAATTATCGACACGAATATTCATTAATTAATCATAATAAAGGCATAAAGTCCTCACTGATGCCAAAGACAGCTTCAGGTCAGGTCAGGATCTGCAGCTGTCTTGGCAAAAACTTTGAAAAAAAAACACAGTTTTGACACTTTCTAATGACACTACGAATAGCAATTGTTTTATAGGTTGCTTGGATATGTTTTAATTGCTCGCAATGCATTGACTTGGCTTTTTTAAAACTGAACATAGGGAATGTCAATAGTCCTATGTTCAGTGAAATAAAATTCTCACTGTATATGTTTAAAAAATGCAAAACAAAATTTGTCATCCAATTCTTGGTTAAAATAATGTCAACGTCTGTCACTATTAATCACTTTTTCAAGGAGTATTATATTATCATAGATAGCTGTGCAAACTTTACTGGACCAATGTTTTACTGAATTTACATTTTTTGGCTTAAAGGTGTTTTAATTATTTTCTAATTTATCTGTCTCTAACAATATTTGCAAAAATAAAAAATATACAAGACCTCCTACCTATATAAAAGATTTGATATTGAAGAATAAAGACGTTTCACATTTGCAGAATTTTCCCATCACTTCATTTTTGCTACACATGAAATATACAAGACCTCCTACCTATATAAAAGATTTGATATTGAAGAATAAAGACTTTTCACATTTGCAGAATTTTCCCATCACTTCATTTTTGCACACATGAAATATACAAGACCTCCTACCTATATAAAAGATTTGATATTGAAGAATAAAGACTTCACATTTGCAGAATTTTTCCATCACTTCATTTTTTCTCCAGTTTGCTGAATGTACCTCATCCAGTTTTGGTGCCTTGCCTTATTCTAATGACCAAAACTTAGCCATTTCTTGTCACATTTTGGAAATCTTTTCTCTACTGGGAAGATAAGAAGCGTAGCTTCACTAAAGTTCAAAAATAATAAAAATCGGTAAAGAAATGACTTTACTAGAAATTTTACTCGATTCTTCACTATCAACCGAATGCGATGATCGAAAGCTTAGATTTCTAATAAGGCACCCAACATACAAACCATATCCAAAAACCAAAACTACTTGACTTTTTGTAAGGTAAAATGTACAGATTGACTGGACACTGAACTATAATGACAGATTAAAATAATGAAAAGAAATTATTGTTTCAACAAATTTTAGAAGAAAAAGAAATTTCATTTCTTTTCGAACCACTGAAACCTAAAAATCTCTAAAAAAAAATTTTTTTATGACTGTTTCGGGCTATAACTCAGTCATTTCTTGACCGATTTTCATTATTTTCTAAGTTTTGTAAAGCCTTCTTATCTTCCTAGTAGAGACAAGATTTACAGAATGTAACAAGAAATCACTAAGTCTTGGTCATTAGAGTAGTGCAAGGCACCAAAACTGGATGAGGTACATTCAGCAGACTGGGAAAAAGAACTCGAAGTGACGACAAAATTTTGCGAGTATGAAAAGTCTTTATTCTTAAATATCAAAACAGTTATGTAGGTGAGAGGTCTTGTATATTTATTTGTTTTTATTTGTAGCACACTGTTATCAATTAGCAATGAAAATACATAACAACGCTCGAAACATTTGAATTTTTTACAACTAATTACTAATTAAATACTTACTTACCAATTATTTACTAATTAAAGACAAGTTACAATTTACTTACAAAATTTATTAAATGCGATTTTTGTTTAATTTAACAGTACTTTTAAGTGCTAGTTACGCAGAAATACATAGTTATTGTCATTATTCTAACCAATATTTGGAAAGATAAGTTTTATTTCATAATTTCTGAAATTAATTATAATCTAGTACTCCTTGAAAATAGCGCAAAATCATAGTGTTGCCTTTTTACAAATCCTGCCTGGTACACTATGATCTGCCATTTACATGTCTATTTACCATTTCAGGTTGGCCATTATTGCAGATACAACTTCTACAAGAATTAGTTGTAGCAGCCAAACGTATGGGTCATTCAGCCTTAGCAACAAGACACATGACATACCTTCTTCAAACTATGTGGAAATATTTATCTCCTACGGATCAAAAAGAATTAGCCATACAACTTCAGGTATTATTCAATTCTTTTTTTCTATTTTGATATTTTGTATCACTAATATTTCTAGTCTCTTTCATCACAATGTGAAGGTGCACCCGTACCACTAGTTTTAGATAATGGTATAGTAATTCCACCAGCAAATCTTACGAACATACCAATTTGTGCTAGCTTTGTATTACGTAACTTACAACCGCATTTACAACCTCGCTTAATTGAAGCACTTAAACGAGACTTGGGGCCATTTTTGTTCACACCTATTAAGTTTGGAAGCCTCGAAAGGAGATCTAATAAACCTCTGAGTAAAATGGGTATGTACACTTTCTAGATACTTTTTGTTCTAAGAAAAGTGACAATTTGGTTTGTTAGATTTCTTATGGGTTGAGAGCGATGTGTGTGAGGTTACTTTGAAACTAGTAAATCCTCTACCATTTGAGTTAAAAGTGTCCAATATGAGACTGCTTACACAAGGAGTTGTGTTTGAGTCTATCCCAGAAACAGTTGTTTTACCTTCTGATACTCCAACTTCAGTAACACTAAACGGAACACCAAAAGAAAGTGGAGAACTAGAAATACTGGGATATAGTACTCATACATTAGGAGTTAAATCAAATTGTAGATTGCGATATATGTTGAATTTTCTTCCTTTGTATAGTATTGAGGTCATACCTGCATTGCCTACAATGGAGATTAAAACTTCATTACCTCAAAGTGCTACGTTCTCATCGTTCCAAAATTTTGAAAATGTCGTCACATCTGCTAGTATAAGTTTATATCATGGAGAAAGTACTGAATGTACAATAACTTTAACAAATACAAGCCAAGTTCCTATTGAAATGTTAGAAGTATCAATACAGAGTGTTCTGGATCCATCGTTGCAGGACCAAATATTTAAGTGGTCACAGGAAAATCTAGAGAGTCAATTACCACTTATGCCCAATGGAACTGCTAGTTTAACGCTTTACTTGTATTCAGCTGCCAATTTTCTTGCAACAGGATTTGGTATTGCAGAGTTAAGCAGTGGCGTGTTTGGTAGTTCGCATGCTAGCAGTATTATGTCTATGTCTGCTGGTCCTAGTTCATTACCTTCAAGACTTAATTCACCGATACATAGTGCAATGGGTAGTAGTTTTCATGGCACTAGACGAAACGAATTGAATTCTAGCTTTAGGTAAGTATCTGTATTAAGTATTTTTTTAATAAGAACAACAAAGTCTTAATATTAAGTTTTTTTGTTTAAATATTTATTTTGAATAATAACTTACCATCAATAAGGTATAAATTATCTTTGAATGTAGTTGAATGAAAATTAGAATCTGAGAAATTAGATGAATACCAATGTACCAGTACCACTGGCGCTTTCAGATTAATATTTTGCAAGTGTGTACTAATCAACAAAAAGATTGACTATAATATCGAGTCTTCCAAAAAACTTTTCTTCAGCATGCTATGAATTGAAAAGTCATATGTTTACTAATTCCAAGCTTGGCTGACTGATTCTTACCTATCCAACTAGTATTAAAAGTTTGTGGTAATTATTTATTAGCATAGCTGGTAAAAGATTAGCCTTTTTTACTTCTTTTCATTACTATGGAAACAATTACTGTTACAGGCCCCTTGAAGACTCATGGGCTTCAGTAATGTATACCTGTTTACTCACTTTTCAGTGTGGTTTCCACTTTTTCAAATCTGTCAACCCAGACCCAGAATTGGTATGACAGGAATCAAGTACAAGTTGTACCAAAAGATGCTTTGGCCAATTGAACAGTACTGGGCTATTGTTAAGCAAAAATTGAAGAAAAGGTTGAGGGAGGCTTGTAATATCTCCGATTTTTGAAAGATGGAAAAACATTACTAATAAAGTGGCAGATTTAACCATACAAAATCTAATGGGAAGAGTCAAGAAAAAAGTCAATAACCCAGATAGCACGCGAACGTCCATAAAACATTCGCTTTAGACCTTGCAATGTTCAAAGTACGTCCATAGAACGTCGTGTGTATGTTCGATTTATGTCCATTTTACGTCCTTTGTTCACAGATTCATATGTCCATAGGACGTCCATAAAAGAATATTCAGTGGACGTTCGTAAAGAGACATCTACTGAACATACGCTATTGGACGTCCCGTTCATGACAAAATTAGGACTTTTGATATTTAATTAATAGCTTAATTAATTAAATTCTGCAATTCATTTTATATTTAATTAAATAAAGTAATAGTTTATTTACTTATTTTTTTCTAATATTTTTATTTTTTAAAAGTACATATACCGAGTGGGGCAATAGTGTGGGGAAGTCCCATAGCTCCTAAACGGTAACAACTAGAAAAATCGTTCTAATACGGATGTAAACAGTGGATAGAGGCGCATCTAGAGAAATTATTTTCAAATATACAGGGTGTTGCAGAAAAGTGTGGTACGCTTACACGTTTGCAAATCATTTGACAAAAGTTTTTGAACCGCATGATCTCAATGCACCAGATCACCAAATCCAGGAATTTCTCAATGCACCATGCCAAATGGAACCACCAATACAAAACTTCACTCTCGCTGATCAATGGGAAAGTACTACAGGAACTCCCTCCCAAAGGGTATAAAGTCATACAACTTTTTAACGCAATTTTAAGAATTGGCTATTTTCCTAGCCCCTGGAAAATAGCTCAAGTGATACTACTATTAAAACCTGAAAAAAATCTAAATGACACAACATCCTACCGCTCCATAAGCTTGTTACCAATCCTTTCTAAAGTATTTGAGAAAATCTTCTTGCAAAGACTAAAACCGATCTTAGATAACAACGAACTCATACCCGATCATCAATTCGGCTTTAGAAGCCAGCACGGAACTATCGAACAAGTTCACCGAAATAACAAATAGTATTCATAACACCTTTGAAGCGAAAATGTACTGCTCTGCAGCATTCTTGGACATCAGCCAGGCTTTTGATAAAGTCTGGCATGAAGGTTTACAATATAAAATTAAAAAGAATCTACCACTTGGTTACGTCATCATCCTTCAATCCTATCTAAGGGGAAGACACTTTTTCGTAAAAAATATCAAGATGAATCTACAGACCTGCTATCAATAAAGTCCGGTGTACTACAAGGCAGTGTCTTAGGACCTCTGCTCTACCTCCTGTACATGGCTGATCTCCCAACCACCAACACTACTACAGTTGCCACATATGCAGATGATACTGCTATTCTCGCAGTACATCAAGACCCAATAGTTGCATCTCAGTATCTACAGGAATACAAACGTACTCCAAACTTGGCTGAGTAAGTGGAAAATCAAAGCCAATGAATTAAAATCAATACATGTCACCTACATATTAAATCGAAACACTTGCCCACCTGTTACCCTAAATAATAATAATAATTACTACAACCCATAACCTAAACCAAGGCCCCAGAAGCTATAAGCTTGTGCGGGAGGGAGGGGGCGATTATTATTATTATGTAGGCCCAATGTGCGGCTGCAGCCGACTTATAGATAGAACAGCGCAAATCCCACATTTGTGTTACAGCTAAGGGAAACTGCAGAAAACCTTAACCAGATCTGCCAGCACCAGGAGTCGAACCCGGGCCGCTTGGGTGAAAGTCCGGCACGCCAGACATTACACTACCAAGGCTGTATTTTTGGTCAACAACTTACACAAGCAGACGACACCAAATATCTTGGACTCCATATAGACTGACGTTTAACTTGGAGGAAGCACATCTTCACGAAACGGAAGCAACTCGGTCTCAAGCTACGCCAGATGTACTGGTTGTTTGGGAGGCAATCCCAACTCACACTTGCTATAAATGCAGGCTAATTCGTATTAACGAGGAATTCGGATTACTGGATGTACGAATATAAACATTGCTTTATGTCATGGTACTTTATTATAAAGGGCTTAACTTATGTAATTTACTAATTTTATTACAAAACTTTTATTTCTAATTAAGAAAATCAGTAATTTTTGTTTTAAGTTTTCTCTCTTTCTCCTTGTATAGCTTGTTGTGCTCTCATTTCATGGTCTTAATTTCAATATTTCTCTATTTCATGTACCTTTGTCAGTAGATGAGACATTCTAGGATTTTAGTTTTGTTTTTCTTTATATCGCTGACTGTCTATTTACCAATGCCATTTAAACCGTTCGTTAAACACTAACCTACCATTTAATTGCTGAATAATTTCTCTGATAGTTTTAATAATATGTGTTTACGTTTTGACATTTTTTTAATTAAATTTTGAAGGCCACGAATACAAATTGTGTATTAAAAAAATTGCGAGAAAAAAGTTTTAAGGTAGATGTTCTTATTATACAAACAATTGTGGCAAAACTGCAACGTCAAAACATTTAGGGCGCCTTTGTGATGCTGTGATTACTATATTTATAGTTTATTGTTTACATCTGTAGCCTTCAGGGTTTTTGTTACTCTTTATATTAATAACAAAAGCCTCTGTTGATCTTCGTAGAATTTGTTTGCACCCGTCGGGTCATAACAGTATCAGCAATCTACTATAATCTCATTTTTAATTAATATTCACCTTCCAAGAACGCTACATATTTAATTTTAGTATATACGTAGAATTTTCTTGTTCAGATTAAAGAGGTTTGTTTGGATTATAGCTTGTAAATGTTACTGTTCGGATTACTGGATGTTCCGAATACAGTGTCTTCGGATTATGGAGTCCCTACTGTATACCTAAATTGGTTGATCGGGGTGGCAAAACCGCTTAGAAACCAAGTCCTGCCACATTGAGGTTGGATTCGATCGGGCAGTGGTCCCACTTGATAACAGCGTCAAGCTGAGGAATAGTCCTATTGCTGGACGAGGTACTTGACCCCGTATGAAAGAGGACGGGAGGGTGCCGGCGGGTGAGCAGCGTGTTAAGTCAACTGCTCGGTCACTATGCGCGACTTAGCTAGTAGAGGGTGGATAGGCAACCTCGCTCCTACCAGTGAGCAATCTGGTAGTAATTGCACGACTACCGGTTATGCAACTTGCGCGCTGATTGGGCGTATCCCAATCACTTCCTCATGGAAGGAACGTGGGGGTAAGTTTACACAGGTACCCCACATAAAACAAACTTGCCTTCACTGTATACCTAAATTGAATTTAAAACATTCATTTCTTTCTAAATTAAAATTATTTCGGATTCAATTTAATTATAATCTATCTAAATGTCAATTCCTTTTTTTCCGCATACCCCCTGAGACCATTTCACGTATCCCTGGGGGTATGCGTATCACAGGTTGAGAAACGCTGTCATAGGGGACACCAAGCGAACAAAGTCAGACTACTTTGATGTGCAAGTCTTAGTAATTCCACTCAAATCTTGAAACCATTACAGGGCTGAACCTTGCTTTTAGTTAAGCATGTAAAAAATGCCCCACCATTTGATTACATATTGTTATATTGTGTTTATTGTTGTTTATCCAAAACATTTTTGGAACCCAATTTCAGACCTCTACCCTCAATAGTAAGGGAGATATGGGAGTGGCAATCCTAAATGTTAAAATTAATTTTCTCTGAAACTAGTTGAGATATGTCAATGAAATGTAAACTGCTTATAGATATTAATAACTTTCATACTACATAATTTTTTCAGAATTTTTGCTTGATTACAAATGATGAAAAATGAGCAGTATATTTTTTGGGGGTGGCTTTTTATACTAACCCCCAGAGTGACACCTGCCAAAAAAATATAGTATAAACCTACTGAAATCTTTTCAAGGTCATCCAATTCAGGCCAATCCAGTATGACAACTGCAGGATACCGATCACCAGGTGCATTAACACTGCCTCAACATACAGCATCTTCAGTTATAGAAGGTCAACTTCAATTACGCTATAGTGGAGGTGCAGGGCTTCAAGCAGGTTATTGTAGGACTTCCTCGGTATTCTTGACACTTGAAATGTTACCATCTCTGCAAGTAACAAATTGGGATGTGCTTCCAGCAGAAACGTGAGTTTCAAATAAAAATTAAAAAACATGCTGAGAAATAACAAGAAAATTTTGTAGCTCATCACAGTTTTATCTCGTACTTGATATAGCAAATCTAACATCACAAGAAATGGAATTACACTATACCCCAACAAAGCACATGCTTATTGAAGGCCATGAAAGTTGTAGAGTACCAGTACCTGTTAATCGTTGCCCATTGTCTAAATTAACTAAATTATACATGGATCAAAGTAGTGGTCTCGATGATAGATTAGATTTAGATAAGATTTGTTCAGAACATATTGCAAATCTTGTAGATTTAAGATGGCAATTATTATCGCTCAATATAACGGGTAAAGCAACTCTTAAAGGAATAACTTTGACACCAAATATGTTAGATATTGTTCGTATGTCTCCTTTAAATTGGGGTAAGAAATATTTTGGTTATCGTCGGCTTCATATGAAAGTAAGTGCCAAAATTGAAAAAATTGAGATTTTAACGTTATCTGGTTAATTATTACTTTTTCTATAAAATAAATATGAGAAATTCCAAAAATAATTAGTAGAAGTCGCTTAAATAGCAAAAATAAAATCAGGCACAAATGCAAAAGCATTGACAGGCAACATGAAAAATGTTAAATTTCTTGTAAACAGGTTTTTTGGACTTATGCACTTTTCATGTGAAGCACGACGTTATACTTATTTAATAATTATTAAATTTCTAATTTTAGAAGTTAATGTAAATGGCGATTCTCTTAAACCGCAAGAAGAAATAAATTGTGATCCTGGTGATAGCCTTAATGTTTGTGTTAGCATAAGTAATAGCCTGGAAAAACCTTTAAGACGACTAATGCTAACTATACAATTTTATCAGGATCATCAAAATGGAATTCATAATTACAGGCTTGAAACTCGAGTAGTTATTATAGGCTGTGCAAAGTGAGTAACACTTAAAGTATCTTGGTTACTGATATTTTTTTAAATAGGTCACCAATACATTTAAATTTTTTATTTATATCAGTACTTATTATATTCTTGCCTACTTATTGTATAGGAAGCTTTTGCCAACATTAGAACCCCAAGGAAAAACATGGCATGCCTGCAATGTACTGTTTCTTACTCCTGGTCAGTATAAAATGGACATACAATGCTCTACACCTGATAGTTCAACAACTGCTCCAACTATAACTGGTGGTGCGGCTCATACATGGAGATACATTCCTGCTGTTGATATTAATGTTAGCATTTAGTATCGTATTATTTATCATATACATCACTGTATTTAATGTAGGTATTTAAATAAACTACTATTGTCAGCGCATAAGAGAAACTTTGATTTCGTGGACTGTATTTGAAAGTAAATAAGATTATATGCCAACATTTATAAACACACACAAATTGTAATCGCTATAAGTTCACTAAGGGCACTTACCGTGAGCGTACTCCGTTGGTCTTTTCTAAACTGCTGATGGTAGGGATCCCCTTATTTCATACTATGCACCAATTGCCAATATATTCTTGTTCTTGTGGTCTCACAATTGTTAGTTTTAAGAAAACTTAGGAAAACGAGTCTCAGAACTAGTAGAAACTAAATCTTTTTTTCTTTTATATTGACTGACAACTCACGCACTTGATCAAAAATTGAGCGCGCACGTCCAACGTGCCCTGATAAGTACATAAATGTGTGTGTCGCGAAAATAATAATTAATTCGAAATTAAAAGGAAACAATTATGCACTAACATAAGCCGGCCGCCAAAACACCTTGTGTTTTAAAATAACAAAAATAAACGAAAAACTATAGAAAGAAAACTATTATTATTAAACATTTGGAAGTGGACACAGTTTTATCACTGGTCTTCGAAATTGCCCATTTGCCGTTTTGACAGTGACAACTCTCGTATGTTTGTCTTCACCAGGATGTAGTTCTATAACTCGGCCAAGTGGCCATTTTAGAGGAGGTTTCATTTTTAATCAGTACTAAGTCATTTAATTTAATTTCTTTTACAGGAATAGACCATTTTAAGCGCTGTTGTAAGGTATTCAAATACTCCATAGAATAACGTTTCCAAAAATCCGTATGTAATTTTTTTATAAGTTGCCAGCGAGAAAGACGGTTAATATTTAATGTAGACAAGTCAGGTTCGGGTATTACAGAGTTTAAAGGTTCTAATGTTAAGAAGTGACCCGGTGTAAGCGGTATCAGATCGTTAGGATCCGAACTCTGCGCACATAAAGGACGCGAATTAAGTAAAGATTCAATTTGACATAATAATGTTGTCAATTCTTCATAGGATAAACGTTGGTCGCCTACTACACGAAGTAGATGCGATTTTACCATTTTTACCCCGGCTTCAGCAAGTCCGTTAAAATGGGGCCCGGAAGGTGGGCTAAATTGCCATCGAAGAGACAGAGTTTCAGAAGCTTGTTTTGTGTATTCAAGAAATTGATTGTTGGCACCAATCAGGTTTGTTCCATTATCGCTATAACAGGCAATTAAGTTTCCTCTTCTAGCGACTAAACGTCGAAAGGCTGCAACAAAACTGTCAGTAGAAAGCTCTTGCGTAAGCTCTAGGTGTACAGCTTTCGTGGCCGTGCATACAAAAACACATACATAGGATTTAAACACCTTAGCACCTCGCGCTCTATACATAGTCACAAAGAATGGACCACAAAAGTCGATAGCAACATGTGAAAAAGGCTTTAGTTGTGAAATTCTATGTACAGGTAAATCTCCCATTGTAGGAGGGGCATAAAATTTTGGACGAACTCTGAAACAACGTAAACAACCTGAAAGGGTTTTTTGAATAGCTTTCCGTGCAGACAAAATCCAAAATTGTTGTAAAATTAAATTATGTAATGTTTTTAAACCTGGGTGCAAGTATGTTTTGTGTGTATGTTCAATAATCAGTATAGTTAAACGATGCGAACTTGGTAACAGTAAAGGGTGTTTAACTGAAAAGGCTAAGTTGGATTTCCTTAGACGGCCGCCCGCCCTAAGAAAACCATCAGAATCGAGAAAAAGCGCTAGTTTTCTGAATGGTTTAGGCAGTAATTGATTTTTATTTATTTTTGAAATAATATCAGAAAAAACTGAATACTGTACATGCTTTACAAGACACATTAAAGTCTTATGTAACTCATCAGAAGTGGGATTTCCAAATCGTTTGTTAGAAGATGGTTTGAAATTAATAGAAACCCGAAAACAGTAGGATAATATTCTTTGAATTTTTGAAAGTGAGGAATGTTTATCAAGGATTAAATCCAATATATTACATTCGACACTTACATTTAGGACAGTTTGCTTTTCCTCTTTGATAACTTCGACGTCATCGTCAGTTAACTGAGTAAAATTATCGTCACGCCATTGTTTTCGTGGCAAATATAAAAAAGAAGGTCCATTCCACCACATGTCATGGGATAGTAATTGAGAAGGGGTCATTCCCCTGGAAGCACAGTCAGCTGGATTCTTAACAGAAGGAACATATCGCCATGATGTGGAAGGAATAATTTCTTGAATGTGACTCACTCTATTAGCCACAAAAGTTTTCCACCTACTTGGGGAAGAATTTAACCATGAAAGGACAACCTGCGAGTCTGACTAAGCGAGAGTATCGTCAAAAAGAATTTCAGAATAAGTGTCTTTTACAAAACAAATTAAATCGGACAGGAGTTTGGCAGCTGTCAGTTCGAGTTTCGGTAAAGTTAAAGATTTGAGTGGTGCAATTCTACTTTTAGCATAAATTAGGAAAACAGAAACTTTGTTCTTTACTTCGAAACGAAAATAAACGGATGCACCATAACCAATTATTGAAGCATCACAGAATCCGTGAATTTCGCACCTTTGGTAATTATCTAACATAATACGTCGTGGAACTATAAGCTCAGAAAGCTTGGGAAGTTCAGTCTTGAGCTGGGTCCACGAAGAAACAATATTTTGTGTTGGGGTTTCAGCCCAATCCGTTTTAGAGCTCCATAAGCATTGCATTATGTATTTCGCAGAAAGGAGAACGGGACATAAAAATCCCAAGGGATCAAAAATTCTGCCAATATCGGAAAGAATCGTACGTTTTGTACATGGGTTTTCAGTGCTTCGGCATTGATAAGAAAATGAATCATTATAAGGGTGCCATTGAAGACCTAAGACTTTTAGAAATTGCGGTTCCTGTTTATCAAATGATAAAGGCATTTGTCGATCCGAATTTGGAACAGTAGCCAATAGCTCTGGTGAGTTGCTAGCCCATTTCCGAAGTTCGAATCCTCCAAGTTTTAATAAATCGATTAATTCCTTTTGTAATGAAAGGGCAGACGATACTGAAGGGCTGGAACCTAGTATATCGTCAATATAGACTTGTGTCTTTAGTAGCTGGCTAGCTCGAGGAAACCGAGCTTGCTCTAAATCTGCAAGTTCATTTAAAGTTCGCATGGCTAAGAATGGACTACAACTTAGACCAAACGTAACTGTATTTAAGTTCCATTCGGATAAGGGTTCTTGTGGCGAGAATCTCCACAAGATTTTTTGAAAGTTTCTATGGGAAGGTGTAACGAAGACTTGGCGAAACATCTGTTTGATGTCAGCTATAAAAACTACAGGCTGCATGCGAAAAATAAGAAGAAGTGAAGAAATGTCCTTTTGGAGTTTCGGTCCCGAAAGCAATGTATCATTTAAGCTTAGACCTTTGGGGCCTTTTGCCGAGCCATCCCATACTACTCGAAGCTTTGTGCTAACACTCTCCGGCTTTAAAACACAATGATGTGGTAAATAGCAAGATAAGGAAGGTTTCGGATTATTTGGTGGAACAAGGGTCATGTGGCCGTTTTCAACATAATCTCTCATAAAGTCAGAATATGCAGAATATAGTTCAGGATTTTTCAGTAATCGAGATTCAAGCATGGAAAACCTGCGAAAGGCCTGAGGGTAAGTATCACCCAAGTCTGGTTCGGAGTTTTTAAAAGGAAGTGAGACAATGAATTTTCCGAAAGAGTCTCGAGTAACGGTTTGTCGAAAAATGTCTTCACATTTAATATCTTCTGGAGAAGAAAATGTTTTTGAGGGGATTTGTTCGATTTCCCTAAATTTTGGGATACTTATTTCCAGTGGAGTCTCTGGTGACGTGAAAAAAGAATTAATCTGTTGTGAATTTGTTGAATTATTTACTTTTCCTAGTAAAACCCAACCAAAGACAGTCTCAAGAGCTGTAGGTTGACCTAGGGCGCCAACAATTCGCCCCTCTCGCAGTATTTGAGTAAATATCTCTACACCGACAAGTAAATCAACAGGGCTTGACGTAAAAAATTGCTCATCGGCAAGTTTCAACCCTTGTAAATGATTCCATTTATTTGTTTGTAAATCGAAGGATGGCATATTAGAGCAAAGTTTTGTTACAACTATTGCATCAAAAGAAAAAATAGGTTCTGAATCATTTTTCGGTTTTATAACACCATGAGTCAGACCTTTGGAAGAGAAAGAAGACATCTGGTTTAGTCCGTAAATCGAAGCAGAAAATTGACGCCTAGTTAAGCTCAGACGGCGTAGACATTTTTCACTAATGAAATTAGATTGGCTACCAGAATCTATTAAAATACGAATAGATTGATAAGTACCTTTACCATCGCAAATTTCGACAACAGCAGTAGCTAGAAGAACAGTGCTCTGTGAAGCGAAAGTGTTTCCCGAAATCGTAGTCGAAATATTGTTTAGATTAGTAGGGGAAGTAGTGTTATCCTGCGAAACATTATTCAAAAGAGGTGCAGAGGTAACTTGCGTTGAGGTTTTGGAAATATGTAAGACAGAATGATGCCGATAGTGACACGTGCGACATCGAAAGGATGAAGTGCAGTTTTGGACGTTGTGCGAATGATGCAAACAATTGGTACATAGACGATTTTGTTTTACATAAGCATTTCTGTCACTGGGAGATTTTTCTAGAAACTGTGCACATTTTGAAAGTACGTGAGCTTCTTTACACAGATAGCATCTTATTTTCGAAGAAGGCGAATCGTTTGGCACTTTGTTTAAAAAAGTGACTGATGGAACAGATTTGCTATAACCTTTTGAAACATTAGGATTTTTTTGATTTAGTAAGCTAGGTTTATTTAATTTATTACTTGTCAAATGTTGAACAGATTCGAGAGCCTTACATTTATTTTCAAGAAACTGATACAAATTGTCATACTCCGGTATTTGCACCGTGCTAAATTGAATTTCAAAACTAGTACGTGTGCTAACGTCTAATTTTTCTAAAAGTAAATGAAAAAGCATAAAATCCCACTGATCTGTTTTGAAACGAAGGGCATTTAAAGCTGCTAGTGATTCAGAAAATGTATTTAAAAGTGACCTTAATTCTTTTGCACTATCGTTTTTTAATGAAACTGCCATAATGGCATTTAATGCATTGGATGCCAGGAGACGCTTATTTTGGTAACGATTAACCAACTTAGTATAAGCAATATTATAATTATCGTTAGTAATTGAAATACCACTAAGCAGTCTTAAAGGCTCCTCCAGATAGGAGAAAAGATACTGCAATTTTTCGACATCTGACAAATTCGAATTTTCGTGTATTAGTTTTTTATATAAGTCGAAAAAAGTAGGCCAAAGTTTTTGATCTCCTTTAAAGATAGGTATACTGGTCATGGGAAGCTTTACGCTGGCTTCAACTTTAACCTGACTAGTGTCACTACTGACAGAAGTGTCAGATTTAAAAAGCGTATAGTAAATTGTTTTAGAATTGTAATAAAATTGATCAACATCTTTCCGCACCTTATCCTGTGCTTCAAAATCTGAATCTTCTTCGAGTTTCATGATAATTTCATTATGAATTTCTTCAAAATTGTCATAAACCTCTTTCAAGTCCCTATATCTAACTTGAAACTGTCCAAGAACAGAAGTATCTTTTTGAGCCTGCATAGCAAACCGGTATGTATACCTCTGTAATTCGACCCGCATAAATACTTCTTTTAGCTTCTAGTCGTTTTATATCAGCCATTGTCAAGTTAATTTGGGTAAGAAAACTGTTGCAACTTAATACTTAAATGCAATTATTATATCAATGTTTTTTCTGTAAATTGGTTTTGATCGAAGTCTAACAACTTTGCAGCTTTAAGTATAAAACGCTTGAAATGGTCTAAGGCTCTGCCAATGCGCCTAATGGAGTTTTGAAAAACACAAATAGTAGTCCGGTAGATGAACTGATACCGTGACGG
Organism: Agrypnus murinus; assembly: GCA_929113105.1. NCBI lineage: Eukaryota > Metazoa > Arthropoda > Insecta > Coleoptera > Elateridae > Agrypnus > Agrypnus murinus. The sequence goes on from OV816025.1 coordinate 160,412,102, forward strand.
ATTGCTGTAATTGAACGTTTTACGTGCGAAAGACAATCCGTTGTAACCTACGAGCTTATCGAAACGGCAAATGATGGCTGCAGATGGAAATTTTAGAAATTTAATTATCAATTTATGCTGTTTGAATTATTTAAACTGATGTAAATCCGACGAGAAGAAACCAAAAATGTCAGCGCATAAGAGAAACTTTGATTTCGTGGACTGTATTTGAAAGTAAATAAGATTATACGCCAACATTTATAAACACACACAAATTGTAATCGCTATAAGTTCACTAAGGGCACTTACCGTGAGCGTACTCCGTTGGTCTTTTCTAAACTGCTGATGGTAGGGATCCCCTTATTTCATACTATGCACCAATTGCCAATATATTCTTGTTCTTGTGGTCTCACAATTGTTAGTTTTAAGAAAACTTAGGAAAACGAGTCTCAGAACTAGTAGAAACTAAATCTTTTTTTCTTTTATATTGACTGACAACTCACGCACTTGATCAAAAATTGAGCTCGCACTTCCAACGTGCCCTGATAAGTACATAAATGTGTGTGTCGCGAAAATAATAATTAATTCGAAATTAAAAGGAAACAATTATGCACTAACAACTATTAAAATGTATATATCTTTTACATCTAATTTCTTAAATAAAGCATAATAGCTTGTATACTTTTTTCATAGACCTTTAACACATATGTTTCAGATATAAACGTATTTGGTAGTAGAGCTTATAAGAGAAGCCACCACCTACTACGGTCAATTTTTAGAAAAAGAACAGAGTAGTATTTCGATGAAATCATTTCTGTATTTTAGAAAATTATTCATCTCCTAGAATCATCGAACGCTGGTATGTGCAATTTAAAAATGAATTGAACTTGGCAAATATAAACAAGTTGCATTTATCGTCGCAAATGATTAAATCTGAATTTATTATTATGATGTCTCTACAAAGACACAAAGTGGGTATTTGAAGAAGAGAATCAGCCAGTTCAAGTGAAGAATCAAAATTGGTAGAGAAATGAATGCTCACTGTTTTCTTCAGTAAGAGGGGACTGATAGAAACAGAAAAGCAATAGATGGTTACCAAGATTGCTAAGTGTATGTAGAAACATTAGGGTGGTTCTTATTTGGGTCATGTTGGAATTTCGGTTTTGCCGGGTGCCCATTTGATTCTAAAAAAAACTGAAAATTTTAAGACCAATACAAATTTCCTATCTCTATTCTAATTATTTGCTGTAACAAGGAGAAGTTTCCCATTTAAAATGCATGGGTTTTTTCAATTCTTATGCATATATTTGACCACTGGGACAAATTTTTGAAAAAAATTTTAAAATTGATTTTATAGAATTAACGGGCATCGATGCTACTTTTAGGTGGAAAAAAAAATTATATAGGATATTCTACGATCTACATCACCTCAACACTAATTGAACGGTGCATTATTTTGAATTTATTTGTAAATCGTTGGAAAAAATCGAATGCTCCATATAATTTCTTTTGTGCCTAAAAGTAGCATCGAACACTGTTAATTCCAAAAAAATCAATTTTTAAATTTCTTCTCAACAATTTGTCCCAGTGGTCAAATATATTGTGATGATATTTTAGGGTAAAAAGGATTGTTCAAAAGGTTAAAAATTTTAATAAAAATTCAAGGAGATTTTAAATACAAAAAGGGTGATGGTATTTAATAATACAAGAGTATTGTAGGGATAGTATGGATGAGTCAGCTATAATCATTGTTGATGAGGTATCTTGTAAATTGACTTTTCTTTATGAATATAACGTCATGAATCATCCTAGGGTTTGCCACGAACTAAAAAAAAAAGAAATTGTATTAGATTAACAAATAAAATAATAATCATAAGAGGTTTTGACAAAAGTGATAAAACTTAGACAACATAGAGGCAAACAATTATTGATAACATCGCCATATTGATAAAAGATAAAGGATGAGTAAAAATATTAATAATCGTTTCCTTGAGAAGAATATAAACAAAAAAATTGAAAGATACAAATTTTGGAAAGAAAAATTTTGATAAAGAAATTTTAATGATAAAAGTTATGTATTAAATGTAAAATTAATGTTTATTGAAAGAAAAATGTTTAAAATATAAATACTATTGTAGTTGTACAAGATTAACAACAAAAGGTTTGGAAATAAAATAATACTACGTACCTGTAAAGCATATCTTGTGTATTATTCATTAATATCATTAAGGAAATCAAGGAATAGGTATCTTAAAAAGAAATCATATCTGGATTAGCCTTCATGTGAGTTTTGGAGACGTCATATCTAAAAGAAAAGTAAGGTAAAATTGGAATAAGTGGTAAGAAGAGAAAAAAAAAGGTAATCAAGTGATAATATGTGTGTGTTATAAAAGCAGAGTTAAAGTGTACATAGTTGGTTAAAAGAAAAAGCATCAGCAAAGAACCATATAAGCAAATCAAGAAGATAAAGTTTACTTACTCAAAATAAAACTTTTAGAAGAGTAGATAGTTTAAATAATAGTAACAACAATGGGTTTGGTAAGTCGCAAACCATGATTCTAGAATTTGCCTAAAAGGGATAAAGGAAAGTTAGATAAAACTCATAAAGGAAAGTATGTTAATACTTTACCTGTCACACTAATAATAAAAAAAAAAATTTTAAGGTTAAAAGTAAATTTTGAATACTTACGTCGAAAAGGGATCTAAGTGTGTGGAAGTTGTCACTTGTAACTGATGAAATTGACACTGTTCATGAAGAGAGTAAACCCTGCTATTCATGATACAAAAATTGTGTAAAATAATTATTAAAAGCAATTAGGATTTGGATATAATAAAAAATAAATAAAAATTATTTTATTTAAACATTTATTACAGTATAATATACATAAGAAGTGAAAAAAGCGTGCATTTTAAATGGGAAACTTCTCCTCGTTACAGCGAATGATTAGATAGAGATAGGAAATTCGTATTGATCTTAAAATTTTCAGTTTTTTTTAGCATCAAATGGGCACCTGGCAAAACCGAAATTCCAACATGACCCAAATAAGAACAACCCTAAGGTACATGTCTACCTCAGGTTCTTTAATCCTTTGTAATATAAAAATGAAAACGCACGAAAAACTATGAAATGATAATATATAAAGACCAAGAAAATGGGATAATCACCCACAAACTAGGATTAGTAAAGCCCAAATGGACAGCTAAAATTCCAACAAAATGAAATGTAATGCCATTAATAATAATAATAAAGAATTCATAATAATAATAATAAAGGTGATCGTTAAGTTCATTCATTCAATTAAAAAAATTAGTTTTTGAGTGCCGGCCATTGGTGCAACTAGGGGGTGCTAAGCATCCCCAAAATCAAAACTAGCACCTTCAAATCAAAATAATTTTCAAATTATATTTAGCATTTTGTCAATTAACAAATAAACTGGAAACATAGCCATCAAAAACACATATTTTATTATAAAAACTAAAAAAAGATACAAAAAAATAATTTAACTACTATAGTCAGATAGGCGGCTCAGCGGTTGTGGAAATTTCAATGATACGACATTGGGTGGTGGATCGGTCCATCTCGGGTCTTTTATAATTTAGGTATATTTAATTAGTTTTCTACGTTGTTGAATCTAGGTATTTACTATGCTACTATACTATACTAAGCTGTGCTATAAGTAGATATAAGTGTGGTATATCTTTAGCACGTTAAAATTAGTACATGAAAAATACATCCTTTTCATGTCTTCATCATTACCATAACCTTTACATGCTTTTGATGAGTATGTGAATAATTGAACAACACATTTAATTTATAAATTCCCTACACATAGTGTTACCAACAAAACACTTTTATTCTCTAATCTCAATTTTAGTGCGATGGAAAGAGGTGTCAAGATGTATACTTCTTATCATTTAAGAAGAAAAATGAAACTTTTAAATTTGATCAATTCTAGTGCTCTAGATCAGGATTTTTGTTTAGGTAATCAGCTCAACTATAATTCAAACAGTGAGGGAATTTCAATGTCCATCTTTTTACTGTTAGTATTAATACGCTTTTGTCGCCTGTGTTTATTAATAATTAATTATTTATATTAAGATGTTATTATAAGACAATAAATTATCTTAATTAATTTACGTTTGAATTAATTAATAAATGTGTTCTCATGTGATCGGATGCGTTAGCAGTGGAATTCTATTTATTATCGGAAAGATCGCCGATTTTGTCGGAATTAAAATAGCGTTACATATAAATTTTGACTTGTTTCAAATTCTAAATTCAGAATCTGTCGTAATAAGTGTAAAATCGAATCGTAAATATTTTGATCATAGATGTAACATTGGAATTGAATTTTTTATGGGTGGAAATGTTGAATTTAAAAATTATACGTATCTTTGGTATTTGACACTCGAAAGTTAAAAAAGTTTTTAATTAGCGTCTTCGACAAGGATTCACTTGTTAAAATAAATTGGCTTGTTGAATGGGTAAAAAAGCAATAAAATATGTATTTGTCATTTTTTGACAATTAAAGGAAAAAGGTTGGTATCTTAAATCGACTATCCAAAGTTTCACTATGGTTATTTCAATTTATATAAGAATGGCAAATTGACGATAGAATCGTATTCCAAATAGTTCCGAGGCTAAAATTCGGATCAAGTTTAGAATCTCTGGCCTGAAGGCGAAGGTGCAGTTCCCAGTGAAGTAATGCAATTAAACGTAATACGTTTTTAATAATGTTTTTTGTCATGCAGGAAGTTATGTCATGAAGTTGGTCGCACTTTATTATTTAATCTATTTTACTTCGTTTTGTACTAACAATAAATGGAAATAAAGAACACTTTCTCTTTTCGACTACACACTTACAGTATTCTTTAAATTAATATTTCAGTATTGTAAATAAGTTTTTGGTAAGTAATCTAATTTGAACTAATAAGGACTGTTCTAGAAACAACCGACCACTGATAGGTGGCTGTAAAACAAAACACAAATGTCAAAGTAAATGGCAAAAACTAATTATTTCTACCAAAAATTATGAAATGTCTTATAGACAGTTGTCAAAACTTCTTAATATTCCAAAGACTTCTTCTTAGTATTCAAAATGTTATTAGTGCATTAACAGTAGTCCTTATACTGCTAACTGGAAATCTGCATCGGGATGAAAACAGGGATCATTTGATCAAAGAGAAAAAGAATGTTTCCATCAAAATCCAAAAGTTTCATCACTACAGAGGAAATATTAATAGTGATATATGTACAAGTGATATTCAATATATTGAAGAATGTTCAAGGAAACGCCTATTGCCCCTTATGGAAAACCACAATAAATCTGTGATATTTTGGCCTAATTTGGTGGACTTGTTACGACAGTAAAGCGGCTGTACAATTCTATGAAGAAAACGCCATCAATATTGTACTGTGGTGTACCCAAACTGCCCAGAGTTGAGACCTATTGAGAGATACTGGGCTGAAATAAAACGAAATCTAAAAAAAACAAAAGGAATCCACCAATGAGCAAGATTTAAAAAAAATACAAAGCAGTCGCAAATGATCGTAATTGATACAAGGCAAAATGGTGGAAAAATGTTACAGACTAACTTAAAATCGAAAGTTGTAAAATTTTATAGAAAACAAGTTTATGTCCGATTGCATTATAAAGTACTGTTTATTGTATTGTTTTGCGGCAGCGAACTGGATTATTATTGTACTCGTAAAATAAAGTGGTAGTAGTAAAATAAAGTATATAGTAGTAAAATAAAGTATGACAACTGTATATTACATGTCAAATTTTCTTCTGTCAAGAATAGATGTCAAACTTATAAACTGATATTTTTTTTTGATAATTATCCAATTTTAGGAATCAAACATAAAGCTTTGTATGCAACTCTTACATAATCGGACCTTATAGACTCGCCCTTTTTATAGGCCTTGCTCGCTTCGCTCGCTCGGCCATAAACTGGGCTTGTCTATAACGTCCTACATTATGTACTTGTTACATAAATAGCTATTATTGATACCATCAGTTATTACTTAGTTTATAGATAAACGTTTAGTTTTCTTTAATAAATAATTTTTCAAAAAATGTTGCTTTGACTGTTTGTTAGTAGTCGGTTTTTTTCTGGAGCAGTCCTTTTTTTGCATTATTTGAAAGTGGAATCCATGCTTACATTTTCAAGGACAGATTTACAATGAATTTTTGTTATGCTTTTAATTTTTTTTCTTGAAATTCTGAAATTTGTGGCATGCGAAGTTTATGTAATATCGCTACTTAGGCACAAAGTTTATTCTTTTCTATAGATGCTTTTTCAGAAATAGAATAAAAAATACGTTAAGATCAATTTATTTGAAATGCTATCGATCATCTTTTATGCAGAGGGTTGATCTGATGCCAGTGCATATTCTCCCGTGCTTTGCATGTGGTGACTGATAGGCGTTCTTATCATGCTCCTCGCCCTGCTCTTTCCTATTGATTTTTACCTAAGATTCTAAGAATGTTTATATTTTGTGCTTCATGTTTAGTTTTTATTTATTATATCTGTACCTGCTTAAAGTACAGTCGAATTCATAAAAAAGAAACGATTTTCATTCCATTTATACTTTGAGAATTATGAATTAAAATATTACTTCACATATTTTCAGACATTTATATATTATGTAAATAAAGCACTCTAAACGATTAATCATTGTTAAAAAATTGATAGTAATTGAAATTAATTACATATATGACACAAGTCTTTTTTTTTAATTCGACTGTAGGTATACATCTATGTAGATCAAAAAATGAAATGACTATTTTTTTATCTGACTTCCCAGTAGGTAACAATTTAAAGCTGTGTATTGATTTTGTAAAATAATTAATAATAGTAATAATACTTATTACTCATTAATAATACTGAAGTATTACAGGTATACTTATATATAGGTACAAGTATGTAATTATTGAAGATAATTGGTATTATTCGACATAATTTGCTTACAGTTAGACACCTAACCGGAATTAATAATTTTCAGTATTATTGATATTTTCCCAGTATTATTCCTAGTATTATTGGTATTATTAGGTATTAACCACAGATAATACATATTATTTAGGCATTAGGGGAGAGTCGCCCAAATTGAACTGTCTCCTTTATTGAACCAGTTGATTATTTCTTTAGACTATATTGTCATGCCATCTATCTGAAAATAGTAACAGGGTGACTACAGAATGCTGTAGTTTCAATATTAGTACGGTGTTTGGGAGAATATCTATGCAATTGCAAATTGTATGTTTATGCCTTCGTTTATGTAATATGCTCCATACATTTCGTAAGGGCTGGCGCAAAAAATTGCGGAACTATTTGGAAGGCAGTAAGTATATCATTATTTTGTTATAGTATTGTAAACAGTTTGATACAATTTCGGCGATAATTTTATTTTGAAGATAAATTAAAGTTAAATTGAATAAAACAAACGAGTGTTGCCTAAATTGAACTATAAGGGCGGGTTGTATAAACACAGTTTAACTTTAAACTAGGATCAATATCCTAGACGATTGTTCTGACTATCATTACGACAGCAATTGAGCCAAGTTTAAAGTTAAACCACATTCATACAGCTCGCCCTTAGTGTTACCAAAATTAAACTGGTTCAATTTTGGTAAAAACAAGTAAACGCAAAATTTAAAAAGCTAAGAAAGTAGAGAACACACTAGTATAGAGTGAAGATTGATTTATTCAAAATAAGGGTAAAATCAAAACTATAAATAGGATGTTGAAAAAGTAATCAACATTGAAAAGACAACTGGCAAACCGTTCTTCTGATGATTCAGCAAAGTCACGTTCAGAAGATGCTTCATGTCTTTGCTGGTGGTTCAAATTAGGGAACTCTTTGTTCAATTTAGACAACTTTTTTTCAATAATTTTTTAATTGAATATGTAATAAACATTATAAAGTATGCCTTTGTGTGAATTTTAATTTAACTAATTGACAATTATTTGAAATAGCAATTATTTTCTAAAAACGGTTCAGTTTGGGCGACTCTCCCCTACATGATATTATGTCCAAAATAATACCGGTATTATCTGTATTGATATTATGAAATTATGACGGTGTACAAAATTTGGATTTATGAGTCAGTGGGTTTCATTAATGTCTTTGAAAACCGGCTTAATTAGGACACTGATAATGTTACTAATACCTTAAATTTATTGGCGAGTTCTGAAATCCAACCAAACTGATAGAAATATAAAAATCCAAACAACACGTTGTTAGCCATAAGATATAGTAGAAAAATATTATATTCATTTATTGATAAAAAGAAATATAAAAAACAAATTAAATTTGTAAATCGATATTATGCTAAACATTTTATCATCTTGCATGATGAGAATTATTTTATTTAATATAAAAAACATCTTTTTTCTTTAAGCAGCTTATGTTTACATGTAAAATATTCTTCCATGGACACATGATTAAACATTCGAAATATTTAGAATTCACAGGTACGTTTTTATAACAAAAATACATACTTTTATAATAAAAATATTTATTTATTCTTTATTAATGGAATTATAACTACACTATTTTTTGCAGATTTTATAACAGTCCATCTACCAAACCTATGTTCACTTCCAACACTTGCTATTAAATATTTACCATCAGATGTAAAAACTATATCATTCACAAAACCTGTAACTTTTATAGTAAAGAGGGATGAAATTGTTCGAAAGTTCTCTCCTAATTTCCACAATCTAATAAAACCATCACTAGATCCTGACGCAATTAAATCTGTATTTAATAAAGAAGCCACTGAAGAAATCCAATATGGTTGAGAATTAACAGAATCCTGTCCATGTGCTTCCTTTACTGTACATAATGGTTTCTTTTTCATACCTGACCATATACATAACTGACCATCGTCACCACCAGAAACAAACTTCTCTTCATTAATTAAACGCACAACATCAATACTTCCTAAATGTCCATTATAAATTAACTGGGATTCTTCTGCAATTTTCCAAATTCTTATACTAGTATCTCTTCCTCCAGAAGTAACGGCTCGCTCTCTTGCTAAGGCATCTATTGCTGTGATGCCATCTTGATGACCATAAAGAGTTTCTACATAAGACAGCTCATCTAATGACCAAACCTTTACTGATTTATCTTTACTACATGAATATAAAGTATGTGTGTCACGTCTGAATGCCAAACCTGTTACAGCTTCACGATGCCCTTTTAATGAACCGATATGTTTCAAATCAACAGGATTCCAAACATGGATTACATTATTAGCATCACCTACAGCTAAATATTTATTGTCCGAAGATATAGCTATGCTTAATATTTGTTTACTATGTCCAAGCACTGCTGTTGAAGTCGATGCACGATTCTTCTTTATAAATGGTAGACTTGCAACTTTTTTAAACTCTTCTATTGACCATTTTACTATACTTCCATCTTTACTTCCCGAAAATATATACTTATTATCAGACGATACACATATACACGTTACTGCATCTTTATGTTCTTTACACTTCAAAATAGTAATGTTACTAACATCTGCACCAGTATATTGATCAGCAACTGATAGTTTTAACTTTCCAGCTTGTTTAAGGTAATCTACTTTAAGACGTTTCGAAATAACATCACCATTTCTTTGATCATTTAAAGTTTCAGCATCTTCCAATCGTTGGCGTTCCTCTTTTTCAATTTCCTCTAAATAGATTTTTGCTAGTCGCAGTTTCTTTTCTTGTGCTGTTTCATGTTCATCTTCAGATGATGATTTGTCGGCCAAAGCTTTTAGGTTTTCTTCTTCTTCACTACTTACTTCATCGTCTGCTTCAGGTTTTTGTCGTTTGGCTTTTCTTTTAACTCCTTGCTTTTGTGCATATTTATTTCTAACTGGTTTAGAATTTGTTGCTTTTCCTTTTATAAAAAACGACATTTTTGTCAATAAATTGTTAAGTAACAGCAAATAAAATATATAAAATGTACAACACACGTGTAAAAAACAAAAGCAAAAAAGTTAGGTTAACATTTATAACATGTGTTGAAACAGTGCAAGTGCAGCCACAACAATAAGGGTTGTGACTATGCTTATATTAACGTGAACAAATTTTAGTTTGGTATTTATTAATGATTCATTAAAAGCAGTGTTGTAACAGTTACATTATTTTGTGTATCTAGATGCAGATACTATCAGAAAAAGGTACACAGATACAGATGCTTTTGCAGTGAAGTATCTAGATCCAAATACAAAGCCTAACATAATGTATCTAAATACATTTGTAGATACTTGTTTTACTATATTCACGACTAAAATAAGAACTTATTAGTCAATTTTTCGTACCGAAAATAGTCATTTAACTTAGCATCAATTCCAGGACTAGTCTAGGACAGCCATATTTATTAAAATTTATACATATTGAGATCCAAAGTGTACCCAAAAAGAATTTAACACTACATTCAAAAATTCTAAACAAAATCACAGTGGATTTACTTATATTGTGAATAACTATACCAAATTTAAAAAAAAACATTACAAAGGGGCCATTTAGACACCCAAATACGGTGCATAAATCTGAACCGCATAATTAATAATAATCCTTGTTTTTTTCATAAATAATATAATATTGTGATCTGATAACTTTGGTTTTAAATTAATACTCTAGGAATGTTAAAACTTGTTTACCTAACTTGCTTTGAAAAACGATGTTTGTTAATTTAATCATTTTACTGTACATTCAAAATTAACCAAAAAAGTACCACTTAAGTTTCATAGTATTTGAACTATTTTCCGAAAATTAAAAAAAATCGTATGTCTAGCGACTAAATTATTACCCGCTTTTTGCCAAAAAAGCAGATGTTTTGGCAATAACTTAGTCGTTAGACATGACGATATTCGAATAGTTTTCATTGTTTGAAAACCTAGGAAATGTTTTACCACTTTAACAGAAACCATCATAGCCTAGATATTATTTCTTTATCTGATAACCTAATTTCAAAGTAGGCATTTGTACGATTCATACTATAACAATTTTGTTCCTAGTTAGCAGTTCCTAGTACTATTACACCACAAAAGTCGCTAAATCTGGTTGCTTTTAGTTACCCTTCATGTAACCGAATAGATTATACCTACTTACTCTTTAACATATTTCCCAGCCAGCACACTGACGTCATAATGTCGCCGTTTTTTCGGCAGTAACGACGTCAAATTGTCGTAAAACTGACATCATTATGTCAGAGCCCAAAGACGTTTTCAATGTAAGACGTCATTAAAACGTCCTATACGAGGACTAAGACAGGAATTATAAATAAATAATTGAATATTGGAAATAACATTTATTATATACTACAGTCAAAAAATCTCTATATTGTGACCACCTGCTTAATATGACCAGTATTTCTTGGCCCCTGTTAAAATGATATCGTTTTAATGAAACTTGTACGTATTGTATTGTACGTCCAAAAGACGCCGTTTTGAAAAAGTCTACGTACGTCCCATTATATGACGTCTTATGGACATCATTTATTAGTCATATGACGTCGTCGACCAATATTGACTTAAAAATAACGTCATTATAACCTCAGTGTGTTGGCTGGATTTAAAAACCACTTCATTAGGATATTTTTTACTTTGATAGTTCTCAAATTGACTGTTGACAAAAAAATAGGAGTGCGTAACAAAGCCCGTATAGCGCCTTTACTGTACTCGCAGACTTAGAGAACTCAACTATGGCTTGTAGTGGTAGTGGTACTTACCTATTTACAAGTCCAGTAAAATATACAGGTGTGTTTTTTGTAAACGATAATATAGGAAATCCAATGGAATTTTATCATTTTCCTCCTAAGTTTGTACCCTTGCAAATGTAAGTAGAAATTTCGGTATAAATCGAAAGAAGAATTCATTTTACGTCAAAAACATATTAAACTTTATGAAGAAAACCAAAATCTATTTAGAAAAATACTTAAAAAGCTTATTTATTTACTGATTTTGGTAATAAGCTATAAAAAAAGCTTGAAGCTGTACGCCGATTGGTGTAGAGGTTAACGCATCAGATTCATAATCAGAAATCGCGGGTTTAAGCGCCATCTTCGTTTACTTTTTTTTTAATTGTATTGCTTACTAATTATTATTTTTAGAACTTTATTACAACGATTATTAGTTTTATGCCCTTTTCCATTTGCTTTTCTGATAGGTAGTTAAAATTGTACAAAAAGTAACGGTAAATAATAAATAAAACTAATAATAATTGTAATAATGTTCTAAAAATAATAATTAGTAAGCAATACAATTAAAAAAAGTATACGAACGATGGGGTTTGAACTCGCGATTTCTGATTAGGAATCTGAAGCGTTAACCGCTACACCAATCGGTTTACAGCTTCCAGCTTTTTTTATAGCTTGTTACCAAAAGCAATAAATCAATAATCTTTTTAAGTATTTTTCTAAATAGTTTTTGGTTTTCTTCATAAAGTTTAATATGTTTTTGACGTAAAATGAATTCTTCTTTCGATTGATACCAAAATTTCTACTTACATTTGCAAGGCTACAAACTTAGGAGAAAGATAATAAAATTCCATTGGATTTCCTATATTATCGTTTACAAAAAAACAGACTGTACATTCCAGACGTGTTACGTAAATATTAAATAACCATTACATTTAATAAAGAATGATTTCTCTTTATTACATGTATTCTCTCCATATCTGAAACTATGGTACATTTTTATCTAATTGTGGTAAGTTGGTACAAGCTGTAAATTATTGTACAACTACAATAATGATGGTACAGTTGGCAACACTGCCTTGGACGGACAAGAATGCGTCTTTCTCACACACTCGATCAGGTCACTACATTTTTAGTCAGCCAGGCCATGTTGGTAGATCAGAGTACCGCAAACGACGCCATTTTGGGACGAAAAAGTCCTAAATTGTTAATTATTACAATCCCCATTGAATTTAATTAAATTCACTTTTAGTTTAAAAGGTTATTCTACATACTTTTCATTCTGACATGATTACATGAATGTTTTACGAGGGGTGCCCGTGTTAACATACCCCCACGTTCCTCCTCTTGGGAGGAAGTAATTGGGATACTCTCAATCAGCGCGCAATTATTGCACAGCAATTGCTCCCAGTTACTGGTCGAAGCGAGGTTGCCTATCATCCACCCTCTACTAGCTAACCAGGTTAGTACCGGAGCGATTGACTTAACACGTGCTCACCCGCCGGCACTCTCCCGACCTCTTTCATACGGGGTCAAGTGCCTCCAGCATCAGGACTATTCCCCCAACCTAGGTCAGTACATCGGAACTCTGGAGTGAAATAAAAACGTCATAACGTTTTTTACTTTTCTTAGCTTTATTTGTCAAGATAGAAATTTTTTCTTTTACCGTTGAAGAATACTTTTGATAGTCCAGCTAGGCATAAGCTCACTTTCTTTTCAAAACTAATATTCTCTCGGATATTTGATATTAAAAACCTGAAGTTAGTCCACCCATTAAACACATTTCTTACAGAAACAACTGCGGAAACATTGCTTAACGACACAGTGTACGCTATATTTTATAATAACCATCGCACGTATTGTGCGACCTAGATGTACATGGTTTGAAATACGCCCTTCGTTATTAGTAGCAGATAGTCCGATCATAATCGAGTATTCTCGGCGTACTAACCATGGTTTGTCACTTTTGTGAGATATACCTTACCAACTTTAAATTTAACTTATAGTATCTCAGACCGTAATTGCGGGCCAGCAACTGGCTTGCAACGGGGAATTGCCGCATGTGTGCATGAGCTACATTGCCGACAATCGATTTATATGTTTGTTTTTTGCAGTGGTTATAATATAAAATGTAAACTGCTGAATTACATTTTCTGTGTGACGATTTACTACTGTTTTAACATTTTTACAAAATAGTTCATTATCTGCGTTATTCGAGATGGAAGCTTGTTTCTTAAATAATAATTATTAAAAACTGTACACATCCTCAAATTCTAACAAAAAGTAGCAAATGGGTAATGGACAGTGGAAATAAAATAGAAGAAATAAAAAGGTTGAAGTTTATTTTTTAGAGAAGAAAGTGTACTATGATTCATTCCCTTCTTATAAAAACTGCATTTTTGTTTCCATTTATAAAGGTACAGTGTAGAATTGGTCATAAGAACAATCATACATTTTCTATAAAAAAAGTTTTTTCTATAAAAATATTGGAATTAACTCGCCCTATAACGTACACAGATTTTACACATAATTATCTATCTATGTGCGATCAGACTAACAAGAGAATTTTAATAAAATCTTTTCAAAAACATAAAATTTAAAATTACCTTCTAATAAACAAAAACTTATGTAAATTGAAAAGAAAAGATTTCTGTATAAATATCAAACACACATGTCATGTATGAGCCGATAAATACGGGGTGTTAAATAATCTCTCTCTTAAATTGTAAAATTTATAAATTGTGTAATTACAATAAAAACTTACTACAATTCTACAAAATTTTTTAAATTAAAGTCGATGTTCAAATAACGCCCATTTGCTGCTAATCCATAACTAATTCGGTATACAAACTCACTTTTATCACGGGTGATATCTGCTGAAATAAAATGACTATTGCCATAAAACCGTTTCCTGGTAATTCCACAAAAAGAAAATTAATTGGAGGTAAGTCCGAAGGTAAGTAAACGAATCGATTGTCTCCAGACTATCAATCCAGTGTCGAACAACAACGCATTTTAATAATGCCTTACATGAACAGTGTAATGCGGTGGAGCACTATCCTGCTGAAACCAGATGTTTTCCTCAGGCATGTGTATCGGATGGCCACGTTAAGCAGTCGGTCTCAGCAACCACGCAAGCACTTACGTATGGTTATCGTGAAGCATAGACTTCACCATTTATACCATCCACAAATATGTATAGTTCTATTAATGGAGTAATCTTACGTTTATATCTCGAAACCGGTTGAAACTACTAGGATTTTAAATCTTGTAAATATAAAATAGTAAAACTTTTATGGGTTAGAGACTAGAATCGAGAAATGCGGTGAAACTCGGAAACCTAAATATTTTCCAAGTGGTCCAGTACTGGTTGCTGGACCATCTCAAAAAAGGATGTTTGTGTGTTATCACCCCTAAGTATTAGTAGTTCGAAACCACTATTAATTTATTTTTATTCCTTTTGCTTTAAACATGGCAGCCAGATTTGTTTTGTGGTGAACGACATTTCTTGCAGTTTTTTTATGTAAATGAAAATCTCGATATTTCAAGATCGTTGATCGTAGAGATCTGTGGTAAAAACCGTTGTATTGTTCAGACTTCGAACTACTGCTTTTGATGTTAGAAGCATAAGCTTTTAAGATGCTTCGTTATGGATGTGCAATTTAAGCCCGAAGTTTAACACCTTTTTGCTAAACGCTATTTACAGTTCCACATTTCGAGGAAAGGGAAAGTCTCAGTGCTTGTTTTTCTAAAAAGGCACACAGCTAAGAATAGTTTGTTTAAAATATTTGAAATTTCATACTTCACTGTTTTGGTGTTTACGGGCCTCTGAAATTCTTGTTTTCTCCATTTTTGGGTAACTTGGAAACTCAATATCTCTGATAGGTGTGGATAGTTTTTTTGCAAATCAAGCAATATATGCTGGCAAACTGTGGTAAGAATCTTAACTTTGACATGATGTAAGACCAGAGTTATACTCATGTTAGCTCACACAACTTACACGAGTTGGGAAAAAAGTCGACCACGGAAGAAAATACAAGGAAAAAGTAACCTTATTATAATAATACCTTTAGTTATCACTGCAAGGACTTTTACCAATAGCATATTGTAACAGTTCAAATTTTCACTTTAACAATTTTATTATAAATATTGTTTATTGTTTCCAGCCTTATTTTGTGGAACTCCATAATCATGAAATAAATAAAGATTATTAAAAGTTTGACAGTTTTATTAAAATATACCTGACAATATTGTTTCGACAGCTATGCTGTCATTATCAAAGGTAATATAATTATAAACAAACACGTCGCTAAGGTAGATACAAAATAGGTAACTAGATAAAATAATAATAATAATAATAAAAATTAATAATAAAAATCATAATTAAACATCTAATACTTCCAGTAACGGAGAATTACTGAGCTCAAGTTGTTCATTCATTAAAGGTACCCTGAGTTTGTGTTTGTATATCTCAAAGGCTTCTAAAATGTCTAATTTGCGTTTGTTATTACAAAAATGTAGGAATTTAATATTATTTTGAGGAGTCATTGTGTGATTTTTTTCTAAAAGGTGTTTGGCGTAATTCGATTTTTCAGGATGTTTATTTTTGTAATGACGTACGTGTTCTTTATATCTTATGTCAAAATTTCGAAGTGTTTGTCCAATATATACCGAACTACAAAAAGAACAATTTAAACGGTAAATGCCCGATTTCATGATATCATGTGTTCTGTCTTTAGCATTAAATAAAAATGAAAAAGTGTTAGTGTTGGTTTTAAATGTTATTTTATAATTGTTGGTTTTTCTTAGTATATGTGCAATTTTTTCTGATATTTTGCCAAAATATGGTATAGATATGTAATTTGTGTCTTCTGTTTGATTGTCAATGGGATATATTCTTTTGATAGCTAACCTATAATCTTTTTGTTTAATTAAAGTGTCAATCATGTTCGGATTATAATGATTTGCATGTGCTAGTTGTTTAATGGTTGATATCTCTTTGCTAAAATCTGATTTTGTTAGTGGAATAGTTAAAGCTCTGTGTACTAATGATCTGTATGCTGCTATTTTATGTGTATTGTGGTGACAAGATTCATTTGGTATTGTTATGTCTGTTTGTGTTGGTTTTCTGTATATGGAAAATTCAAAAAGATTGTCTGCGTTAATCTTGATATTTAAGTCTAGAAAGTTTATAGCCCTGTTTTGTTCTGTTTCTAGTGTAAATTTTATATTAGGATGGATATTGTTTATAAGAATTAAAAATTCATTGATAACCTCAAAAGAACTGTCAAAACAAGCTAAAATGTCATCAACATAACGAAACCAGAAGATAATGTGTTTAGAGAGGTTTAATTCAAATATTCGATCTTCAAACTTGTCCATAAATATGTTAGCTAATAGAGGACTTAGAGAATTACCCATAGGTAAACCATCCTTTTGTAAATAAATTATGTTATTAAAAGTGAAATAATTTTGACTTATACAAAGGTCAAATAATTGAATTAACTCTAACCTTTTAACTAATTCTATATTACTATTGATCAAGAAACTATCTAATAAAGGAATACATTCTTGTGGTGGTATTCTGGAGAACATGTTGCAAATATCAAAACTAACAAGTTTTGAATGTGGTGGAAGATGTATGTTTTGCAGCTTATCTACTAATTCTAATGAATTTCTAACAGAGTATTTCGATTTGTAACCTATCGTGTTAATAATCTGGTTCAGTTTTTTGGATAAAATGTGATTAGGTGCATTGATGTATGATACAACTGGTCTTATTGGCATATTCTGTTTGTGGATCTTCACTAATCCATACAGTTTAGGTATTTGTGGGTTTTTATTAATGATTTGTTGCTTTTCTAATTCTGAAAAGCAGATATTGCAGTTTTCTAAACCTTGTTTTATTTCTTTTTGGAATTTTGTGGTTGGGTTTTTGTTTAACGTTTCAAAATTTTCTTTATTAATAAATTCATTAACTTTTTGTATGTAAATATCTTTTGAAAGAATTACCAAAGTGCTACCCTTATCTGCTTTAACAGAAATTAGATTGTTCTCTGTGATTTTCTGTTTTATAGATTGAAGAAGTGATATGTTATTCCACTAACAAAATCAGATTTTAGCAAAGAGATATCAACCATTAAACAACTAGCACATGCAAATCATTATAATCCGAACATGATTGACACTTTAATTAAACAAAAAGATTATAGGTTAGCTATCAAAAGAATATATCCCATTGACAATCAAACAGAAGACACAAATTACATATCTATAACATATTTTGGCAAAATATCAGAAAAAATTGCACATATACTAAGAAAAACCAACAATTATAAAATAACATTTAAAACCAACACTAACACTTTTTCATTTTTATTTAATGCTAAAGACAGAACACATGATATCATGAAATCGGGCATTTACCGTTTAAATTGTTCTTTTTGTAGTTCGGTATATATTGGACAAACACTTCGAAATTTTGACATAAGATATAAAGAACACGTACGTCATTACAAAAATAAACATCCTGAAAAATCTAATTACGCCAAACACCTTTTAGAACAAAATCACACAATGACTCCTCAAAATAATATTAAATTCCTACATTTTTGTAATAACAAACGCAAATTAGACATTTTAGAAGCCTTTGAGATATACAAACACAAACTCAGGGTACCTTTAATGAATAAACAACTTGAGCTCAGTAATTCTCCGTTACTGGAAGTATTAGATGTTTAATTATGATTTTTATTATTAATTTTTATTATTATTATTATTATTTTATCTAGTTACCTATTTTGTATCTACCTTAGCGACGTGTTTGTTTATAATTATATTACCTTTGATAATGACAGCATAGCTGTCGAAACAATATTGTCAGGTATATTTTAATAAAACTGTGAAACTTTTAATAATCTTTATTTATTTCATTATTATAAATACATGATAATGGTTAAGTATTTATTGAAAAGATATAAAATACAGTCTAATTAAATCTTTAGATACATTGCTTTTCCACATCTGGATAGCTTACTCCTTTAGCCAAAGATTCTGACCTGAAATAAAGAAAAGGGGAATGATCTTATTTAGAAATTATTTCGTACTTACCTTAATTAGTATTTTGTCTGAAGGGACGCCCTGTATTCCAAACAATTTTATTCTTGGTTGGAATATCAAAATATTTCCATCTTTTATACTTATTCTAAAAGTAAACAAGCGATAAATAACACCTGGAAAATATTATATATGATTAGTATGTGACTTAATAGTTTGATAGCTACTTACATAGAGGAAGTTGTTTCATCAACTAAGATCTATTAATTTATAAGAGAGTAATTCTTTTTGGGGTTTTTACTAAAATTTACGTTGTTTTTACACTCTGCGATTATTCGTTTTGATAGAGGTGTCGGTATTGAAGATTTCTCATATATCGGCTCAATTGGCATTTTGCGAGAAGTACTTTCTTTAGAGACTTCCTTCGCTTGGTACGTGACATCCCATGTACGACCGCCATATTTTTCTGGGTTTTTCTCCCGCATCGTATTGATGGATTTTATATGGTGTAGTCGATAGAAAATATCCGGTTAACAGTCTTCTGTTGGAGAAATTATTTTTCGGAAAGTTGGGTATTTTCTTCTCTCGTTGGAGGATCTAAATGCATGTGGCTTAAACGTATCTTCTCGAAATACATCTAAATTCACCAACTTCGTTGAAAGGGGATACAAAAAACCTTTTCGTAAACAAAACCCTCGTTAGAGGGTTTATTTATTTGGTTAGTTATTTTTTATATATTATTATTCTTGTTGGAGTGGTATCTTTTGGGCGGAGAGTCCGCCACCGCCACTCAAAAGAGAGCAAGTTGGAAGAATTGTTGATTTTTTTGGGTACAGCCTTATGGACATTCTAGGCAAAGCAGCAATCAGGTTTTGTTGATTTTTTTTTATACTTCTACATGTATGTACTATATTTTAATTACTGTTATTATTGGCACTGAAGTTGATTTGATTAGTTAATGAATAATATGTATTAATTAATTTGGGTGGTATAGCTATCAGGAGTCAATTATTTACTTGTTTTTTTGCGTGTATGTAAAGCAATACAAGGGGTTAAACATTTTATTTCGTGTCTATCTTTTATCATTATCATATAAGACGTTAATACTATGCATTATATATGTATGTAAACGTATGTGATCACACACGGTACGAACTCGGTGTATTGAACTATTTAATCTGAACCTAATCATAAGGTAATTTTTATATCTTGTTGAGTATTATACAAGAACACTGAGACACGATAATAAATGTATATATAGCATTCAGCGATTTATTTATTTATTTTTGAAGTTATTTTGAATGCTTAATCGTATGAGCACAACTCTAATTGCAGCCAGAGCCTGAAGTCTCTTGAAGTGGATGAATTTCATTACCAAGAATTTACCGCCCTGTTGATAACCTCATGCTAAACTATTCGAGCTAACCTTTATAAACCTTTTTTTAATTTGGGCGTAATAATATGACTATCTATCTAATATGTAATAACAATAATAAAGATTTTACTTTCCCAAACCAATATTAGAATAAAGTACTATTTGGTTTTATAATGATCTATTTTATTCATTTTTTCAATGTAAATGCATAGGATAAAATAATAAGAAATAGCATCATATTAGCCTTACTACCCTAGAGCATTATGAAATAAATGGTACATTTATTCAGTAATACTATTATAAATACTTTACATTTATACTTTTCTGGGCATAACTCTCATTACGCTAATATCAAAGTTGAGATATTAACATAACTTGCCATCATATATTGGTTCATTTGATCTAATATATAAAAAATCTATCCCTGCCCATCAAAGATATTGAGGTCCAAAGTTGCCCAAAAATGAAGAAAAACGAGAATTTCAAAAATCCATAAATACCAAAATAGTGAAGTTTTAGATTTCCAATATTCTAAGCATAAAGTATTCCTAACTATATGCCTTCTGCGAAAAAATGAGCCCTGAGACTTCATCGTTACCTGGAAATGTGTCACCATAAAAAGCGGGAATTTTGCAAAGAAGATGTTAAACTTCCGGCTTAAACTAAAGAAAGCTTCTTACAAAGCTTATGTTTTGAACAACAAATGTAGTCTAGGTCATTTATGTATTGAAATCGTGGTTTCTCGTAAAAACCGGAAATCTTAGTCCCCCCAAAAAAATCCTAAATTCGCCACCGTTCCTGAGATATCCAGATTTTCGTTTAAATAAAAAACTGCAAGAAACGTCGTTCACCACGAAACAAATATGGCTGCCATATTTAGACCAAAAGGAATAAAAATAAATTGCTAGTGTTTGAACTACCAATACTTAGATGTGATAACACAAAAAAACTTTTTGAGATGGTCCAGCAACCAGTACTGGACCACTTGGAAAATATCTGTTTTCGAGTTTCACCTCATTTCCCGATCTGAGCCTCAATTTCTAAACCATAAAGGTTAGTTTTTTATTCTACCGTCGCTATTTTAGTATTTTATATTTACAAGATTTAAAAAAAATCATTCAAATTCGGGTTTTTCAACCGGTTCCGAGATAACGCTCTTTTTGCCTAGCGCTCCTCCACTATGTGGTTAAACAATGATAATTACAATTAACATTAATAATAATTGAGCCAAACCCTATCGTACCCAATTCAAAAACAAATTGTTGCTTGACATTTAAAGATAATTTTTATATTTTACACAGAATATTCCTAATACATTGACATTTCAAAAATAGCAAAATAAATTTTGCAAGCCTTGGTATTATTGTGGCGACCATTTTCTTCGGCTCTGCACAGCATTTTTGACCGAAATCGCAATTTACGGAAAATTTAATAGTTTCTTTACTATTAAAGCTATCGTGTTCGAATACTAAAGGATATTTCTAATTTCCTTATTAAAGATTACCGGTTTTTTAATAATGCCCGAGACCTTTGATTTTTATCCAACTTTGTAATTGTTGTAACTGGAGATAAATTGAATGAATTGCATACTGAATTTGCTGTAACCAATTCTTCAGATGGATCACAAACATTCTCCATTACCATTTCACATGATTTTCGTTCAATACCAAATAATTTAGAAATAGATGTAGGACATAATGACTGACATGTCACCCTTAACTTTAATAAATTTTGTTTATATTGAGTTAAATCGCTTACACTACATAATTTCTCAGTCACAGATTCTTAATCATATTAATGACATTCTCATTTGACATACACGCCCCATATTGATTTGTCAGACACATTTGACATTATTTTGAAGTATCTATCAGTCAATAATCAAATAATATAATGTGGCTGCATTAAATGTACTGTTCTTAAGGTAGTACCGTCGTTTTAGAACTACCGTTCAGATATTAATGAAATTGAATATATCGATTCATTTTGGTCTAAAAGTGACCCAAAAAAGTTTTTGTAAGGCCAGGGTAGGTGAGAGAAAAGTTATAAGCATTTGAAATATGACTCATATATATCATTCGTGGCCGACTAGGACACAAAGTTTTGTGGTTCACATGATACAAATTGAACAGAAAAACTTGTGTTAAACCTTACACTCATAATCAGCTAAATTTTATTTGCTGGTACTTATTATTTGCTTACTGTATTATTTCTAATTTTTCTTATATATTTATTAATTACAAAATTATTTTAAAGCAACTTGTGTGCACAAGTTTGCAAGTAAAAATGGTCGTATTTTTGCGATACTTTGCGGCGGTACAGCTTTAAAACTACTTCAGTCTGCAAGTTTAGATTTTTACTGCAGATTTATCCCTAAGACTAGATGGTCGTGTAAAAATATTAGAATTTTAGGACCTGTCCCTTTTGTGATATTAGGCTTAAAAAACTGGCAATTTTAAGGTTTGAGCTATGTTTGAAGGTCCTAAAAATGACGAGAATTTCACATTTCAAAATTGGCGAAATAATAATGCAAATAGACACACGTAAGCCTACAAAATTCGAAGTCTGAGACTGTTACCATTCTTAAGAAAAATTATGCTGAAAATCAGGAATATGAACGAAACCATTAAACATTTTGTAAGGGTCATTGTAATGTATTTGCACAAGCGATAGCTAAAACTTTAATTATCAGAAACGTAGAGCAATTCATGTCAAAAACAATGGTATTTATTTGAACACAATAATACCAAGGTGTGCAAAAAATTTTTCTTTCTATTTTGCGTTTAGAATAAGTCGATTCTAGGACCCAAATGACGTCATTTGAGTGTTAGAATAAGCGGTTGGTGTGCTAGAATAGGCTAGTATTTGGCGTTGGTTGACTGTCAACTGACATACGTCAAAAAAATCTTCTAACGTTTTTGTGCAATTTGCCTAATTTTCGGCGGCGTTAGTGATACATTTCCTTCACTATTCATTTTTAAACAACCCGAAATCGCGAAAATAAAATCTGACGTTTCAAATTAATTTTTTTCCACAGCCGCCTAAATTTACGTCACATGAATGTCAACAACCACCCAAGAAATCCCTAGATTTAAAATTTTTATTTTTTAATTTATAAAATGGTATAAAGCGGCAAAATAAAAAAATAGTATAAAACACTCGTTGCAGAAGGTCCTTCAAGCACTCATTTGTTCCTCAACTCGGCTCGTTTCGGAATTTCAAATTCGTAATTGAATAGATCCCTTCTGCAACTTGTATTTTAATATACTATTTTATTTTTGAAATTTCAATGTATTATGAATATTCTATGCAAAATATAAAACATATCTATAAATGTCAAGTAACAGTTATTGGGTGATCTAGAATGGATTGACCCAATTATAATTAACATTTCAACGGTTCAGGCAAATTGAAAATGTAACAGGTACAAAGCGGATAAATATTACGGAAAGTCTACTAACGCATAAATATTAGATTCCCAAATGGAGTATCCTTGAATTTGGAATTAAGAGAATCACACAATAAGACAAATAAACAGAAATGAACGTTGCAATTAAAAACAGGTGATGACGTCATCGAACAATTGTACTTATCAAAGCTATCAACATCCCAGATAAAAAAAAATCTACGGGTTCAAGCACTCTACTGAAATTTTTCTCGTTTCTGTTTTATATCGACTATTCTATACTTTTTAATCGCCCTGTATATCTGTGGAATACGTAGGTAGTTAAAAAGAAAGAAGTAAATGTATAGGAAATTATCTTATGGCAATTAATTACTATACTATTTTGCATTAGTTAGCTAATTGCAGCTCTCATTCGTTTTTAATATTCGCAAGTTATTAAATTTATCTTTGTCATTTCAAATCTCTTTTGCACATACGATTACAATAAAAATAATATAAATATATTAAAAGAGAAACCGATAAGTAAGCAACAATCCACAAAAGTGTCCTTTTTATACAAAATAATTTAACAAAATTAATTAGTCATATTTGAGTAGTTGGACAAAAAGAAAATTTAATTTATTTAAATTAAAAATGCAGTTTTTACAAACTTATTAATTACATACGTAAATTTATTATTTTTACAAAAATAAGTCAAGGGCTTTTATTCCTAAATAATTCTTGAAATTATATTACCTACGTATTTAAAACGATAATAGAATAGATACATACATTCAATACTAACTAAGTTTTATGAGCAGATGTATACATGAAGTGAAATAAACCAGTTTGAGGTATTTTTAGACAAGAAAGTAGACGCCGGTGATTCCCCTAAATGCTTCATCCAATCAGAGAAATCCATGTATTTCTTCCGACCCCATTGGAAAGATGGACTGGCGACAGAATAAAGGAGAGGGATGTACTCTCTAAGAGTTTAGGAATGGTCATAACGCGATCAAGACCAGGTAATATGGGTTGCATATCTCGGAATTGTAAATTATTTTTTGGTAGCCACAAGCCTTAAACTTTATTTATTTTTTTTTTTTTATTTGACGCCTACACTACGGGGGAACCAACATCTAAGGTCATCTGTCCCCCATCTAACATGCAACACGAATACACACATCCATAGTTGAGGTGACGGAATTTTCCAATTAGAAAAATCCCGCCGCCCCAAGTGAGATTCGAACCCACGACCCTTGGAACACGAGTGATGCAAGAGCACCACTCGTCCACCGCCGGCCCTATTAAACTTTAACAACTTTTTATATATTTCTTGTATCTGCTTAGCAGATTGTACTCTTTAGACTATACAAAAGTTAAAAAATAGAATATTTCCATCTGTAATTGCATACAAAATTACAAAACATTCAAAATGTTTCCACTTATATTTTGAGATTGACTTTTGGAGGTTAGGATGTCAACTCAATCGAAAGCTGAAACCTAACATTGCTACCAACAAAATCGATTGATTTCTTTGAGGTGTTGCCACGATTCTTAACCTATTAACATTTATTTTTACACTTTCAACGGTTAAACAAATGCACTCCAATCGACTTAAATTATTTTAATATATACAAATAATTCATAAATGCATTATAGGCATTCATAATAAAATAATTTTGTTCAGTTTTAAGAATGTTAATTTATTTTTTCATCGATTGGTATTTCTTGTTAGAGCCTATGTAAAAGCATAGGAGATATCCCCTTGCCCTTCACCCCGCAAAGATCCGCTGTAACCTTCTTAACGCCAAACAACAAGAAGCTTTCTAACACCTCGGACTTTTGCGCCATATTACCGATATTACAGATTACTACTTGTAAGATTTAAGTAAAGACATATTATAGAAGGATATACGGTTTGCAACAATAGATGCCGCTATAGGCCCATTGTCCCAAAGTACGTGCCGTCCCAAGGTACGGTGCTCTCCCCTACCTTTGATAATGACAACTTAGCTGTCGAAACAATTGTCAAATAGATTTTAATAAATTTAAAAGACTAATCAGTTTTATTTATTTCATGATTATGGAGTTTCACCAAATAAGGCTACGAGTCCCGACGATATTAATTCGTCCACTTTTATTTTTGTTAAAAGTCGTTCCACAATTTTTGCTCTGAAATTCTATACTGGTTACGAAAGTGACTTCTTGTTGCTAGAAATGACATACTGCATTTGCATCTACACCATGTGAATTTCAAAAAATTCTATCAGGGGGTTTCCTTACACTGCTCCTTGTAAGACTTTTGGATACTTTTGTCAATCTCGAGAAGGTCTGAGGAAACTTCCCTACAGAATTTCACGAAATTTGGCATAAAGTAGGTGCATGAGTAATATTTCATACTAGCAACAAGAAACATGAAAAATAAATACGTGACAAAATATATAAACAAATGAATACATTTTGCAATATAAGATCGTATTTTAGTAATACAGATACAATCATTTAATGTATACTCCAGATCCTGTAAGTTCCAATGCACGTCACATCTACGTCATAACCTCAAATGACGTCATTAAATTAGTATGTTTACATTATTTGCATGAGTGGAATGACTACTTATGTGTATGCAACCAATTTAGCACATGTATATAGGATGTTATGGCACTTGGATCATTAATTGAAATGGCAAATAGTGCAAAGAAAAATAAGCCATTTTCATTATACAAGTAAGAGAGAAAAATGAATAATAAACGCGAAAAAGGCTTTTCGTATAATTTACAAAAGCTTATTGGGTGTCACTGGAATTAGGATAGGTTAAGATTAAATAGGCATTTCCAAGAATTATTTGTCTGTTTTGCTGAAGTACGTACCTTACCATGAACTAACAAAACGCCTGATGTGTTTAAGTTTGTAAAACGATAAAAACAAAATAATAGTATATTATATACCAAGGTTGTGAAGAGTTTTTTCTAGAGCCGAGCATTATTAGATCCCGAGATGCGCAGCATCGAGGGATATAAGATGAGAGGCTCTAGAAAACACTTCACAACCGTGGTGTATATATTATTTTTTTCACTACTAGTACTTTTATTCCTTTTATTCTTCTCACATAAAAAACGTACTATCGCGATCACGGATTTTTTCCTGGATGCCAGTGTATAATGGGATGAATTTTTGCCCCGTGTTACACTAAAATCTGGATTATTGACTAGTAAGTCAATAATAAAAAATTATTTACCACTAGGCAAGAAGGCTAACTTCACAAGGTGACAACAGACTAGATAATAGTATGTTTTAAAGCTAGTAGTGAAAAAAAAGATTTTTTGAACATAAGTAACTGAACTAAGTAGGTATATAGCATATTGTGAAAATACTTAAAATAACACAACTACATAATTTTATTTAATTTATAAAAAGACAAATAAGACAGTATAATAATAAACAAACAATATACAGAAATATACATTTATTCTAAAATATACAAAAATACATTTAAATTCTAACTGTCTTCACCACCATTGCCGTAGCAGCTGCTGTCATCGTTCGAACTTCCTTCTCCCATTGCTTGTTTATTGTTTGTTCGTCTTTGTTAATATATTGTTCATTTCACCATGACAATCGACATACCTAGCTCATCTTCCAAAAAAGTCTTTGGCGATTATCTCGAAAACTACTGTTCCCCCCTTGCAACTTTACTATGAACACTATTCTTCAGCTCTATGAGACGCATCGAGTGAAATATAGCATGTACGGCTGCGGGTGGCGAACTTGAACTGGAGAACAGTCAAATTATTTATACGAACGTTTCTGATGCATCTCATAAACAACATTACAGATAGCTACTTGGTCAAAATTGTTTAGGTTTCTAACAGGATTCAAGCGTATTCTTTTCCGTTTAGGACTTCTCACAAGCTGATTGTTTCTCGATGCTTTAGAAATACCACTTATTGTGCAAATGTTGATGTTAAGAGCATTTGCAGCTCTGTAAACAACCATTTAAATTATAATTGAATTACATGGATACACATATCCATTGTATAACATTCTTAAACGTACTTGCCTCTCTTACTGCAGTGAGTGGTAAGATTGGGGCACCATTATTACGTTCTTCCTCAAAATAATTTACTAAGGATAATATTAGCTACTTTGACTGTCAAAAAAGCGGGGGATGTCATCCTAACCTCACTTTAATATTCGTGCAAATCGAAGAAATTACGCAAGATAACGAATTCTTTAGTTTCGAAAAACGGTTTTTAATAGTTATGCAACATGTAGACACGTGTAAAAACTATCTCGCGAAGCACAGTCGCAAAAATATAACCATCGACCTCAACCTTATGACCACAACCAACAAACGCCAAAACACAAATGAAAACAATGAAAATAAAAATCGATTGTAGACCGATATGTAAACGAGCAAACGAGAAACAGCAGGATTGCCAAAGTCAAAAGACAAATATGAAAGTCATACGCAGTTAATTCCTTTACAGTTTTTATTTCGACTATATAAATTCAAAATATGGGAATAAATAATGTAACGTTCTTTTTAAAATAATAACAAAAGTGCCGTTTAAATCGTCTATTAATAAGAAATATTTATTTACAAACACTAATGAATACACTATAAATTAACGCTATTATTATAAACCATTAAAACTATTATTTACAGACTATGAATTTATAATACAACATTTATCTTTACATTTACTATTTATTTCGTGATATACAGTTAATGACTCTCTGTTGACTGCCCTCTTTTATCCGCGAAGTCGATTTTATACCCTCATATAATCGTACCAGAAGCCGCTAGAACCTACTATGTATTTCTCGAAGGCGCTAGATAAACCGCGTCTGGTTTACATACTTGGTGCGATGCGTCATTCTCTCGAATGCTGTAGAATATTCCATTTGTTGTGTGAAGAAGAGGTTCTTTCTTTTTCTCTCTTGTTACAATAAGATGATTTTACTGGATTGCAGTAAAATTTACATGTGCAAAATAATAACTCAAAAAACCTTTAAAAACAAGCACTCCTATATTTATTTTTGTCAAGTTTACAACAAAAGACCGCCCTTAAAGAATTTGAAAAAATTATTGATGACGTGCATCGGAACTTACAGGGTCTGGAGTATATAAACCATTCTATATTATTCAATTCATGAACTCATACTTTATTAATTGTAACCATAGCCGACTTTTCAAAATTTTAATGAGGGCTGGTTAGTTTCGAGTTGTGATTTAAATTGTATAACTAAATGAACAATATTAAATTTTTGTTAGTTTTACTATAATTCACGATATAAAACATTAATAGAATCCCGGTGACCTCATCAGAGGCTATTGTTTTCATTTTTATATTTTAAATAATTTCACATTGAAATTCTGTTAAACGATGAAATTTCGATCAGAACGCTTAGCCTTTCTCAAGCACTTTGTAATAAAAAATCTGATCTTTTACTAACCTACTTAATCTGTAACCAAGTTAATCAGACCCTGGATAGTCGAGAATCTACTGTCTCTTAAATAATTTTTTATAATCAAATAAAAATTACTTTGTCATATTAAAATATAATAAAAAAATAGAAGTCAATTAAAAATTTTATGCCGTCTTCACCATGATCACCAGTTACAGCACTGTAAAATGCAATTTCGTAATAGCAACATTTGGAGTGTTTGTACAGTTTGTAGGTATTGTCTCTCACTATGACTGAATTGGTCTTAGGGCTCCCTTAGTTTTGAAATGATCCTAGAACGGTTGGACACCAAGACACAAAGCGTAAGGTTTATCCCGACAGTGGCCCCTAGATCACTGTCTTTGGATAAACCATTTTGCCAGGTGCTTTCTTTGGTGTAGTTGCGACTGTAGAGTGCTGTCTGTTGAGTTTGATTATCTGCATTTGATGGACAAGACCAATCCGGCTGTCCCCAGCAAGGCTATCTTAAACTTCGACAACCCCACTTCCGCATGGTATATGCCGAGTCCCTATTTTCAGGTAAAGTCAGACAGGGCTCGCCAAGCCTTTATTACGGTAGGCCGGGTTGCAACTCTTAGGTAATCCTAGGCAGACCTAGACCAAGCCCAGCCACACTTGAAGTTGGAACTCCCTCGGGAGGCAGGCCGACGAGTGAGCACGTAATAGCTCCAGCATTAGCCTGAAGGACAACCTCGTTCCTACTAAGAATTACACGCTAATTAAGCATACCTATCTCAATTCCTCGCCCAATAGGAGGTCGTGGCTATAAGCTTAATGCAGGTGAGTCACATATATCCACAATTGAAAACAGACAGACAAGCCCCTTTGCATTGCTAAACTGTTAAATTCAAGATTTAACAAAAACGTTGACTCTCAGCAGTGTCTTCTGACGATGGTCAGTAGATCGTTAATGTTGCCTTTTTTGCATTCCTGATGGCACCTTATTATATCAACTGGCATTGTCCCAATACAATAATACTAATAACAACAGTTAACAGAAAATATTTGAATTGTATTTAAAATAATAAGTTCTTATTTAGAACAAAACACGTTTCTTCGAGTATTACATCTTTCAATCAAGAAATTTGCAACTGACTCTTTGTAACTATTCAATACCGTTATATTTTTTTAATTTGTTTGCGTCATAATACTTTGCAAATAGGCTTTTAGTCCATGTAATACAAAAAGCGATCTTTCAGCTGTACATGTGGATTTCATCAAAGATTGAAATACTTTGTTGCCTTCTTGTACAAGTTACAAAAATATCTCAGCCGGACTAGTAAACCACATTGGTTAGATTCTCAATTTAAAATAGTTATTACCTAAAATATATTAATCATGTTAATTAGGGCTCAGCCCTCATCAAATTATTTTAATGATGGCCACAGCCTTCGAGCCACCACATAGTCGGCACTTATGTTTGTAACATTACTGCATTATCTATTTTTGTATTTTTTTTTAAAGACAATTAGCTAAAAAATGAATCAAGTGTGTGGAATATTAAACCTCAGCACTTACTCGCCCCCCCCCCCCCCGGATCCTGAACCCCAGTAATTTGTATCACCTTCAACACTCGTCGGTCCTGGGTGCGATATACTATTATATTAAAACCAATTTAGAAGTCAAAGTTGCTCATCAACCAATTTTAACTTATTACAGCTTCTCTCTTTAAGGGCCTATACCATGCAGGAGCATTTATCGTTTTTAACATAACCTCGAAAAAATTATCTGAAATATGGGTGGATTCGTTTGCTAAAATTACACGCCCATATTGAGTAGTAAAAACCATGCATCTCTCTCCTACTCATTTCCCCTCTTTGTTATAGAATTTCAACTAAATTTATATTTAGTAAGCATAAATCTTACATGCGTAGATGAATTAATATTAATTGTTGATTAGTTAATGTTAATCAGTTGATAAGTAAATGTACTGTAATTAGTAATATTGTAAAAAAGAATTAAAAAGCAAGTAATAATAAAAAAGAATCAACCAAAAAGGTATAATAAATGGACATTCATTAAAGAAGAAATGTATGACAACAGCTTCGTAGTCGAATGCTGCATTCGATTATGCGTACTAGTTTCGAATAAACGAACGAGAGTTCAAATCTCAGCTAATGCAAAATATTTTTTAATTATTATTTAAGATATTTTATAAATAAACTTTTTTTTGTAAATACTACTCCTATAACATTTACAAAAAGATAATTACATAAAATGCATAAAATTATCCTTTTTAGTCATTGTTCAACAAGGGGAGGCTGATATGACATCGATTTCAATATACGATTAAAAATTTTATTGAATTAAATTTACAAAATAATGCAATTGTAAACAGGATGTAGTTTTATTAAAAATAATCTAAAAAAAAAAGTTATGCAGCTGGCGGGAATAGAACCCGCGGAAATCTGTAAAAGCGGTTACTGTACTTTTCAGCCAATTCTTTTATAGGTACCAAGTTAATACCTTGCATCTTGTATGCGTTAATTTGTGTCGCATTATATTAAATGCAGAAACACATATTCCGTTGTTTTGAATTTACTTTCATTTAAAAAAGAAATTTTTGAATTCGGCGTCACGTCATTTAATATTTAATTGTAAAGCATAAATAAATAAAATCTAATATTAACTCTAATGGTTTACAATGTACGTGAGCGTATTCAACAATTATCCCTTATGCTTCGAAGGTCGCAGGAGCGATTCCAGTCCGGTAGGTTTTTTTTATAAGAACAATAATAATAAAAAACAAATAACATTAAAAAATATAATTTAAATAATTAAGTAAATAATTATTCTTTTTAAGAACTAACAAGTTCAAATTAAAAAAATAACTAACCGAGCAGGGATCGAACCTGCGATACATGGATTACAATTTGATTACAATGCAAGCATCTTTGTCATCAAGCCACAAGGTTTAGTTGCTCGTGAAGCTAACGCGCATTTTATAGTACCATTAGAGCTGATGTTAGATTTTATTTATGCTTTACAGTTTACAATTAAATATATCATAGTACTTTTACTTCTATGAATAAAGGATGAAACATACGATATTTAATTAGTAAAGCAGTAATAAAGTATAAGTATTTAATTAGCTACATATGTAATAAAAGCATTTGCTACATTTTGTTCATATGGTCTATTATCGCACACGTCTCTAAAGTAGGCGGAACCACGTTTAGTGTTTACAGTATTTAGCATATGTAGTGGCCTCTTTTGACACCAATAATAACTAAAAACTCCAAAGAAAATTGATTTCCAATTATTCGTCTCCTGATCTTATTAATAGATATATTAAAATGAAACAAAAAGCAAAGTGAAGTACGATTAATAAGCTACACCTGCGCTTTTGATTTTTTTCAGAATTACCCTTGCTTAATATTTTAGGACTTTTTTAAACATCAATTAATTTTTCTGTGTTTTTCTTGTAAACTTTGTACAACAAAAAAAATTTTTTTCTTAAATCCGAAAAAGCACCTCTGTAGAATGGACTTTCCTTTTTATTTTGGTTCAAGTAAAGTGTAAAAATTTTATGAAATAACTGAATGAGAAGTATAGAGCGAAAAGCATTTTAGCTATCATAAATTCCCACGTACTGTAGACCCTTAACATAATTGTCCCCTCTCGAATATTATCATTAATAGACGTTTTTTCCTTTCTCATCACCTTATTTCTAGCTTCTCTATTGTTCCATTAATTAATAGTTGCCCATTTAAACAACACACCCTTTTGATTACTACACTGGTAAAGACACAAAAAAGCAAAAATTCCAAATTAATTTTAATAACGATTTTATATATACATTTGCCATGATCAACAAGAACAAAATTACCTAGGTTTCAAAAAACAAAATGAAATGCTATTTAAAATACTAAAACAAAAATTCAAAAGAATATCATAAAACTTCTTACAATGATCAATGAAAAATGATCTTAGAAATTAACTTTTTACAATATATTCAAGCAACAGACAATATTTTTATTTACAAATAAAATAAATAAAGCAAATATGTTACAAATAAAAATTAAAATTTGTAAAAACCTCAGTATGTATGAGAATTAGTGATTAGCAGATGATTGATCATCGATTTCTGTTGGCAGCATCAATTTTAAATTTCCACAAAGTATTGTACATTTTAGAAATTATCCAAAATAATATTGAAAGTCAGCTGGTATCTTTGAAATCCTATTCTATAAATTAATACCAATTACTTTTTAATATCTCATCAATTAACTGGCTTTAAATATCATTTATATTACAAATGCCAGCAAATTTATAATATGAACAGTCACAGCAAACAGTAGTCAAACATGCCTAATGAATTGATATTAAAATAAATGTACGTTAATAATACTTTCGTTTTTCATTGAAAACATAGTTTGGCCCATTCGTATTATAAATTAGCTTAATAACAAGATAGATGTATCTATAGAATCATAGATTCTGGCTCTTCCAAATATTCCCGGAAAGCATTCAACCACCGAGCTGCAATAGCACCATCCACTATTCTGTGATCACTGCTTAAAGTTACTGTTATAAATTGTACTTTCTTGAATCTGTAACGAATAGAATTAACAAAAATAAAAATTATATTTCTATTTTGAATTATTTACCCTTTTTCCGAATCATCAGGAACAAGCTTTGTTTGCGTCGTGCCGACAGCAAGAATGCAACTCTGTGGAGGATTAATAATGGCATTAAACTGTGTGATACCATACATTCCCATATTGGACACACTAATAGTGCCACCTTGGAATTCATGAGGTTGCAATTTACCATCTCGTGCCTTTTGAGCTAAAGCTTTTACTTCATTACTAATAGTTATGATGCCTTTATTGTTGGCTTGGAATATGATAGGAGTGATAAGGCCTTTATCTGTTGATACCGCAACACTAACATCAACTTCTTTGAATCTATAAAAGTAACAATTGTAAAATTCGCTTATTTAATTTAAAAAATTCACTTACTGTCTAATAACTGTGTCCATCCAACAAGAATTAGATTCTGGAACTTTCTTAGATGCCAGAGCAGTTGCTTTGAGTACGAAATCATTTACACTCAACTTAATTTTTTCTTTTTCTAATTTCTTGTTAAACTTCTGTCTCAAAGCAAGTATCTTATCAACATTTACATCTACACTTACATAATAATGGGGGATGCCTTGTTTAGATTGCAACAATCGTTTTGCAATAACATTTCTAATATTTGTAATAGGAGTATCAACAAATGCTGCACCAGCAGGAATACTTGGTGCAGCTGCCGCAGGTGCCGCTGGTCGTGCTCCTGCCAGTTTATCAAGATCTTTAGATGTAATAGAGTCATACAATCCTGTACCTTTACCTTGTAATCTTATATTATGTTGTTCTGCTAACCGTTTTGCCATTGGGCTCGCATATACTCTTTCACCGCCGTGAGCTGGTGCAGCGGCAGGTGGTGCAGCTGATGGAGGTGATGGTGGCGGTGATGGTCTTTTAGGTGCAGGAGGTGGGGATGGTGAACGAGCAGGAGCAGCTGCAGCTTTAGGTGCAGCAGCGGCAGAAGTGTCGTCTTTGAATGATTTAAATGCAGCTACGTCGGATTCGTTTGGTACTATAATACAGACTAGTTTTCCAATAGGAACATTTTTTGTGCCAGCAGAAACTAATATCTTTGCTAGGTAGCCTTCTTCTGGTGTTTCAAATCCCATAGTTGCTTTATCTGTCTCAATTTCAGCTAGTAAATCACCTTCATTTAATTTGTCGCCTTCCTTTTTCTCCCAACTTATGATTGTACCAGCTTCCATTGTTGGTGAAAGAGCTGGTAAAGTTACCTTTGTATGATCTGGTAAACTTGAATAATGTCTTACTATTTTGTACTGCCATTGTTGATGGAACTGTGGTTTTACTAAAGTTGGTTTCCTACAAGAAATAGTAGATTGATGAGTTTATGTTAGGCTCGACTAAAAACAACAGTGAATTAATACAAAATTCATATTATTAAAGCCTCAAGTACCTACAAAAATTGATCTATTTATTATTTAAAGGTGAAAATTAGAGGTTAAAAAGCACATTTTAAGGTTAAGCTTCAAATGTACAGGAGTCTACAATAACTAGTCAAAAGGCCGGTTAAAAATAGATTATAAAGATTATATAAAATTATTGTAAAATAAGGAGAAAAATACAATAAAATACAACGTACGTGTTATAATGCCTTCGTTTTGTACATTCAACAGTGACAGTTCTCGTGATATTCGTTCGCAATGCTTTCTTTATCGTTCCCCTTATTAAATTATTTCGTACCACTACGGTTCGCAACATTTTCTTGAATTGACGATGGCTTAACGTACACTTTTCACTAAGAATTAAATGGTTTTTGATGTTCTTGTAACCACAGTTCAACCTACTACAGCAAACGACCCTTCTAGGTCATTTAAGGAGACTTTACTAGCTTTTCGAAGTTGTGACACGAGATATCACCAATATCACGTTTTCGATAGAAGGACACTTCACTGATTACAGAAGTCAGCCGAAATGTCAAATGTAAAAATGCAGGGCCGGCGCTAGCATGTGGCTGATTGTTACGAAGTTGAGTGCACTGATATTTCAGTTCTAGCCGTTCTTGGGATCTACGTAAATAACTGTTGAATGCAACAACTGTCAGAGGCTTTTGATTTGAAATGTTTTCAAGCATTTAAAACTATCTATTTGTGAATAGAATTGAAACTTTTTCGTAATTTTCTTGAAGTTGGCATCAACTTATTGTTTGGAATTTTTCCCATAAACAAAAAACCAATATTGTGTATAAAATTTAAGATTGCATGTATATCGATAAATAATAAATTAGTAATAAAGTAATAAGTAAATTAAAGTTAGTAATAAATAAATAATAAATCAATAATAACAACACCGAACAATAAATTTGAGGCCTGTAAGTTTTTTTGAAAAGAAATATAGTGTACCGGTGTATAGATCATTCGGTCAAGCAGAGGTCTTACGTCATCTTCTGTTACCAACGTAAATTCGCAACTCTTCCAATACTTTCACGTCTAAGAAATGTATTTTTTTGTTGGTATTACGATTACTACGTTTATTTGCATCTTCCAAACGAAAACAATTGTCCAATTATTGTATCAATTATCAAGTCTTGGCAAGTTGAAACGTTAGAGAGCTTACTAGACAGCTAATATTTTATTTATATACAATATAATATTTTTTACCTTGTTCTTTTACAATACCAAAACCATTTATAAGTTTGCAATCGAAAACTTAATAGCCTTTTTAATTAATTATTTCCAGAAAGAGCGTGATAATTCTGGGTCTTTATTACGTTTAACTTTAGTACGAGAAGTGAGTCTTAAAATAGAATATTTCTAAATATACAATTCGTTTTATGATCTGTTTCTAAGTTCAAACTCTGTAAAGGGTAGCTAGTAAACCGGTAACCTTCTTAGTGATCCGAAGATCCTGCTAGAAATAGAAAAAGGAGAATTACTGACTTAGACAACAACCAAAGATTCGCATTACGAGATGCAATATATGACATGTTTGAAAAGAGTCAGTATCCTTCATTAATTTTACATATGTAACAATATGTTACTGACCTTTACAAAATTCTTGCTTCTAGAAATACCGGTTAATTTGGATTCAATTTTGAAATACGTAGGCATGTAATATTACAATAATTATTACAAGCCTCGAAATACCTTTTAGGAATTATACCATGTTGTTTAACGTTGTTTAAATATATAAGAAGAGACCAAACAAATTTAGAAGTTACTAAAGCGGACCAGTGAAGAGAACGATTTTGTTTTGATAAAGAAAGTTAGGTTAGTTGTTAGTTAATAATTTGGGTTTTCTATGGCTGATGTATATTAAGGTTTGTAAGAAAAATTAAACAAATTTCAATTAAGAATTTTATTTTATTTGCGAGATATCAATCTCATTTTTATTTAGTTGTAACTACATAGCCAAAATACACACCATTAGGCAATCCAACGACCTGTCAAATCTAATTCCGAATGACAGTGGTTGGCACACATGGCAAACAACCATTTGAGCTTGCGTGGAAAGAGCATTTATATTCGTGTTTTCTAGTTAATTTTGTTGTTTGTTTTTCTCCAGTGTTTTTAGAGAGCTTTATTATTATTATGCCCGTGACTTGTATTGTTGTTAACTGCGGAAGTCTACGCGATCGTCACAATGTGTCGTTTTATAGAATTCCTGGCATACTGAGCATACCAAATAAGCCACAAAAATGAGTTGTCGAAAACACGAAGGGCCTTATGGATAGCTCCGAATCAAAGCTAAAATATCAGAGAGTCTGCAGCAAACATTTTATAACTGGTAAGTTTCTAAAACTTTATGGAAAAATAACCTTCTTCAGCGTTTTGAGTAAGGAAATTTTAGTGGTTTTAGTTTAGTTCTAATACTTTTACTATTAATAGGGGAGCCTGCCTTATTGGAAAATACCTAAAAACAAAACGATGGTTACACAGGCAAACAAGAATATAAATTGTTAAACCTACCTTTCACCAACATCTCAGCTGATAATTTTCGAAGATATTCTCTGTCCATTATACAAAAATTCAGTTTATTTAATTAAAAAAAACACCAAAATACTTAAAAACACGATCTAACACTGCAACGCCAACAAAATAAATGCTTTTGTTATGGAGCCTGTCGCCATGTGTGCCAACCTACGAGCAAATAGAAACAGGAGAGAACATTGCATTATATTCCACGCGACGGAACTGCTAGAAAAAGTGGTTTATAAGAGTGAGTGAGAGAGGGTACGAGTGAGTGAGAGAGGGTACCGGCACCCGATGAATATCGATCGATTGTATACGTCAACAACCCCGACCTGACACGGACAATATCGAACGTCGTACGTCAACAACCCCGACCTGCTCAACGTGGTTTATATAATGGCCGACTTCCGTCGCGTCGGTTCCTTACCCCCGACCATTGAAATGTTCTCTCCTGTTTCTATTTGCTCGTAGGTGCCAACCAACGTCAGTTTTGTTGACATTTCTACCACGTGGTTTGGATTGCCTAATTTCACAAACACTCCTAACCTAACCTAATATCGAAAATGAAATGTCAGAAATTTTTGGAATTTTCATCTTAACATGTTTACAAAGTCACGTGACTAATAACGTAAGCCCTCTGGTTGCCTGAATGGTCTATAGACAGCACTTAAATGTAAATCTAAGGACCAGTTGATTTTGTTGATTTTTATATCATTCGATTGAAAATGAAAAACGAAACAATCATATCGTTGGTCCAACACACACTCAAAAACAACTTTTATTAATAATGCTACATAAAAAAGATACGAATAAAGTGGTAAATCATTTACTTTGCTACAAAAAGCAAATAAAACATTAAAAGAACTGCATGGGATTTGAACCGTGGTTTTCTCGACGTAAATACAGAGACCCTCTCCAGCCCTCGCGCCAGGGCTATACTGTCTGTTGACATTGCTTGCTTCTTCAATGAAGGTCATTTATTATCCTTTTTTGTTTATATTTTTAAGGGATCGTTTATTTTTATTATATTTATTATTTTTATAAATAAACATAAAAAGAATAATTACATACAATTATCCCTTAATTTTATAGTCATTGTTTAAACTACATAATATATGCATAATATTTATGTTAATTAAAAATAAGATTAATTGATTAAACATTATCATATTAGTATTTAAGTGTAAGTTATTCTGTTTTATAAATATTATAATTATTAAAAAAAGGTTTATTTATGAAATATATTAAATATTTTATTAAAAAAGATATACGAACTGCGTGGGATTTGAACCGTGGTAACCTAGTCTGAGAGCCAGCCATTTATCCACGGAGCCATGCTCTGCTGACGTTGTCTTCTTATTTAATGATTGTTATTAATCCTTTATTTGTGTGTTTCTTTTTTTATTAATTTATTTATTATTACTTTTTGATGATTTTTACAATGACTAATTACTGTACATTCATTTATTAATTGGGTAATATTAATTAATCAACTATTAATATTAACTCATTTACGCACGCTGTTTATGGTATAAAAAATCTTGATGTTTCTCTAAATATATCCCTTTACAAAAATAATGTGTGGTGGGGGACTAGTTCGACAGGTTCCCCTTTCGTTGTCCCCTTACCGCTGCCCCCCAGCCGATGGTTCCGGACTGTTTAAATATAGCATTAAAGAATGCGTTGCCAGTACACACCATAAGACTGCCATTTGTGCAATTCTAAAGACGACTCCTTCTGTGAACTAGCGCCAACAAGAATATCAACATTTCCACATAAACCTGTTCTAAAACGGTCTTTCTTCTATCTTGAATCGAATCGCTATAGCTATAGAACCGTAGTCGCAACGTTCCATGTTTTGTATTGCCGGATTTCTCAAAGATTTTGAAGAAGTGACTGTTGGAGAAAACACTTGCATTGCGAATAAAATGTTCACTTTATCCAGTTTCGTTCGTTTACAGGCTTTATGGGCAGTCATTTCAGCATTTCGTAGAAGATACTTAAGAATGATGATGATCGCATCTTTTGAATAATAGATATCACGATCTAAAAATAAATTTCTGGCATTCTTCCACCCACGACAAAATTAAAAGATATAGATAATGGTACAGGCGATAGAAAAGCATGTTCAATGTTGACTCTGATTGAAATCTCGAAGTTAAAAAGCCTAATATTGGATGAAAAACTGCCTGTTATCAATATCTAGAAAATAAACTCACATTCGGTTAAAAGCTTCAATACCTGCATTGTTAACAAGTGGAAAACATCTAGAGTTAAAGACGCGTGAAAGAAACATCCTGCTAATAATGGGGTCTTCTTCAACGGTACCAAATTATTATTAGTATTATTATTATTAGTATCAAGTCCAATGAATACGATATCGTGTGCAGCTGTTTGATTTTTTGAATTTTGACCGTATGTAATATGTAGGAACTTCTAGCGAGTTATGTAGTGCACTATTTTTCCTACGACCCCCAAAAACGATAATTTTCTTCATTATTTATCGCGATTTTTAACTTAGATTACAACAAAGTGAAATTATTATAGAGTAATAATTTTTTAAGTAATTTTTAAATTTTTTCATTTATAACACTTATAGTAATGGTTTGTTAATAAATACATGATATAGAATTTCTTTTATATTTATTACTGTTTCAGTGGCGGCTCGTGCCTTTATAGGAAGGTGAGGCTCGAAAAAAAAAACTCCTGCTGCAAAACCCAATTTAATCTGTGAACGGTGCAATGTGTAAATAATGCTAAAGGTGCACCAGATCCAATTTCAGGCAGTTTAACTCTCCGGCCATAACGCTATAGCATCATCGTAACATTGATCAACTAATCTTTGTTTAAAATTAAAGGGTTATAAAACGTTAGCTATTAGATCAAATAATTGCATTTGCAGTTCTATCAGCACTTGCGTCAAAAAACCCTAAAATTCGTTCTTTTAAATTTCCATTATTTACAAACCGGACAGTAATGGGGCATTGTGATTTTTCGCTAATGCCTGTTGTATCATCAGCAATTATTGCAAAATAATTTGCATTATTAATTTCACTGTCAATAGATACTCTTATTAAATAATTCTCGCAACAAGAAATTAATTGATTTTAAATAGTTTTTGACCAGTAAAAATGTTTTTAATTTCTTCAGCATGTTCGCTAATTTCTACATTGCTCTTAATCAAGCACTCAAATATTTATTTAAAATTGCCACGATTATCTAAAGTAGTCGATTTATCATTCTGACTGTCTAATAAATTTGTAACGTCAATTAAATAACGTTTAATAAGTTGCAGATTTTTTTTACATTCTCATTGTAGGTAATAGTATATTAAGTATCAAGAACAGTAAGGACAGTTTACCGATCGACGACAATGTTTGGCGACTGAGCGAAGCGAAGTCGCCAATATTGGAGGAGATCGGTAAACTCCTTACTGTTTGAGATGCTTATACTATTTTTTGTACGACCATTATGAATACAAAGGTATTAACTAAGGAAATATCCCCGAAAAAAATAGATTTAAGATAATTTATTTTTGCCCTGTATATCCACCAAACATTAAGTAGGTTTTGTCGTTACCATGGATACGTTTGTAATTACTATTATTTTTGAATGTCACGATATTTGTCAAACTCGTGAGAATGAGTGAATCTGAAAACGAATATAATTCGGATATTGAAGAGGCCTGAGCAAATTTAAATAAACAACATACATTTTTTTAAATAGTCCAATTATTTAGAAAATAAATGATTTCTCGCGAAAGAGACATCTAAAGATCATGCATTTATTTTATAAATTACATATAATTTACTTACCGTTCCGTTTTTGACAGAACTGAACGGTAAGTAATTACTTACCGACGCGTTTTTGCTTAGCAACCAGTAAATATAACCTACTGTTCTAAAACCAAGTATGGTAAACAATCCGAAATAGCATGGTCGTACAAAAAATTGTATTTATATATGCGTGTTCTTGCAAAGCTTCTATAACTGTAGAAGTATTACGTTCAATACGCTTAAGACCTAGAAAATTTTTAA
Organism: Agrypnus murinus; assembly: GCA_929113105.1. NCBI lineage: Eukaryota > Metazoa > Arthropoda > Insecta > Coleoptera > Elateridae > Agrypnus > Agrypnus murinus. Next base: position 160,453,619 of record OV816025.1, read on the forward strand.
TACGTTCTTTAGAATCGTTATATTCTTTTACGCCTCTGGAAAATGTTTTTAATTATTATAACCTGTACTGTTTTAACCATACATTTTTAACAGTGTTCTCAGTAATTACTGACACAGAGCCACTTATGCATTGCATACCAAAAATTATGAAGAGCTCGATTTTGTAATTTGTCGGCAGACATAAAACATCGATTTTTGGCGTCGGACGTTGCTCGTGTTGTTGTTCTATTTCATTACGGCTTAAAAATGTTTCTAGTAAACACATCACGCGATCATACTGTAGATCATTGCATCCTTGCTTCTAAAAGAAAAATTTGTTACTAGCTGCTTAATTAAAATCCCCGACTTTTTTCACTAATATACCTAAATATTCCCGTGAATACCTTATAATGGGTGTTCATTTAAATTCGTAATCTAGCAACCTTTGGAATTTTAATGAAAGAAGGCAGAGCGACAGATATAATACGTCGCAGATAGAGACAGGCAATAATCCAAAGGTTGCTAGATTACGAATTTAAATGAACACCCATTAAAAGACCAGTGTGAAGTTAACCTGTAAAGTTGGCCGGTAAAATTTCCGGAAATACCCGAACATCCATAGACGTGCACATAAAACATTTCCATAAGAATCAGAATGTCTTTCATAAAGTTCTACAATTAGGATACAAATCAAATGGTATACATCACATTTTCTTAGCATGGGGCTAAGGGGGGTAAAAACCACCCCTAACTTTTAAAATCGGTATTTGGGGATGAAGTCGGCCAGGTATCACAATGAAATCTCCCATAAAGTTCTGCAATTAGCATACACATAAAATGGTATATATCACATTTCCTTAGCATGGGGCTAAGGGGGGTAAAAACCACCACTAACTTTTAAAATCGGTATTTGGGGATGAAGTCGGCTAGGTATCACAATGAAATCTCCCATAAACTTCTGCAATTAGCATACACATAAAATGGTATATATCACATTTCCTTAGCATGGGGCTAAGGGGGGTAAAAACCACCCCTAACTTTTAAAATCGGTATTTGGGGATGAAGTCGGCCAGGTATCACAATGAAATCTCCCATAAAGTTCTGCAATTAGCATACACATAAAATGGTATATATCACATTTCCTTAGCATGGGGCTAAGGGGGGTAAAAACCACCACTAACTTTTAAAATCGGTATTTGGGGATGAAGTCGGCTAGGTATCACAATGAAATCTCCCATAAACTTCTGCAATTAGCATACACATAAAATGGTATATATCACATTTCCTTAGCATGGGGCTAAGAGGGGTAAAAACCACCCCTAACTTTTATAATCGGTATTTGTAGATGAAGTCGGACAGGTATCACAATGAAATCTCCCATATAGTTCTGCAATTGGCATACACATAAAATGGAATATATCACATTTCCTTAGCATGGGGTTAAGGGGGGTAAAAACCACCCCTAACTTTTAAAATCGGTATTTGGGGATGAAGTCGGTCAGGTATCACAATGAAATCTCCCATAAAGTTCTGCAATTGGCATACACATAAATTGGTATATATCACATTTCCTTAGCATGTGGCTAAGGGGGATAAAAACCGCCCCTAACATTTAAAATTGGTATTTGGGGATGAAGTCGGTCAGGAATCAGAATGAAATTTTCCATATAGTTCTGCAATTAGGATACAAATCAAATGGTATTTATCACATTTCCTTAGCATGGTGCTAAGGAGGGTAAAAACAGCCCCTTACATATAAAATCGGTATTTGGGGATGAAGTTGGTCAGGAAGCAGAATGAAATTTTCCATAAAGTTCTGCAATTAGGATACAAATCAAATGGTATACATCACATTTTTTTAGCAAGGGGCAAAGGGGGGTAAAAACCGCCCCTAACTTTTAAAATCGGTATTTGGAGATGAAGTCGATCAGGAATCAGAAAGGAATTTTCCATGAAGTTGTGCAATTAGGATACAAATCAAATGGTATATATCACATTTCCTTAGCATGGGACTAACGGGGGTAAAAACTTCCTCTAACTTTTTTCCTTTGTTCAGATTTACAGTGTTATCGATTTCAGAACATTCGGTAAATGTTGTGTTACAATATATGACATGCAGGGATTGTTCTAATAATCCTTCTCTTTTCTACAATACACTAGTACTTGATTATTAATCAATTAGTAATTATAATAATTGATTAATTATATGACATTATAAATTAGAAATGGTTACTTAAAAATATTGTATTAGTTTTATCCTAATTAAATCTACTACTTAGTACGAGCCTGAAGCTGGCAGCCGGAGCTAGCGGCCGGCCAGAGACGGACTCGGCCCCAATTTTTAATAACATCAATTTTTATCGATAATTATTTCCATCAATGACTATACACTGTCCAGCCAACAGAAATAGTTAAACCACGCCCTACAAAAGTGCGGCATATTTGAGGCGAGCTTTTTTATTGGTCGGTTTTATAAAACCCGTATCACAAGCATGCGAAAAAAAGTTTCCTAATTACATTATCTAATTATTACTTTATTTTATAACTTGGCAATCAATTTTTACTTTTTATAGCAACATATTTAAATTATTTTAATAATCATTTATTAAAAGAAGATCAACACCATTTATTTAAAACGAGAAAAGTATAGTACATGAAAACTTGGTGCTCTTTTATTAATTTGTACCGTGTGAAGCTGGCTTTACTCCCATTGGTCTACGCAAACATACATTTGTGGGGGAGTGGCTTAACTATTTCTGTTGGCTGGACAGTGTATAGAAGAAAATTCCAACAATGTTATTTTCCTTTTTGGGAGAAAACAAAGTTTTTATCGTATATAATATCACAAGTGGTCTGATTTTTTCCGACAAAATTTGTCGTTTCAGATATGAGTAGCTTTGCAACGAAAATTACACGAGTCGACGCAGGAGACGAGTGTAATTTTCCAAAAGCAAAAGCTACGAATGTCTTAAACGATAAATTTTGCAAGAAAAAATTAGACCACGAGTTGTATTCGACTAGACAATCCACCGAGCAAATTTTTATTTAGCGTGTGTAGTTAATATTAATTTAATTAAATTTGACATTTAATTTTGACAAGTGGTTTTTTCTTAGTGACAATTCAACTCGAAAATTTTTAACCAATCAAATTACAGAATTTTTCAAATTGGGACCAATGAAATTAGTTTTATAATGAAAAAACCACTAGTGGTTTTTTCACTAAGAAAAAACCACTTGTCAAAATGAAATGTCAAATTTAATTAAATTAATATTAACTACACACGCTAAATAAAAATTTGCTCGGTGGATTGTCAAGCCGAATACAACTCTTGGTCTAATTTTTTCTTGCAAAATTTATCGTTTAAGACATTCGTAGCTTTTGCTTTTGGAAAATTACACTCGTCTCCTACGTCGACTCGTGTAATATTCGTTGCAAAGCTACTCATATCTGAAACGACAAATTTTATACGAAAAAACCACTAGTGGTTTTTTCACTATAAAACTAATTTCATTGGTCCCAATTTGAAAAATTCTGTAATTTGATTGGTTAAAAATTTTCGAGTTGGATTGTCGCTAATAAATATATCGATTGTTGCATCTCGGCCCGAAAAATGTAGTATAACTTTCTGAAAATGACCAATCGACTGGCATTGAAATTTCCGTGGCAGAAAAACATTTTTCCAGATTATAAAATACTAAACCGATAGAATATACCTGCTGCTAAGACAATCTTGGCTAGAAAAATGTCGTATAACTTTTTTCAGCGTTATAACTTCGAAATATAATTTTGCACAGTTATTCCCATAAAAATGACAAGTCGACTGACACTAAAACTTCCGTGGCAGAACAGCATTTTTTGAGATTTATAACATACTAAACCGATAGAATGTGCCGGCTGCTAAGACAATCTTGGCTCGAAAAATGTCGTATAACTTTTTGAGCGTTGTAACTTCGAAATATAATTAGACACAGTTATTCCCATAAAAATGACAAATCGACTGACACTAAAATTCCCTGGAAGCTTCCTGAAATTTAGAAGTTGCCGGCTGCTAAGACAATCTCGGCTCAGAATTATTTCGAAAACACACATCAATTGATAAAAACTATTGTTGACTATCTTCCTGTTCTTCTTCACTACCGTCTGTCCAAAATATAGTCATTGTAGTTAGTATTGCAAGGGTATATTAAGTTTTCAGTGTTAGCGCAAGGGAGCAACGCTACTTTTTATATATTTAAGTTTTTATATCATGCTTTATCATATACGTAAAACAGAAAGTGTTGCTCCATTGCGTTCATATTTAAATAAATGAAGTACCGAAAATATTGCATTATTAAGCAAAAACACAGATCTACCTTACCTTGTGCTTTTTATACACTCTTTAACGATTATAAAACATCGAAATTATTTTTAGGACCTTAGAGAATTACCGTTCGAGAATCCTTTAGTACTTTTTAATCCGAAAAGGTGTTTTTCTGCAACGGAAATTTCAATGCCAGTCAATTTGTAATTTCTATAGGAATCATTGTGCCAAACTACATTTCGAAGTTATAACGCTGAGAAAAATTATACTACATTTCCTGAGCCGAGATGGTCTTAGCAGCCGGCATCTTCTATCGGTTTAGTATTTTATAACCCGGAAAACTGTTTTTCTGCCACGGAAACTTTACTGCCATTCGATTTGTCATTATCATAGGAATAATTGTGCCAAATTATATTTCGAAGTTATAACGCTGAAAAAAGTTATAAGACATTTTCCGAGACAAGATTGTCTTAGCAACCGGCATCTTCTATCGGTTTAGTATGTTATAAATCCGAAAAAATGTTGTTCTGCCACGGAAATTCCACTGTCAGCCGATTTGGCATTTTCATGGGAATAACTGTGCTAAATTATATTTCGAAGTTATAACGCTGAAAAAGTTATACTACATTTTCCGGGCCGAGATGCACTCAGCAATGGATATATTTATTAGCGATAAAAACTGTTTTCTCCCAAAAAAGAAAATAACCTTGTTGGAATTTTCTTCTAGTCATTGATGGAAATAATTATCGATAAAAATCGATTTGTTATTAAAAATTGGGGCCGAGTCCGTCTCTGGCCGGCCGCTAGCTCCGGCTGCCAGCTTCAGGCTCGTACTAAGTAGTAGATTTAATTAGGATAAAACTAATACAATATTTTTAAGTAACCATTTCTAATTTATAATGTCATATAATTAATCAATTATTATAATTACTAATTGATTAATAAATAATCAATTACTATATTGTAGAAAAGGGAAGGATTATGGATCAATCACTGCATGTCATATATTGTAACACAACATTTACCGAATGTTCTGTAATCGATAACACTGTAAATATGAACAAAGGAAAAAAAGTTAGAGGTAGTTTTTACACCCCTTAGTCCCATGCTAAGAAAATGCGAAGATTTCATTTTGATTCCTGACCGATTTCATCCCCAAATACCGATTTTAAAAGTAAGGGGCGGTTTTTACCCCCCTTAACCCCATACTAAGGAATTTTATATACCATTTTATGTGTATGCTAATTAAAGAACTTTATGCGAGATTTCATTGTGATACCTGGCCGACTTCATCCCCAAATAACGATTTTAAAAGTTAGGGGTGGTTTTTGCCCCCTTTAGCCCCATGCTAAGGAAATGTGATATATAACATTTTATGTGTATGCTAATTGCAGAACGTTATGGGAGATTTCATTGTGATACCTGGCCGACTTCATCCCCAAATAACGATTTTAAAAGTTAGGGGTGGTTTTTACCCCCTTTAGCCCCATGCTAAGGAAATGTGATATATAACATTTTATGTGTATGCTAATTGCAGAACTTTATGGGAGATTTCATTGTGATACCTAGCCGACTTCATCCCCAAATATCGATTTTAAAAGTTAGGGGTGGTTTTTACCCCCCCTAGCCCCATGCTAAGGAAATGTGATATATACCATTTTATGTGTATGCTAATTGCAGAACTTTATGGAAGATTTCATTGTGATACCTGGCCGACTTCATCCCCAAATACCGATTTTAAAAGTTAGTGGTGGATCTTACCCCCCTTAGCCCTATGCTAAGGAAATGTGATATATACCATTTTATGTGTATGCTAATTGCAGAACTTTATTGGAGATTTCATTGTGATACCTAGCCGACTTCATCCCCAAATACTGATTTTAAAAGTTAGGGGTGGTTTTTACCTCCCTTAGCCCCATGCAAAGGAAATGTGATATATACCATTTTATGTGTATGCTAATTGCAGAACTTTATGGAAGATTTCATTGTGATACCTGGCCGACTTCATCCCCAAATACCGATTTTAAAAGTTAGTGGTGGATCTTACCCCCCTTAGCCCTATGCTAAGGAAATGTGATATATACCATTTTATGTGTATGCTAATTGCAGAACTTTATTGGAGATTTCATTGTGATACCTAGCCGACTTCATCCTCAAATATCGATTTTAAAAGTTAGGGGGGGTTTTTACCCCCCTTAGCCCCATGCTAAGGAAATGTGATGTATGCCATTTGATTTGTATCCTAATTATAGAACTTTATGAAAGACATCATTCTGATTCTTATGGAAATGTTTAATTTGCACGTCTATGGATGTTCGGGTATTTTCAGAAATTTTACCTGTCAAGTTTACAGGCTAACTTCACACTGGTTTATAAAAGCATCTTATATAGCACACTAGTTAATCACGTTAAAATACGATTTGGAAAAGTAAAACAAAACATGAAAGAAATCGTCTTCGGTAGTATTCGGACGGCGATCGCGACGTTAAAATAACATGATACGAATCTCGGTCTTTCATTGATTCACGAAGCTGTGAAATCTCAGCCTCAATGCTGCCTATATCGAAAGAGTATACGATTGATAACCATGCCGTTGCGCTTGAAATTTTGAGCCTCATCCATTCTGATTATCGCGTGGTGTTGGGTATGCTCATATAGATACATTCTATTATAAAATAAGCCTATTTATATTAAATTCAATATTTCTAATCTAGAAAGTATTAATAGAATAAATTTATTAACATAGTAATAAAAAAATAATTGACGGTAAAATACTTTGAATTTTATTTAGTAATTATTTGGTTTCGTTTAGGTGAGGCTCAGCCTCACCTAACACTTTACGTCTACTCAAGCAGCACTGGCTTGCATTCCACCTATATACTATAATTACACTACTTTACACCGAAAATGTACATTTGATGAGAGGTGATTTTCCTTATGTATTTTCTCCCGCTGAATTCGAAAATCAAGGTTAATTTTTTTTTTTATGGAACAGTTTTTGAGATATTGTAATTTTTTCATTTTTTCGACCTTTTTTCACTTGACAAATCATATCTCGAGCTAGAAATGTCCGATTGGGTCGTTCTTGGTACCCAAATGCAAGGTATTGAGATGACGAACAAATATGTATAATCGGATCTTTGATTGGTAAAGCAGTTCAAAATATATCGATAAAAATAGGGCACATTTTCAAAAAAATCATATTTTACAGTGATTCTGTGCCGACAGAAAAGTACAAATCGTTAAAAAAACGTCTGGTTTCTGTTCATGTACGTAAAGATGATACTTTTACGTAAGAACTAAGACCAACCAGAAGAAAATTGACCGAAAAATGACAAAGTTATAAGCAATTGAGTGAATAAATCCAAATCCCATATTTTCCGAATATTTTATTTTTTTCGACAATTTATTGGGTTTAAACGCTTGCAATACATTCTTGACATTTTTGTGTGTTAGAAATAGTTGGGGCTCTTACTTTGTCTTCGGTTGCTTTTGGGATCCGTTTCTCACGTTGACGCTAGAGTGCTTAGATTTTATTCCAAACAAAACAACAACACATCACATTTAGGAACCTTAGATCCCTGACATTGTGTTTTGACATCTTCTATAAAACGTAGTGCCGGTTGTTTGTATGTTATAGTAACTCACAAATTTGATTGAAATTATATTTCATTGTGTTCACCAAAATGCCTAAAAGAAAACGAGAATTTAAGTGCGTAAACAATCCAAATAATTTCTGTTACGTGTGTGGCAATTTTTTCCCCCAACCAAATAGACGTAGATTCACCGATTCATTACAACATAATTATCTGCAATATTTTGGAATAGCACCTGCAACTTTTCATGAGCAATGGACACCAAATAATGTTTGTTTATCGTGCCATATAACTCTTGCCGCGTGGGCTTCTGGTTCATCACAGTAAGATTAAATTTATATATACAATTGAATTAATAATAAAGTGAATTTTTATTCCAAATTAGACGATACATGAAATTCGGTGTACCGATGATATGGAGAAAGCCGCTCTGCCATTCGGTTGATTGTTACTTTTGCCTGAGCAAATCCACTGGTTTTGGAAAGAGTGCCAAATGGGTTTATGCGACAGTAGCATCTGTTTCGCTTCCAGTTCCACATTCAAGTGAATTTCCTCATCCTAAGTGCCCCGATTCAACGATTGAATTTTTCGAATCGTCACAACAGACAGACACAAGCAGTGATAATGAATTTCAACAGGAGTCGCAATTGCAACATTTTACGCAGCCTGAACTGAATGATTTGGTGAGAGATCTCGAGCTGTCAAAGGAAAAAGCGGAGTTACTTGCATCTCGCCTGAAGCAACGGAACTGTTTGGCTCCGGGAGTAAATGGAACATTTTACAGAAACCGTGATAAGCCTTACGCACAACATTTTAAGAAGGAAAACGACATATGCTACTGCAACGATATTCCTGCATTGTTTGAGCAACTCGGAGAGCCTTATGATCCAAATGAGTGGCGCTTGTTCATTGACGGTAGTAAGGAGAGTTTGAAAGCAGTCCTACTGCATATTGGAAATGAAAAACCTTCTATCCCCATCGCTCATGCCATCAACACTAAAGAATCATACGCCACAATGGCCAGTTTGCTAAAATACATTCAATATGAGCATCACAACTGGAAAATATGTTCCGATCTCAAAGTCGTCGGCATGTTGTGTGGAATGCAGGGTGGATATACAAAATATTGCTGCTTTCTTTGCCTCTGGGATAGTCGTGCTCGTGAACATCATTATAGAAGAAAAGACTGGCCAGAAAGGGAGAACGTCACAGTGGGCGAAGACAATATTAAATACCTGCCTCTTGTCAAAAAAGAAAATATAATCCTTCCAGCGTTGCACATTAAACTTGGCCTCATTAAAAATTTTGTGAAGGCCTTAGACAAGGAAGGCCAAGTATTTTCCTATTTGAAAACCCTTTTCCCGCAGCTTTCTTTAGCAAAAATCAAGGAAGGCGTCTTCGATGGTCCACACATCAAGAAATTGTTAAAAAGCACAGATTTTCCAAAATATTTAACACCCGTTGAAAACGAGGCCTGGAATTCATTTCAGCGGGTTGTTACCAATTTTCTTGGGAACAATAAAAGCCCTAACTACGAGGGAATTATTACCGATTTGTTGAAGAACTACAACAAGATGGGTACGGAATGCCATTATTTAATTTCATTCCTGTTTGTTTTCTATTGTATTGTTTTTACCATTTTATTTATTTCTTACAGGTGTAAATATGTCTCTAAAAATCCATTTCTTGCATTCGCATTTGAATTTCTTTCCGGACAATCTTGGTGACGTAAGTGACGAACACGGCGAGAGATTTCACCAACAAATTAAGACCATTGAGCGGCGCTATCAAGGATTTTGGGATGAAGCAATGTTGGGAGACTATGTATGGTTTCTCACTAGAGAAACGGATCCCAAAAGCAACCGAAGACAAAGCAAGAGCCACAACTATTTTTAACACACAAAAATGTTTAAACCCAATAAATTGTCGAAATAAATAAAATATTCGGAAAATATGGGATTTGCATTTATTCACTCAATTGCTTATAACTTTGTCATTTTTCGGTCAATTTTCTTCTGGTTGGTCTTAGTTCTTACGTAAAAGTATCATCTTTACGTACATGAACAGAAACCAGACGTTTTTTTAACGATTTGTACTTTTCTGTCGGCACAGAATCACTGTAAAATATGATTTTTTTGAAAATGTGCTCTATTTTCATCGATATATTTTGAACCGCTTTACCAATCAAAGATCCGATTATACATATTTGTTCGTCATCTCAATACCTTGCATTTGGGTACCAAGAACGACCCAATCGGACATTTCTAGCTCGAGATATGATTTGACAAGTGAAAAAAGGTCGAAAAAATGAAAAAATTACAATATCTCAAAAACTGTTCCATAAAAAAAAATTTAACCTTGATTTTCGAATTCAGCGGAAGAAAATACATAAGGAAATCTATCTCTCATCAAATGTACATGAAAAAAATGTCATTTTGTAAACTAGTGTTATTTATCTTTATATTAATTTAATAATAAATTATTGACAAAATCTGGTGTTTTTTTTGTTTCCATACATTATTTGAAGTCATTCTAACATATTCTTATTTTAATTTATTAATATTTTACGTTACTGTTTAACTTTAGGTGTTCATTTTTAAAGAATCCGGCAGGTAGGCGAAAAACTTGTATATCACCGACAAAAAATCATTTGCAATCGTTAGTTGCATGCTGCCCTTGTTTTGCCGGCTCTAATGTTTATTATTAGTTAATGTTTAGTAAAAAAAAGTTCATTGAAAAGATACGTATTTAATAAAATATGAAATAATTTAGATTTCGCGATTTCTAGTGACATTAGTGTGCGGAAATTAATGACATTTGTGTGCGGAAACTATTCATATCGCACGCAAACGTCATTTATCAAATTTTTTAGAGGATGATTGATATTACCAACTTTCAAGCCTACCTTATTGGGCGATATTGTTAGGTTTCCTATGGGGTCGTAGTAAAAAAATATAAGCTTGAATCGACCGGATGCGCCACTGTCCGGACTTTTTGAGATGGCCATTGCTGTGTTCTTTCATTGATAATCTCAAATCATGATCCTGAGATCATGATTCTATCATCAGCATTGAAATGAAGTTACAAGAAAACAGCTAAAGACTGAATTAGGATTAGCTTGATTGTCAAAAACTTAAAAACGAAATTTAATAGTTTGTTGTAATAAATTGTTTGTTATTAACGATAAAAGAATATCTATAAATGATTTTTATTATGAAGAAGTTTTTCATTTGTTTTTGCATGATGTTATTAAGTGTAATTAATAACATAATATTAGATATACAATACAGAAAAAATATATAGTAAGTACACTGCCGCTCATTTGAAAGTGCACGATATACTCATTTTTTAATTACCTGGTGTAATCATGACCTTTAGTTACCTTTGATCATAAAAAACAAGTATCACTTATTCGCTATGTGCGTCGGCTTGGAGGGGATGTGATAATCGCCCGAAGCGCGCTAGGTGGAGCAATAGAGCAATAACGACGGACGATTTCAGTAAACTTTGCAAATATAATGGGTGGAAATATTCGTTGCGTAGTGAATTGTAAAAGTAATGGTTCAAATAGCAAGTGCAAGTTTATATTATTTTTACCATTTATTGAATTTTCAAATGTGCATATATGGATATAACCTCAAAAAGTCAAATAATAACATGAAAATATGTATATTAAATACAATTTACTTACATGCTTATTCTTCTCAATCGCATAAAAAAAATACTGTACGCGCTCATGTAGAAAGTAAACAAAAAATAGTCTTTATATTTGATTTAATTCACATTTTCGATATCCGTTCATAAACGCCAATGTTATGGTTTCCGTCCTTATTTCTCAGTCTACGACCAGAGGTCGCCACGAGGCGCCATGCACATAGCGAATAGCTGTCGTTTTAGTGTCATTTTGCTGTCAGTTGCACATTCAATTAATAAAGTCATAGTCTTGCTTACTGAAATATTGCGATAATGCCTGGGTTGAGGGAAGTAAACAAAATAATAGCAAACATGATGTATTTTAAACAAGTACTTGAAAATAAGGAAAAACATTTAATATCGTTGCAATTGTTATAAACGAATGGGTCATGAAATCCTGACACACGATGTCATTTCAGAATATTTACGTATAAAGAGTCGTGCACTTTCAAATGAGCGGCACTGTACATTTGGCGTACTATTTACATTTTAAAAGTACATAGTTCAGGTAGACGTAGACCCAATTATAGTATGAATACTACAATTATAGAACGGTTGGGCACGCTGGGATAAAAACAGATCGAGATCAATTTATCGAATCATAATAATTCAGCCATCCATGGGGGCAAGGGGATTACCAATCGCGATTGCTTTGAGTAAAATAGTATGCGAGGAAAAAACACAAGCTGATCAAACGTGTTTGGATCCACTTTTACAGAGCGAAACAACACACCTATCATAATGTTTACATTTAATAGTAGTTGGTCATGTCACTATAAAGTACAAATTGAGATTCACATTTTTTTAAGTTACTAGGAGGAATGTTGAGAAAAATAGTGCGCAGTGCTGCCGTTTCAGTACAATTGTACTGAATTCAGTACAAATTGACTGAATTCGGTACGTCAGTACTACTTTCTGGAAAAAGTGCCAATTTCAGTACGAAATAATAAAAAAGAATAAGGTCATCAAATACTGAAATTAGGAAAAAAACATCAACAAAATTTAAAATAATTAACAAAAACATAAAAATAAGATATATTTTATTATAATAAGATTTATTTTTTTACTAAATAGCCCTAATACTTGTTTCTCGTTATCCTAGTCTAACTTTCGTAAAATTGCAATTTTCTTTCTCGGTAGGATAAAAAATAAGGTAGGTATAAAGATACTTGTTATACTTGGCAGCCAACTAAAGATCTAATTAATTTTAAGAAATAATTAATGTAAGTCCTTAGTAATACATCATATATATCGAGTGATCATTTAAATTTCAGATTAGAGTAGGCCTTTGAAAATTAAATGTAGGTCTGCGCTAACTGACATCAAATATTATTACTGACACTTTACAATTTGACAGTTCATAAATGTAAACAATAATTTGGTATTTTCTGATTAATAAAAGACATGTTTTACAATATATGTTACACAAAAAAATTGTTTTTATTTGAATTTCCCGCCATTCAGTACATTCTCCAGGGATTCGGTACATTTTTAGTGAGAATTTCAGTACACGACGAAAATTTGCTGCGGCAGCACTGATAGTGCGGCCGTTGCTGTTGGATTAGATCCGGCCCTGTTGATACGATCTATTATAGTCTTTTTTCCTTTACTACACTTGAAATGTGGGATAATAAATTACTGCTTTATTATGACAAAGAAATAATAATTTTTTAACGATACCCTTTCATACAATATTTATTTTTTAATATCATTATTTAGAAATTTAAATTGAATATGATGAATTGATGAATAATTGATTCCATTACTTAAAATCCTTAAAATTTTAGTTATCGGCAATTACAGTTTCCTACCTATATGTTTATATTCTAATGTAATGATGGAGATAACCTTAAAATCCAGCAAATGTCAAAACACAAAATCGTTATAGTTTATTTTGATCGCTTTAGCGGCAGTTGTTTTTGAAAGTTACGAGAAATTCTACAATGCTTTTTATTTGATTTTGTATGAGAATTAAAAAATACTCAACAAGATGCCAGTAGATATAAAGGAATTAACAGAAGGTTGGTTGGAATTAGAAAGTGATCCAGGTTTATTTACACTTCTTCTGGAAGATTTTGGTGTAAAAGGTGTACAAGTAGAAGAAATCTATGATCTTCATAAACCTCTTGATAGTCCTGTATATGGATTTATCTTCTTATTTCGTTGGATTGAAGAACGTAGATCAAGAAGAAAAGTTGTTGAACAGACTGAAATATTCGTAAAAGATGAAGAAATAGTAAATAATATATTTTTTGCGCAGCAAATGGTTCCTAATAGTTGTGCTACGCATGCTTTAATCTCTATTCTATTAAATTGTCCAAACATATATTTGGGTGAGACATTAAGTCGGTTAAAAGCACATACTCATGGAATGTCGCCAGAGAATAAAGGATGGGCTATTGGAAATACACCAGAATTAGCTTGTGCTCATAATTCACATGCAATGCCACAAGCAAAAAGAAGATTGGATAAAGGTAATTTTCTTTTACCTATGAAATTTTTAGAATTTAAAAATTAAGCTTTAGGTAGTGGTGTATCAACGGGAAGGTTTACTGGTGAAGCTTTCCATTTTGTTAGTTTTGTTCCAATAAATGGCAGACTTTTTGAACTGGATGGTTTGAAACCATTTCCGATTGATCATGGACCTTGGGGCGAGCATGCAGATTGGACTGAAAAATTCAGAAGTGTAATGAGTGAACGTTTAGGTATTTCTGCTGGAGAACAGTGCCATGATATCAGGTTTAATTTAATGGCAGTTGTTCCTGATCGGCGGCTAGCAATTACTCATAAACTTAAAATGTTAAAAACAAATAAACAGATTGTTCTGGATGCTTTACAACAGTTAATGAAAATCAAACATTCTGATGCAAAGATAGAAAAAGAAGACGCTGAAAGCAAAATTAAACGTGACATTGCAACCACAGAAGGTCAGAATGAGGACGTAAAATCCAAAATTATGGATATTGTTGCATCATTTAATAATACTACGAGTACAAATACTCCTAGTACTACAATTTCTGGTGAACAAAAAATTACTGAAGAAATAAAAAGTGAAAGTAGTGGAATGACAAAAATTAAAGATAAGGTTATGTTGTGCCCTTTAGATTATTCTACTCCTCTTACAATTCAAACTTCGCCTGCACCTAGTACGTCTAGTACAGATACTTCTTCAGAAGTTGGATCTGCTTTTAATTCTCCTACACAAGCTTGGAATTGGGCTGCAGCTCAAAATAGTCCAGTTTCTAAAGATTTTAAAAGGTTTGTTGTTATAAAAGTTGCAAATGACGAAAAAGATGCATCAAAGTCAGGTAAGCAACTTTTTTGTATCTTTTTTGAAAAATAGAAATATTAAAAAATTGCGCAGAATAAATGTAGCAGTTTTTAGTATTTTATTGTGTACAGAATGTAGAGGTGGTGTTTTATAATTAATTCAATTAATCAAGCCATTGATCTAGCAATTTAATAATATTGTTTGTGTGGATGTCTTATATCAGGACGGCCACTTGTCATAATAGAATCCTAAAGAATCATAAAATATATAAAACTATATATGTTTTGTCTACATGTCATGTCTACATGTTTTGTCCTACGATTCCAGTACGTTTCTATCTGCTTTAGTGATTTAATTATTTGAATGTCTTCTGTAGAAGTGAACTATTTATGCTTCTCTATAAACAGGTCATTGTCTATTGTGGTTAGGCAGTTTGCATTTATTCGTCGGTGTAGTAGGTGTGTTTTTGGTTGCCTACGTAGGCAGGGCCAGATTTAGCACGGGGCCGGCGGGGCCACGGCCCCTGGGCCTCCACCAATGCAATGGAGCTTTTCCATTAAAACAAAATCCGAAAAATTGAAGAAACCACACGGAAAAAAATTAGGTGCAACAGCTGAACTGTTGTACGATATTTGCACTTAGACTGTACGGACTGTCCGGACACAGCTTTTAAACGAGGTTAAAATCGGTACAGCCGTTGAATTTAAAAGTAAGTACTGCGGCTGCACTGAACAGGAGCCCCAGCGCTTCCGAAACAAGTACAATATCCGTACCTATGTTCGGTGCGAAAAACGCGGTACAATTATTATCGAAAGAAAAATGTCGTACCGAATCTTTCCTCCCTGTTATCGATCAACTCATCGTATCTTTAAATGAACGAGTTTCTGCATACGAAGTCGTTGATGAACGATTCGGTTTTTTAGCTGGGTTAAGTACGATGGAACCTTCTGAAATTAAACTTAAAGCCAGGAAACTTGACGAATTTTATCCTCAAGATTTAGAAGCCGATTTAGCCAACGAATTGGTGCATCTTGCATCTTTTTCGGAACAATTTGAGAGGAAAGAAGAAGCATCGGTGGAAATTTTTCTTTATCGTATAATTTTACAAAATAATGTTCAGTGCATATTTTGCAATGCGGAAATAGCTCTTTGCATATACTTATCAATGATGGTGACGAACTGCAGTGGGGAAAGATCATTCTCCAAACTAAAGATTATCAAAAATAGATTGCGAACAAGTATGAAGCAAGATCGCTTGACCAATCTGATGATCTTTAGTTTGGAAAGTGATATTCTTCGCGATTTGAATTTTGATGATCTAATAAATACATTTGCAAATAAAAAATCGCGTAAACCTACCGTAGTTTAGTACTTCCAAGCATTTAGAAGTAAGCAAAATAATAAAAAAAACGTACAAAAATTACTATGGAGATTTATTTTTCCGAAATAAAAAATTTTTTAGAAATTTAAGGGGCCCCCACCAAATACTGGCCCTAGGGCCTCAAAATTCTAAATACGGCCCTGTACGTAGGTGTTTTAAAAATAGTTATAACTTAGGAAAGCTTGTGTATTGATTCATGTGTGCTACACTAGGGTGGTTCTTATTTGGGTCATGTTGGAATTTCGGTTTTGCCGGGTGCCCATTTGATTCCAAAAAAAGAACTGAAAATTTTAAGACCAATACGAACTTCCTATCTCTATTCTAATCATTCGCTGTAACGACGAGAAGTTTCCCATTTAAAATACATGGATGTTTTCAATTCTTATGCATATATTTGACTACTGGGACAAATTTTTGCAAAAAATTTGAAAATTGATTTTATAGAATTAACGAGCATTGATGCTACTTTTAGGTGAGTAAAAAAATTATATGGGACATTCTACATCACTTCAACCGTAATTGAACGGTGCATTATTTTAAATTTATTTGTAAATCGTTGGAAAAAATCGAATGCCCATATAATTTATTTTTGTGCCTAAAAGTAGTATCAAACCCTGTTAATTCCAAAAAAATCAATTTTCAAATTTTTTCTCAACAACTTGTCCCAGTGGACAAATACGAGCCCTGTTGCAAAATAGTTGGCCTACGTACATAAATTTCCAATAAATCCAATAAAAAATACAAATTGTTAATCAACAGCTAATATCATACTAGCTTTGTAAACTGCTATTGCTTGCAATATAATGCATGCGAAATATTATGTATCTACACTGAAATTTATAGCTAAAAAAATTTTGGAAGAAAATTGTAGCATTTCTACCATTGCAAAATAGTTGGCCTACCATCATGAAAGTAATTTTTTTTGATCCGATATTGTTTTTATTGCCTGTATAGTGTGCTTAGGAGTGACGTATCAATTTCTCTCGACTACCGATTGTTTATTTATTTGTCAATTTTTGTTTGTGTCGTATCAAAATGGCTCAAGGAAAGCCTATTGCATCTTCAATTCGTGGAATTATTGTCTTCTGCAAAGCTGTCTTTCCATGACACCCCAAAATGTTTCAATGGGTGATATGTTTGGGCTATTTGCCGGCCAATTCACTGTAGAAATGTTGTTGTCTCCAAACGATTTTCTTATCCGTTTATCAGAATGACAGGCGGTAGTTTTAGCGGTTAGTTTTGCAATGGTAGAAATGCTACAATTTTCTTCAATATTTATTTAGCTACAAGTTTTAGTGTAGATATGAAGTGTAGATAGATGTGTGTTCAGAAATGAATATGATAAAGTGGGGGTGCTGACTTGAGCTCAAGCTAACACCCCTACCATGTAAATATAAATAATAAATCAATTTAAACTGGGCTATAATTTTGGACTAATTAAAGACTATTCACTGGCATATAATATATTTTCGAAATCACCCTCTAAATAGAAAACTACCCCATATGAATAATATCACAATATTAAAAATGATGAAATTCAGGAAAACACTGTATCATAATTTTGGACTAATTTTGGACCAACTCAAGAAATTTTGGACCAACCCCTATTCATCAGAAATGAATATGTTAAAGTGGGGGTGTTGACTTGAGCTCAACCTAGCACCCCCACCATGTAAATATAAATAATAGATCAATTTAAACTGTGCTATAATTTTGGACAAATTAAAGACTATTCACTAGCATATAATAGATTTTCGAAATCAAGCCCTAAATAGAAAACTACATCACATGAATAAGACTGCAAAATTAAAAATGATGAAATTCAGGTAAACACTATCATAATTTTGGACTAATTAAGGACCATGGATTGTTGCAAAACCCATTTTATCATCCCCTAAATTGGTAAATCGCCCCTTGTGAGTAAAAACCTGAAATTAAATAACAAACCGTGCTGATAAAACCTATAACTTCGAATTGATTAATTATTACTATTGATTGGCAGATAACTCATTTTTGAAATCATCCCCTAAATTGATAAATTCTCCCTTCCTATGATTAATGTCGCGATTTATAGATGATAAAAATTTAAAAAAATACGTGCCATAATTTTGAACTAATTAAAGATCAATCATTGGTATATAACCATTTTTGAAATAATCCCCTAACTTGGTAAATCCTCGCTACCCTTATCAATGTCACAAAACTGAATACGTAAGAGTCTGAAGAAACTGTGTTGTATACTTGAACTAATAAAAAAGAGTATTCATTGTCTCAAACGCCATTTTTGAAATCATTCCCTAAACTGTCACTCCCCATCAATAGTTTCACGAAGTTTAGTAAAAACCCGAGGGGTCAACCACTCTTCCAAGAAATGTACATGTATTGCCCAAATCCAAGATTTCCTCGCAATCTCTATGATTTTCGAGGATTGCCTTTGCAATCTCTGATTTCCAAGGATTGCGGGATGATTTCTAGAAAGTGATTTCTTCTTCATTGATGTGCTAATGTTTGAAAAGTGATTTTCAATGTGATTGCTAAAGATTAGAACAAAATCGATAATATTTGTACTCGTTGTTTTTTACAAGAACAGTACTATTAATAAAAATGTGTTTGTTAGGTAAATTTATTTATAAAGATATTACGAAGGACATTACTTCACAAATAAAATGCTTCATTTAGGAACTATATACGATCATTAATTTTAACGTTACATAAGTACAAAAAGATTTTTAGAGTTTTAACAAGTTTTGACTTCTAAGATTTTTATACTTTTTTTCAATACTCATTTTGCCATGGCTTTTTAAACGAAATGGACTATTGCCTATTACTACATACATATAATTTCTCCAAAAACAAAGCAATTTTGAGAAAAAAAAATTTTTTTCATTAAAAAATTCCCTATTGTTCGGTTACCCGTCTTTTCGATTGTCCTTCAATGCTTGACGTAATCGAGTCCTACTGTAATGATATAGGCCCATAAAAGAAAAATATATTTTTCCAATCTGCGTATCCTCTTCTTTTGGCCAAATATTAATACTTGTCTAGTTTAGATTTAAAAAATTTTATTTTAAATGTTTGAACATCTAAAACTTGCACTATGCGCCCGATGTACCATGTGTCACATGCAGTGTCTGCCATAAAATTGGATCCATATGGGAAAGTCTTTAACATTCTGCTTGGAAAAAGACATTGTGAGGTAATCAACAGTGCCGGCCTTTGAGGGGTGCGAGGGCCCCCGAGGGCGCTAGGCTGTTTAGTTAGCTAATTAGTAAAATCATTCGATAACAGTAACTTTTTAAAATTAATAAGGGCGCCCTGAAGGACTCTGCCCGAGGGCGGCAAGAGGGCTAAGACCGGCACTGGCAATCAACTCTGGTTCCAAAAATACTTGCAATAAGCCATGTCAAAGTTGATAGGTGACATTTCTATATTTAATCTTATAATCTCGAAACAGATGGCACACGTTTTAAACAATCATTTATTTAAACATTTTAATCATGGTACAATAGTATATTATTATACGAGTTGTATAAGACGGTCTATAGCACGAGTTGTTTGGAACATGATGAGAGAAGCGAGAAGTGTTCCAAAAGAATGAGTGCTACATTACGTCTATAAAACAAGTATAATATAGTATTTTTTATACTTTGCGTCATTAGTTTGATAGAAATTGTAAATTCAAGATTTTAAAAACATTGCATTACAACCTAGTGATTTTTGCGTTTAATATGTGGTAAAGCTATAACATGACTTTTCACGTTTTGTGAGGTAAGAATGTGTCAAAATTAAATGTGTTTATATGTAATATAAAACAAATGTTACCAATCTTACAATACAAATAGACCCCAGAAACGATGTTATAATAGCCTCTATTATGAAATCGTTTTCGGTGTTACAATGAGCCCATTGTGAATGCAAAGTACAAAAATAAAGATTTTGGGGTTACAAATCAGTCTTTAATTAGTACTAAATGACAGCTTAAGAAATTTTCACTTTTATGAAAGTTGATCGATTGCCAGTTTGCGCTGCCAGTCTTGATATGTGAATAGCGACTATAGAGTTGTAGTTGCGAAAAAAGTTTTTGTGGTACAAATTTGTTCTTAATTACTAGTTAATTATGGCTTTATTATTATTTTTTTGTTTGAAGCTTGAGCTCAAGCTAGCACCCCAATTTTAAAATGCGAATTGTGTCTAAATGGTTTTAGCCACAAAAAAAACTAGCTTTTTTTGGTACTTTGTCTTTAATTAGCACTAAATTATAGGCGGGTTTTTCGTTTTGCTTAAAGTGGGAGTGTTAGATTTAGTGACGTATTCACTTACCGATTCTCAAAATGCCGCTTTTGGCAAAAGTACTGATAATAAGTATGAATCACTATCGAATTTCCCACAAATTAATGATGGCACCACTTCTACTATATTTGATCTCGACGACTGCGATGATGATTGCGGGATTGCGAAAGATTTCGCTGATTGCCAATAAAGACTGCGAGATTTCTGATGATTTCCTTGTGATTGCTAAGGATTGCGTGCGATTGCCGCCAAAATGTACATGTATTGCGGCAAGTGGTTGACCCCTCGTAAAAACCTAAATAACCAAGTTATTTCTGGGGGGATGGTGAAGGGGCGGTGTGAATGGACGTGCTTTAATTGAATTTCATAAAGCTTGGCATGGAGTAAGTGCAAAGACAGTATTTCACTCTAGCAGCAAGAAACAGCCACTGCGTATACCAAGGAAAAGAATGCGGGGCATCCTTAACAAAAATGAAAGTGGGTCAACATAAACAAGAGGGTATGCATGTAGGCTAGTCTTATATTAGAGGTTGATTTGGGGAATGGGGTGTGTGACAGTGAATAGTCTTTATTTAGTCCAAACACATGGCCTAGTTTAAATTGATTTTTATCATCTTTACTTTCACGACAGTCCATTCGCGAATTACCAATTTAGGCGACGATTTCAAAAATGGGTTATGTGCCAATGAATAGTCTTTAATTAGTCCAAAATTATGATACAGGCAAACTTCCATATTACAAACTTCTATATAGCGAATTTCTCTATATAACGAATTTTTGTGCTGTACACTGCTCTTTTAGAAAAAATACATATAAAAGTGTCTCTAAATAACAAAGTAGAATTTCTATATAACGAAGTAGAATTTCTATATAACGAATTTTTTAGGCCAAACTAAAATTAATTTTTCCAGGTAAATGTATGTATTATGCATCAATCTTTCTTTCATAGCAGCAGTAAAAGATTATAAATTTAAACCATCTTCCAAGAAACCTGCACACATTTTTAAAAATCTGTAAACCTTTCAAAAGGATTTTGTAAATTTTTTATATGGATTGAAAGAACACGAAAACGATTTGGCAGATGTACAATATTTTTTGGAAGTTATAAAGAATAAATGTAAAGTTGATATTAAGGTTCATGAACTAAGAGATTCTTACTGCATCGGGAAGAAAATAGAAAGCAAGAGAAATTCAAGACCGCTTTTTATTGAATTTTTATATCAAAAACAACTTGGTGCATTTGAAAATTGTACTAATCTAAAAGCAACCGGTATTTTTATTTCAAAAGATTATACTAAAGAAGATTATACTGAAAGAAAACTATTACTAGTATATCAAAAGAAATTCAATGACAATCATATTACCACAAAAATAAAAGGACAGCAAATCTACGTAAACGGTAGTGCCTACAATTTAGAACAACTTCGAGACCCTAAATTAGTTGAAACAATAATTAAGCAGGGAGATACCAATGCAGCGAAGCCACCTTCAGGATCCAAAGGAAAAGAAACAGAATCGCTAGAAATTCCTGCTAGACGAGTTACAAGACAAACAGGCAAAGAAGATACAGCAAAATGAACTATTTTTAATAATACACTTTAAATAATAATTATTATAATTAATTGTATTTTTTATACCTATATTTTAAAAATTTCTTTATTTATCGGTGTTAGAAAATAAAAATAAATAAAAATGGATTCATACGTTAGGGAATATGATAATAGACAAATATCAGCAAAAATAATTTACAATCTAGAAGATTTTAAGACTCATATAACCCCAAATGAATTTAAAATATTTCACATGAATATTCGCAGTGTTTCAAAAAATATGGAAAATTTATTGACCTTTTTGGATAATGTTTCCACAGAGTTTGATTTGATTATATTAACTGAAACTCGTAAACTTCTAGATCCATCCTTATTTAAAATTCAAGGTTATGATAGAGTATATAATGAAGGGCTAATAAATCAAAATGACGGTATACTTGCATTTATAAAGCAAAATTTAGATTATAAATTTCAGAATATTTTTATAGGTGAAATTAAAGCTCTAAAAATTCAAATATTCCGAAACAATAAGAAAGTTGATGTGACAGCTATTTACCGCTCTCCAGCTACCTGCCCTAAACTTTTCAATACGGCGCTCTTTAACTACTTAAGCAGCATCAGTAACAAAAATCTTAACATAATTACAGGCGATATTAACCTGGACCTATTGGATGATAGTGACTTTATTGAAGAGTATAAAAATATTATGAGTTATTTCGGTTTTGTGTCGTATATTAACGAATATACTAGACTGCCAAGTTATACTTGCTTAGATCACTTTTTTGTTTGTAATAAGAATAATAATTTAAATATTAACCTCGCACCCTTTATTTTTCGTTATCATATTACAGATCACTGTCCCATAGCACTTACATTTAAAACTTGTTACGAAAGTAAGAATAGTGATAATGCTTCTAATATGAAATTATATACAAATTATTTATCTCTAAAGTCGGATCTGATAGAAGAAAAATGGGAACTACTTTACAAGGAAAATGATATTGATAAAATTACTAACGCATTTATTAATACATTACAAAATTTCATACATAAACACACTAAAAAAAGTAAAAACAAAAAGAAAGCAAATATATAAAAAGAAGTGGATGACTTCAGGTTTACTAAAATCCATCAACGAGAAAAATCATTTATATCAAAAAATATTAAAATACCCGAATAATGCAGAATTAAAAGAAAGATATAATTCCTACAAAAATAATTTAGAAAGACTTATTAAAATAATTAAAAAAAACTATTATGCTAAAATAATTGAAGAAAATTCCAACTCCTCTAAATCGCTTTGGGATTGTGTTAATGATATTTGTGGCAAGACAAAACCTAAAATAAATATTGACTTAATTAAACTATCTGACGGGTCTGAAATAAGGAATAAACAAGATATTGCTAATAACTTTAATATTTATTTTATAGTACACTCTGAGAAATCCTTGCTGAGAAAATCCAAACTAACGATAGCTTCAATGATCACATAGATCCTTTGGAAAATACAATATATTTATATCCAACAAATGAAATTGAAGTTATTAATGCAATAAAAAAATTAAAATCGAAAGGGTCGCCTGGACCTGATAAAATAAAAGCAGAGACGTTAAAAGAAATTGCAGTAGAAATCGCAAAACCTCTAAGTTATTTAATCAATCAATGTTTTTATACAGGCTATTTTCCAAAGGAACTGAAATGTGGGAGAATAAAGCCACTTTATAAAAGCGGTGATAAATTGAAAATGGAGAACTATAGACCTATTTCTTTGATATCCAATATTTCTAAAATAATAGAACTAATCATAGGAAATAGGATTTATGGTTTTCTAAACAAGTTTAATATTTTCTCAGATTGTCAATACGGCTTTAGAGAGGCTAGATCTACCGAAGATGCAATATACAAATTAACATCTGTTTTATATGAATCTATAGATAAAAAGATTCCTGCCATTGCCATATTTCTAGACCTCTCTAAAGCGTTTGACACTGTCAGCCACGAAAAAATTATGCTAAAATTATATAAATACGGGATTAGAGGTAATACTTACCAAATTTTAAAAAGTTACCTTACATATCGAACACAGCAAGTTGAAATCGATGGAACTTGTAGCATATCCCAACAAGTTAGTTATGGAATGCCACAAGGTACAGTCCTTGAGCCTATCCTGTTTTTAATTTACATAAATAGTTTGTTTAGCCTAAAAACTACAGGAAATTTTATTAGCTTCGCGGATGATACCGCTATTGTATATACAGGAGTAACCTGACAGAGTCTGAAAGAAAATATTGAAAGTGATTTTCCGAACGTATCTCGATGGCTAGAAAATAATAAATTAACATTAAATTATAGTAAAACAAGTTACTTACCTTTTTCATCTTATATCAGCGGATTGCCTAATTTAGAACCCTTAAATGTTGGCTTGAATTCTCAAATTCCCGAAGCAGAAAATACAAAATACCTTGGTATTAAAGTAGATCGTCATATGCGTTGGGATCTTCAAATAAAAGAATTATTTAATAAAAAAATACGAAGACATTTACCTAGATTTAAATACCTCAGAGATTTTCTCCCAGTAACTCATTTAAAACTATCTACTTTTCACTAATAGAGTCGCTGTTATCTTATGGGCTTATTGGATGGGGAGGCGTAAATTACTGTTACTTGGAGCAGCTAAATATAATTCAAAAATGGTTTATGAAAACTTTATATAACAAAACAAAAACATATCCATCAGATTCTTTATATAAAGAATTACAAATTGGTGATGTACGACAACTTTTTTGCAAAAAGATATTACTATTTTATACACCAAGGAAAAATAAAATTGACACCATTTGCACACTTTTATAATACCCGTCATCATTAAGGTATCTGTAATCCTCGTAGTCAGAAAACTATTGGTCAAAGAACTGCACATTATTTAGCCTCACGAATCTTTAATAGATTACCTCATAGTATAAAAAACATAACAAAATATATACCGTGCAAAAAAGCCATAAAAAACTGGATAATACAGACGAACAGATCTATCTTTTCTGATTTAGTCATTCAGAACTAATAATAATCATCTTATGTTGTCGAAGATAATATTTCCTATATATTATACTTACATATACCTTATTATGTCTAAACCAACTTGATATAATTTGATGTGATTCTCTACTATGTCGTTATTATGATTCTTTGATATTTTTTTAAACAGACTATGATCACTACTCACGGTTATTTCTTTTTTTACACGGCTATGTCTACATTACAATAATTTGTTTTTATGTATTACTTTTTATTTATCTTGCACATATACAAGTAGGTACTTACTACTTCTGTGCATTTTCTTTCTTTATTCACGTAATCTGTATTTTTAAGTATTTTGTTATGTACCCTAGTTTTTATTGTTACTGTTTTTATGTGTTATGTGTGTAAATTTCTTATCTTTAGTGAATAAACATTATTATTATTATTATTATATCTAACCTTATAAAATTTTAAATTATACAAAAAATTATTACTTTTCAAGTGAATTTGTATGCAACTTTTTTTTTATTAACAATGTAATTGTTTTTTTTTGAAAAAATGCATATTTAACATAACCAGGCTACAAAATCATCCTCACAGTATCCCTAATAGTACTACTGAGCGGCTACGAACGGTCTGACTTCCAATTTGTTAACTTAACAAAAGGTTAATGATAAGTTGGCTGTAACACTTTTCAGAATACACCGCAAAACCATTACGAAGTGGCATGTAAGCATATACGGCAAAAGTCTTCTATGCAAAAAAAGTGAGTTACTGAAAAACTTACAAGCACTTCATCTGGATGTACGGAAAAGTTCATCCAGCCTGAAAATGATATCAAATGCTGCGAAAGTACTATATCGCTGAAAGTAGATATAGTTGTTCTTCTAGATGAGTGGATACTTTTGCAATTGGAAAAAAAGATGAATGCGAGAACGTACCATGCATTGATACTTATTATCAAAAAAAAACTCTAATTCCAAAATTCTTCTGGAAAACCCCAATATCTGATTTAATAGCTGCTGACGTTTGGTTTGAATGTGCTTGACCCACATAAGGCATTGATCTATATGTAAGCCCAAATATATTGTTTTGGTCTTAACTGATATGGGAAATTTATTTATAGAGACTGGCGGACATACGTTTCTCCTCATGGTAAAAGCTACTTGCACTGATTTAGTTGGATTAATTTATAATTTTTCATTTATCAACCCAAACATTTAATAATAAGTTTAAATCACATTGAAGATTTTGTGATGCAACAGTAGAATCATGATGTATAGACAGTATCTTCAACAATAGTAGTGATAACAGTACTTTTGTAGGAGGGGGGCAATGACACTCTCTTGTGGAACACCGTATTGGGTAGGATATTGCTGGGAGATTTCATTACTATGTTTAGTTTGAGTACAACCTGCTAAAGGATAATAGTTGTTTGGCAACAGTTTGTAACCCCAGGCCGTATGTTATAAGATGCTATAAGTGGAAACAGCTACTCCAGGAGATGATAACTAGAAAAATTTTAACTTCCACTTGCCTTTGTTGGCTACTCTTATAGTAACATCCAGATGCTTGGTTGGTTACTCTTGTCGTAGCGTCTAGATGCTTATAGACAATGGAGAGGAAGATGAAGAGATACCACAATAATTTACGTATATTAACAATGAATTTATTAATTTGTAAAACAATTTAAAACTTTTAAACAAATAAAAAAATACACAACTATTTAATTGTCTCGGAGGGCTTTGTTTGAAATCAAATCACGGCAAGAACTGACTAATCTGAAAAGTTGATTTCACCAAGAAACTTATTGGAAAGAAGTACTGATATAAAGTAGGAATGGACTATTTTTTTTTCTCTAAATAAAATTAACATTTACTGGAAACATAAATCAAAACTTACTACCATTACAAATTTAAATAATAAGCAGATTTAGTTCAAAGCATTGTCAACCAATTTCCTTAAAATTGCAAGATTTCATATGCAATTGTAGATTTTGCTAAACCACAGATAATAAACAGATACTCTTGAAAATAAATATGCTTACTTTTTTGGTTAGTTTGTGCAACTGAACTAGGTGGCGTGACTGAGCTCTGGGCAACTACATTTGTCCATACAAATAATGAAGTAATATTCATTAATTGTTTGGTCGAATGCGACGTTATTATATAGCATGCGTAAGCTTACAGCCGGCAGCGCGGCGGTTACGATGCATGACTGATACGTGATAAAATTATTCGTGTTATTTGAAGAAATTTTAACAATGTTATTTGTCTCACAGCAGAGCAGTTCTTAGTGTGTTTGGCTTTGATATATTGACTGCATTTGCAGTATTTATGCGGAGTAGATTAATAAATACCTATTTCTCTTTAATTTGTTTTAGTTTGGAAAGTTTCTGAGATTGCTTAAATATTTCATATAGCACTTTCTTTAAGTACCTATCAATTTTTTAGATGGGCATTCACTTGGGATTTCTTGCAATTAAGTTTTCTTTATATTTTTATTCAGATTATTAAGCTTAATTTCGCGGACAAGATATACACAATATTTTTTGTGCAAGCTTAAAAAATATGTAATTACAAATTCTATTGCTTTTAAAAAATCAACAATTTAATTCATTGTTAATAGAAAGGCGGCGGCGAATAGGTTACAGCGTTTCTATGGAAATTACATAAAACAATTAGTTTCGTAAAAAATCGTAAAAACGACTGGAGATCAGAGTTGGGCATCAATCAATTAAATTTTTAATCAATCAGTTGATTGAAGATGTGCAATTATATTTAATCGCTATTAATCTTTTAATTGCAGACTGCAATTTTATGAAAGTTTTTAAATTTAAATAAAACCAGTTGAGAATGCGCAGAGCTAGCATTGCCATGACGAACAAAATTTTTTGTCAAATTTTTTTGTTGCTAAAAATGTCTATTTTTTCGTAAATTTCTAAAAAATAAAAAATTTTTCATTTTTCAAAAATTTACCGAAATTTTCGGTGGTCATTTTGACCACTTTCCCGAAGAGATACAAAAAAATGTTTCAACCAAAAGTTTCTTAGAATCCAATGTACTATAAGATTCCAAAAAAGAGATTTTCCAAGAAAAATTCAAAAAAGTCAACAGGGAAAAAGGCGACAGACAAACAGACAGACCTACTTCACGAATTCTGAGACGAACTTTTTGTTCGTCGAAAATAACTATGAAGATCCTTCTAGTATTTTATAATAACAGCAGATCGCATTTCAGTTTTGTCCCAGACTTTTAAACAAACCCTATTATAAATAAAAAGAGCAATTGAAATATCTTTATGCATGTTTGTTTGTTTGTTTTTGGGCGAGGAATCAGGATGGCGGAGCATCCTTCGTACCTCATGGCACCGATTGCTATGATCATTTGGCCAACCCTACTAGAATTTAGCCGAATCTGGGGGAATTCCACCTCCAGTAGGGATCTTTATCGTACCAAACATCGCATTGACACGGGACCTACAGTTTTACTTCCTATCCGAAAAGAAGGCATGTTTTAAATTTTTCTCCGCTATGAAAAATTACCAGCTCGGCCGGGGATCGAACCTGCGAATGTATTGTAATATTGGGTGCACAAATAAACTTTGTAAACTATTAAAAATGTATTATCTGCACAATCTCTATAAAAATATAAATCGTAAAAAGCTTTTAATAAGAAATAGCAAAATATATTGCGTTTTGCCTGAAAACGTATGTCCCAGCTGTAGTTACAAATAAAAAACATCTGATTATTTAAGGGATGCATTATTATATAGCAATCTGCCATTTTTTAAATAAATATCAGGTTAATTGTCATCATAATGAATATCAATTGTTAATTGCAATGACAATTACAATTAATAATTTTAACTAACAATTAATTGTGAATTGTCGGAGCAACTAACAATTAATTAATTTTTAATTGCCCGAACAACTAACAATTAATTAATTGTAATCATGCAAAATAAAAAATAGTCACAATTAATTAATTTAATTGTCAATTGCCAGTAAGATTTAATTTTGTCCAACACTGTTGGATATATGGTAGCCCAGGTAAATTAAATCATTTTCAGCAATATAAAAGAAAAAATTGGGGAAAAGCTAAAAATTGGTATATAGGCTTAAAAAGTGGTGTTAAAAACCATCAAAACTCCCCATGCGTAGGTGATGAGCCGGCTGCGCCATCTTGGTAAAATGGCGGACAAAATTGCTTTTTCGCTAATATTTCAGAAGGTATTAATTTTACGGGCATCAACGTTTAGAATGAAAATGTAGCTGACAAAATTCCCCATAATTTTCTTTTTTATTAATCCTCTACGTCCCAGAGTTTCTGAGAGAATTTCTTCAGCAACTGTCATTTTTCGACATTCCGAAAAAGTGCTGATTCTTTGCGCGTTTTTTAAATATTTCAGATTTGGCTGTTCCTACGTACAAAATGCATTATATAAAAGCTAAAAAGATTAAGTTTCCTATAAAAAAGTTGGTTATTGAATGTCATGCAAGCAATATTTCCTGAGATATTATTTTGTAAAAAATGTATATTTTCGTTTACTCGGTTAATTATGTGAAAATTTTGAATTAGTGACGTAATAATAAATAATAACAATAAGAAACATGAAAGCTATAAATGAAATATTACTATTAATATAAATGGACTATTGGTTTCATAATGATCTAGGACAGCAGAGCTAATATGATGCTATTTTTTATTATTTTATCCTATGCATTTACAGATTCACACTGAAAAAAAAGAATAAAATAGCATTGTATTAACCTTGCTGTCCTAGACCATTATGAAATCAATAGAACATGAAACATTTTTTACAAATTACTGTACACAATATTTATAAAAAAATTATTACAAATGATTTTGATTTTTGCTTTCTTATGTTGTAGCTCTCCGTCTTATTTTCCTGCGCCACCGTCTCTAGCTTCGGTCGACCCACTTTCGGTTGGGTTAAGCACACTCACTTCGGTCTCTACAGGTGGACCTTATCGCCGCCGATAAGGTCGGAATGATGACTAACTCGCGGCACCAAACTGTCCCTGAAAGAGCAAAACTTTTAATGTCTCCTTCCGTCTCCTCCTCCCACTCATGAATTTAAAAAAAACGACAAAAACCCGATCCGTGACACCAGGCGGTTCTTAGCTTCAAAATAAGACCACCCACAGCTTTCAAAGTGGTCTGGGAGCCGAGAAAAAGGGACTTTGTAGCTAGGGTAGCTTTGTCTTTATGAATTAAAGTATATTCAAATTCAAGATAGAGTAAAATATGCAACCCAAATAACAGATTTCTTTAGTAACTGGATAAATAAAATTAAATAAAATTGAAGTGAAATCAAAGAGGCATTTGCTTCTTATGTTTGACATTTAGTTATTAAATCATAAAATCTGACAAGATAGAAATTTAACCACAAACAATTTTATGACATAAGAGTCAAAAACCCATTACTCTTTGATCTATATTTCTTTAATTTTGTTTTATTTATCCAGTTACTAAAGAAATTTGTTATTTGGGTTGCATATTTTTCTCTAGCTTGAAATTGAATACACTATAGTATATAAGATATTAGGTTTTAAAATTGAGGTTATGTAGTTTATGTGCACATTTCGAGACTGTGAGAACAGCCAATGAAATATCTCGTTACAAAACCGGAAACACCTACTTCGCCATATTGAGACCCCATCTTGGTCGTATGTTGTAGATGATTATGTTCCTTTCTATAGTTTTATATTCTAAGCATAAACTACTTTCTCAATCTATATGTTTTTTCATTCGGCTAATTTCATGCCAATTCAAGTACAGCCATGTGCTTCAATGTCTCAGAATTTTTTTGAAAATTCTGCTATCCCACATTCTACATCATCTAATTAAATTTGTTATATCCTTGTCATATCTCTTATTTTTTGTGTTATCTGGCTCATCCAGGTGTCAGATTAAAATTAGTTCTTGGATCTTTCAGATTATATCAAGAAACATGCAATGACTTTTCAGAGTAAAAAGTATCAGCCTCTCTGAAAGATCCAGAAACTAGCTTGAATCTGACACCTGGATGAGCCAGATAACTCAAGAAATAAAACAAGAGTTATGACAATTTTGGTAAGATGATGTTCTGGTAGCAGAATTTGCATCAAAATCAAAATTTTTCAAAAAATTTCTACTTCGGCCATTTTCATCCTAAAAATCTGAAAAAATTAATTTAATGTTATTTCGTACGCATCTATGCAAGGAAAAAAAATTGAACAAAATCTGTGATATAGAAGCACGATCATGTTTTTAAATTATGTGATTTGCCATGGAATTAGCCATGTCGGACTAACCGTTTTTTATTTACTAGTGGTCAAAATATGTAATTCTCATAACATTCGTGATAACAATTTTCTTTTACAAAATCATATATCCGAAAATAGCTGCGCGACATTCAATAACCAACTTTTTTGTAGGAAATTTAATTCTCGTTAACGGTTATAAAATTCATTTTGTACGTAGGAGTAGCCAAATTTGAAATATTGACGAAAAACGCGCAAAAAACGGCACTTTTCGGAATGTTAAAAAATGACAGTTGCTGAAGAAAATTCTATCTCAGAAACTATTGAACGAACGAGGTTCGATAAAAAATTAAATTGTGGGGAATTTTGTCAGCTACATTTTCATTTAGAACATTGATGCCCATAAAATTAATACTTTCTGAAATATTAGCGAAAAAGCAATTTTATCCGCCATTTTCCAAAACGGCTCAACCGGCTTATTACCCACGCATGAGGAGTTGTGATATGTTTCTCAGTACCACATTTTAAGCGTATCTATCAATTTTCAGCTTTCCCCCAATTTCTTTCTTTTCAAAACCTTATCATTTATTTACCTGAACTATGGCACTAATTGTAAGTTACTTGGAAATTGGATTTCGCGGCCTGTAGCCAAAGCTTCCACAAGTGCTCCTGTAAAAAAGAATGTTCTGCAAAGAAATGTGGATGTTAACGAAAAACGATTTTAGCACGGTAATAATGCATAGTTGAAGTTATGTCTTATCCACGGTAAACAAAATATATGTTTTTATCCGTTTTACATATACATACATAGTGGCGTATTCATTTATTATTTCTTAAATTCATACAAGCAAAGATATTCATATTCATCAAGCAAAAGCGTAGCCAAGCTTAGTTAAAAACACCAAGCACCTGAAAGGGCTTTCGTAGCGTGTAATGTATTAAACTTTTCATTCTCCCCTTGACATTTATTAACCACCTTAAATAGATAAATAAAATGATGATTCAGTGATTATAATAAAATAATGTTTGTATATACAACAGTATTGTTGCGAAGGTAAAGTGACAACAGCTACCTTATATTATATTTTTAAAAAATTGACAGTTTGACTTCGTTGTCCAGGGATCTAAAGTTTTTTATACCTAGCAACCACTTTGCATGTTTTACTTTCGCTTTCGGTTGCCTTATCAAGATAGAAAGTTACATTTTCGTAAAGGGGAGAATGAAAAATAAATTTTATTGCATACCAACGTGCAAATGTCGTGGAGGATGCAAAAACATGAAAAATGGTTTACCAAAAGCAGATACCGAAGCAGATTCGGAATTCCAAGTGTTCAGAGTGTATGCGTTTACTCAGTTTTTCTTTCTTAATTTCTTTCTTTCAAATAATTGCTCAATATGTATTTTTAATTTGAATTGAGTTGTCTTTGTAATTTTATAAAAAATCCATGAAAAGAGGTGTAAGTACCTAAATATTTCCATGATTTTATTAAGAAATAATTTTAAATCCAAAATGTGATTTTTTTTTATTTTGCCTTTTCTTAGTAACATAGTTAACTTATTACATACAAATTTTCTGTGGTTGCATACAAAGTACTGGTGTAATATAGTTGTAGCTTACTAATTGTAAGTATGTAAAACTAGAGATGATATCCTAGCACAGCTTTTAGTTATTGATGAATATCTTTGTTTGTATGAATTTAAAATATCTTTGTTTGTATGAATTTAAGAAAGAAATAATAAATAAATACGCCACTGTGTATGATATGCAATGTGTAAAACGCATAAAAACATATATTTTGTTTACCATGGGTAAGACATAACTTCAACTATGCATTATTACCATGCTAAAATCCTTTTTCGTTAACCAACAGCAAAAACGAGACGCGGTACTCTTTACGTTGTTTTGCAGATATCTTGGCTTTTATTATATCTATGACAAAAATATAAGCACAGTTCACAGAAAATCAACGCAAAACGTTTATTTTAGTCGTTTTTTCTTAATATGTACTAGATTTGAAGATATTAAGTGTTAAATGTAATTTTGTTAAACCTTAAAGTGCTGTTTTGAGAAAACCGACTTTAGAAATAGGAGTTCCCGTAAGAAACAATGTAAATAAATATCTTTTAAATGCTTTTTTTTTGACAACTTAAATATCTTAAATATCGATCGTAGATGTAACCATTTACACTTTTGTCACAACATAGCGAATGATGTTCCGCAACCAATAACATAAAAATTCAATTTCACCCGTTTTTTACTAAAACCCTCTCTCCTGCATCCCCACACAGTTATTTTTTTTGACGACAAGTAAGTTCTGCTTAACTTAGGGATAGACTACAACATGAGCTAGGGTGGTACTTTTTACAAGGTATGGCCAACGAAAATAAAAACTAAGGCACTTTCTGGCTAAATAAAAAATCTACTAATATCCAAAAGCTTATATTTCCATTATAAACAAAACATTTTTATATTTTTTTAAAACTTTTTGTTTGAACGTTTTATTGCAATCAAAAAACTTTGATGACATTTTAAAAAAATGTAGGTAGAACAATACAACTTTTATAGGAGACTTCTTTTTTATCTCCAATAATAACAAAGATGAAGGGCTGGTCAAAATATAATGAATAACCCTGTACATTGTAACAACATTTAGAGAAATAACATTTATATCTTACTCAAGTATTGGCTGCGAGTTAATTGATGATGAATGAATGAATGAACCCACCTCTGCAGATCTAAATGCAAGTAAATTTTTGTAAAGTCATCTTACAAGAAGAATAATTTTTGCAGTTGTTAATGTGAATGGGAAACGCCAATCAACGGAATCAACAACAGGAGGTCAGAAAAAATCTCTTTTAAATACTGGACATGCACGAGTCAGGACCAGTGATGGAGATACAGTTGTTGCTGAGAAAAAAAATCCCGAATTTCTTGAACCTCATACATTTGCACCTCAGGACCTATTAGCATTACTAAGAAATCTAGAAAATGAAATCTGCATTTGTGAGCTTAGTTTAAAGGATGAAAATGATAAACAGAACAAGTATAGAGTAATTATTTAATAATAATAGTTATGTTATACTATATATCTAATAATTACAATATTACTTTCAGGTGGATGATTGTAGAAGAACACATAATTACGATGAATTTGTATGCACGTTTTTATCAATGTTAGCAGAACAAGGGAAATTAGCTGAACTGGTTGAACAGCATCTACTTGTACCAAAACGACCTGGAACTGTCCCTGCTCCAAAAACATCTAAAAATGTCAAAAAACAAGAGAGTAGTAGTAACAGAAAGAAAAGAGGAAGATCTAAAGTAAAGAGACGGAAATGATCAAGAAATATAGCATAATATTAAGAACATACTAACAGTATTCTTTATATTATCATTGTTTTATTGTACGTAGTCAATGTCCCAGTGCTAAACAGTATATTTTTATGTAGATTTATCCACTTTTTTATTAAAACTTTTTATTAAAAATTATGAAATGTATTTAGTTTTTAATAAATCTAAACTGTGACGTAATTGTATTTAGTTATTGACTGAAAAATTATTACGTAGTGTTTTTATGGTCTTTTTCTTTAAATTAAAATGGAGACAATGTACACAATGTGTGTGTGTGGGGATACCTGTAAAAAAACTATAGGGTACAATTTATCGTAGATTAGTCATAAACATATCGTGCAGAGTAAAAATTTGTTGATGTTAGTTTTTTAAAAATTATCGGTAGTAATGCTAACTTTCATGGAAGTTAACACAGCGACCGGCCTAGATAGCAAAATAATAAATATAATTTAAAAAACTATAGCGTATAATTTGTCATAAATATGTGGTGAAGAGTAAAAGTTTATTGGACTTACAGTTTTTTAAAAATAATCGATAGTCACCCACAGGAGAGGTTGGTTGTACAAGATTTTTTTAACTTTGTTATCGAAATATGTATTGCCATAACTCAAATACAAATGTGAGGTTTGGACACACCATTTAAAATATAGTATTGTGATAGAACACAGTCCCTGCGATCTGTTTTATTAGTTTTTCAAGTAGGATTTAAAACTACGTATACTACTATAACAAGAACTTATCCAGAAATATTGAAAATAATAAAGACAAAATACTTAAGTAACTTAATTTGTTCATTAAAATATTGAACGAATTAAACCTCTTCCCTCTGTATTAGTTAGTAGTATCCTAGTATTCACTAATCTAAATTTTAGCATTTCCAGTGTAAAAATTTATTCGTAAATTTTGGCACCACACACTGTCGTCCGCGCCGACGACATACGATACTTATAATTTTATTATACAAACCAACTCGAAACCCAACTTGTTTATGCAATAAATTGCAGCAAACCTAAACATTGCGTCATTATCCGGACCACGTCCGACGTGGTCGCGGACGACCAAGTGTATTGGGTTTAGGTTTAAAAGGTTTGACCGGTAACCTCATAGGCAATCAAATAATGAAATTTAAAACAATTTCGCTACCGAATTATGAAGACGTTGAAATGAACTTTAAAAAATTTAAGCAATTGTGATTTTTTTTAAATTTAAAGAATGCATGCCTGCTGATATTAATAAAACGAAGTTGTGACCATGTCACAATGCTAGTCCTGTTCTTTGACAATGGTGCAGAGATGTTACTAAATATTAGGGTTATATCTTACCTTGAAACTACATAAATTAATGACAACGATATATTAAAAGTCTAACATTTGTGGTATATGAATCATAAATATGAACCATGTTCCTAATTTGCCATATCCCTGAGATCACGAGAACTACCCAGTGGCGGATTTAGGCACAAGCGTTGGAAGCGGCCGCTTCAGGCCACACAAGTCAGGACGCCCTGCAGAGGCCTCTTGCCAAGGACCGCACTGGACACGCGACAAATAAAAATTATTGGCGTGGGAATTCACTTTCTCGAAAAAAGTGAAACAAGAAACAGATCATATCGTGTACAGGCAGGTAAAAAAGGTGTACGGTCGACGCAATACTCTACTGTTATTAAATGCACATTTTGTATTTTAAATTCTTAATTTCACGATTTCAGAAAAAACGTAATGTACACCCCAGCACTAAAGCTGATTTTTTATCACTCGTTATGGCTGTTCAACAATCTCCATATTCGTGATAAAAAAGTACAACTTTATTTGGTATACAAATAACTAATTTATCTACGACCACTATAGAAAATTACACAATTCACACAGTGTAGTAGTAATGAAAATGTCTCATTGTTCATAATCTTTAAACTGTACCGAAATGACTGTGGGAAATGATTTCACCTTTTCAGTGGTTCTATTAAAATGCCATAGCTGTCAGCACATGCAATATTTCTAATTATTTGAAATATACATAGTTGCAACTTTTAGATAAAATTCAATTTATTTTTAAAAGTTAAAATTGTTAACGGAGGACTATTATACTCACAATTTTATAGTGATATGTGTATAACTCACAGACGGCATCGTAAGACAGCTGTTTCGAGCTTTTGACTCTCCTCAGTTAGGGGCAGCTAGTCTGTGAATTCTACACACATCACCCGAGCATTTGTACTAGCTCGGAAATAAGATTAACACCATCAAAAAACTGTGGTGCCTCCTGTAGGTATCAAATTGCACTACTAAGCAGCATAATTTGATTATCCAATACAGGAATATACAAAATAAAATCCGGTCGAGTATCCAACCGTATAATAATAATAATAATAATAGGTCCCATTATTCCCTTAAGGGACATAGGGTTTTAATATAGTCCTTCCAACTCTTCTTGTCTACTGCTATTTGTGCCAGCTCCGAAATTATCATCTTTGTTTCCTTTTCTATTGTATTTCTCCAGGTAGCTTTTGGATGCCCCCTTTTTCTGCTTCCTTTAGAATTCCAATTTAGTATCTTACAAATTTTACTTCCATTGACCGTATACTTAATTAATATAAATAAAATACAAAATGAACACAAACGTGTTTTAATTAAGTGAGTTTTTAATAAATTTAAAAGATAAAAATTGTTAATGGACGAGTATTGTACTCACAATTTTATAGTGATATGTGTATAAATCACAGACGGCACCTTAAGACAGCTGTTACGAGCTTTATAAAACAAATAGCTTTGAAAAAGAACAAAACACAATAAAACATCTAACCTGTCACTACTTCAATCTATCAGACATAAAATTACAGAAAACAATTTAATTTCTGTTAAAGCAGATAAGGGTAACACTTTGGTAATCCTTTCGAAAGATGTTTACACACAAAAGGTTAATGATTTTATTGATAAAGAAAATTTAGATGTTTTAAACAAAGATCCTACCACAAAATTTCAAAAAGAAATAAAACAAGCTTTCGCAAACTGCAATATCTGCTTTAAAGAATTAGAGAAACAACAAATCATGCATAAAAACCCACAACCACCAAGACTATATGGACTGATTAAAACACATAAACACAACATGCCTATACGACCAGTAGTATCATATCAACGCACCCAATCACACCTTGTCCAAGAAACTCAACCATATTATTAACATCATAGGATACAAATCGAAATACTCTGTCAAAAATTCATTAGAATTAGTAGAAAAACTACAAAACATACATCTTTCAGCACATTCAAAGCTTTGACATTTGTAACTTGTTTTCAAAGATTCCACCACAAGACTGTATTCCTTTGTTAGATAATCTCCTAGTTAATAGTAATGTAGAATTGGTAATTAGGTTGGAGTTAATTCAATTATTTGATCTTTGTATCAGTCAAAATTATTTCACTTTTA
Organism: Agrypnus murinus; assembly: GCA_929113105.1. Lineage (NCBI taxonomy): Eukaryota > Metazoa > Arthropoda > Insecta > Coleoptera > Elateridae > Agrypnus > Agrypnus murinus. Next base: position 160,491,745 of record OV816025.1, read on the forward strand.
ATAATATAATTTATTTACAAAAAGATGGTTTACCTATGGGTAATTCTCTGAGTCCTCTATTAGCTAACATATTTATGGATAATTTCGAAGATCAAATATTTGAATTAGATCTTTCTAAACACAATGGGCCCTATTCTCATGCCACTATTAAAGGTGTATTTAACTAAAGTTAAATTAAGATCAACAAAAAAAAAGAGATAGCTTTATCTAATTCTAATAGGTGGGAAAAGGTTAGAATTGGTCGCCATGGTAATTAAACATACTATTAACTTAACAGTGGCATGAGAATACGACCCATTATTTTTTGGTTTCGTTATGTTGATGACATTTTAGCTTGTTTTGACAGTTCTTTTGAGGTTATCAATGAATTTTTAATCCTTATTAACAGTCTTCACCGAAACATCACGTTTACACTAGAAACAGAACAAAATAGAACTATTAATTTTTTGGATTTAACTATTACAATCAATACAAACAATGAATTTGATTTTTCCATATACAGAAAACCCACAAGCACAGACATCACTATTCCTAACGATTCATGTCATCATAAAATGCATAAACTAGCGGCTTATAGATCTTTAGTACACCAAGTTTTAACTACTCCAACGAAACGATCACATTTTGATAAAGAAATTTCAATCATCAAACTATTAGCACATGCAAACCATTATAACCATAACATGATTGACACTTTAATTCAACAAAAAGATTTAGAGGTTAGCTATCAAAAGAATATTTCCAATTGACACTCAAATACAAGACACAAACTACATATCAATACCATACTTTGGCAAGATATCAGAACAAATTGCAACTATAATAAGAAAAACCACCAGTTACAAAATAACCTATAAAAGTAACACCAACACTTTTTCATTTTTATTCAATGCTAAAGACAAAACACAAGATATCATGAAATCCGGCATTTACCATTTGAATTGTTCTTTTTGTAACTCGGTTTATATTGGACAAACACTTAGAAATTTCGACATAAGATACAAAGAACAGGTACGCTCTTATAGACTTAAACATCCAGGAAAATCGAATTATGCCAAACATATTTTGCAACAGAACCACCCAATGACACCTCAAAACAACATTAAAATCTTACATTTTTGCAACAACAAACACAAATTAGACATTTTAGAAGCTTTTGAAATATACAAACATAAACGCATAGTACCTTTAATGAATGAACAAACTGAGCTTAGTAATTCTCCTTTATTAGAAGTGTTCGATATTTAGTTTTTGTCTGTATTGTATCTATAGTTACCTATTTTCTGTATGTATTTATCCTTAGCAACGTGTTTGTTTATCAATCTTATATACCTTTGATAATGACATTTTAATGTCGAAACAATATTGTCAGGTTAAGATAAACTAATAAAACTTGTGAAACTTTAAATTAATCTTTTAATTTGATTATATTTAAGAGTTTTGTTTATAATTTTCAATTTAGCTTTTTTGTGTGTGTTGAATAAATTTTTCAATTAAATTGTGGTTAAAGAAAATCAACTTTTAGATTATTTAATTCGTTTGTGTGTGGAAAATTAACAATGTTTTCTAGTTATAATTTAATTAGTGCCCTAATTGAAGCGATTCGTCTGAGAAGTTTCATTTATTTTTGGAACTTGCTTTACAAATTATAATAATAGCCAGTGCATTTTTCTTCATGGTGAAAGTAGGTGGTTTGTATTTTGTGTATGTTTTCATATTACTTTTGCCAGAATCTATTTCATGTCTTATTGCTTATACATAATTATAAATTAAATTTTAAAATTTATCACTTTTCATTTATCATCGATTTATTTGGGGTTTTTCCCAATTATTTATTTATTACCGCCCTGATATATCAGTATATAACTGAATAAAAACAGTTTGTTTTTAGATCTATGAGAGTTCAACATCTCCCATCTTTATTGTTTTTCGTAGAACCTCTTCAATTTCTTATGGTTCAAGTGTTAAAACCCTTTTTCTTCTCCTGCTACTTATATGGTGTTTTTAAAAGAATAACTCATTTATAAATGCTAAACTGTATATTGTCCAAGGCCATCCATATGAAATCGAAAGTACATAACCAAAAGAATTTAATAACTGGCCAGTGGTTTTCAAACAAAAGACCGTTGATCTATTGCGGTAAAACATGCAAAAACTTAAATATAAATCGATCAAAACATTTCTTTTTATCCAGAATTAACAAATAGATAGAATTAAATAAGTAGATTTATTAAAGTTACTGTATCAATTAAAATTATTAGTGAAATATAGTGAAAAACCGTCACCTACTTCCAGTAGGCCTATATTGTATTCCTGGAGCCAAGGGCCGGTTTATTCACCTTCAGGTAAAGTTCCCAGTAGTTGCAAGTCAAATAAATGAACAGGTAGCAAGTACACAGTTTTGGTATATTCAAAGGATTATATCTTGAAAGTAGTTACTGGAATGTTTATGAGAAGGGTCCAACTTTTGCACACAGGTAGTACATGTAAGAGAGAGATGGGCAATTGACAGAATAATGTGTTAGAGAGAAAAGTTAAACCCATTGACTAAATCAGTTAAAAACAGGCGGGATTTAAAAAAATCTGTTATCTTTCACAAATATTTTCTAAAAGTTCAGTTAATAGTTATTTATGTATTAAAGAGGCTCTTGGGCTATAAAGAGAAGGTTATGTATAGATGAGTCTAGCAATAATAGTCTAATTATAATGTATCTGTGCATAAACATTTATATTAATGTTCTGTGCTTGGCCAAGGGAGTTTCTTAATTTTTGTTTTGTGACCGTTTTGTTTTTAGTAGCGACTATATCTATGTTTCTAGTGTTTTTCTTTAGTTTGTCGTTATTTTTTAAGTAATATTTGTATAAGTAGCAATAAGTAAAGTTTTTAGTGTTTAGTTAAAATAAACATGAAAAAGAAATGGAAGTGTTAAATTTAAAAAAGTAGTTTTTATTAAAACAACTGAATATTTAATAACGTTTTAATAATTTAAACGTATTTACATAAATAAATGCCTATTATTACTTTATCTTTATTTATTTATATTTCTCGCTTACATTAATTTCTGCCATTAGTTCAGTGCCTAAAATACTCCTAAAGCTCTCTTCTCCAATTATTGTTTTCATTATTAATTTCTAGAATGGCAGGTAAGTCATGATGATAAAATTCTACAAAATAAGAACACAAAAAACGAATCTGGCATATAAACAAACATTTAAAATCATGGAAACGTGAAGTTGTAAACCGTCCTTTAAGATTTATTAGGGGGAGACAGTCTGCCTATAGTTTATCTGGCCAGTAGAGGGTTTTACTGGTTACCTTTATCTACTTGACGGTGAATAAACAGTTATTTTTGTTAATCTGTCAAGGAAGCTTACTGGGGACTTGACTTGAAGGTGAATAGACCGGCCATATATAATTTGTAAACACTGCGAAAATGGAGATAATTTTAATTAATACATAATAATTAACATTAATACCGTGATTTTTTAGGATATTAGGCAAAACAACCATCAAAGTGTAAAAGTAACAGGTGGAAGTTATTTTCTAATAAGGTCAACTTTTAAATAAGTTTTAGAACTTTATTAGCCGCCACAAGCCATTGGTGTTAGTGCAAAGTTAGAATATAGGGTCATGCGAATAAAAGGTAGTAAAAGATTTGACTATACATTTATCTTATTCTGTTAATTAAAAATCATATCTGTTATCTGTTATTAATAATAGTAAAAGCATTTTCTATAGTTTATTTACATGACCCATTGAATTTGCTGATTTGATGCTTCGTGTTTTCAATGTCAGTTAAATAAAAATAAAAATTACAGCTGTAACGTATAAAGATCTATTGTTCGTGAATGTAATCTATATATATAAAAGGGAAAGATTGTCTGTCTGTATATATGTATGTATGTATGCGATTTTCTCCGCAACCACTGGACCGATTTGGATGAAATTGGTATCATTGGAAAGGTCTTGGCCCAGAATAGAAAATAAGACCAAATTGGACTCTGATCGGCCATCGTGGTCCGAAATAACAGCGAAAAACCCATATATGGAAGTTAAAAATGGGTACTGAGATTGATGTGACAAGAAAATATATATAGATATGTTGTCAATTGTCAAATTTGGTAATTTTTGAAATTTTTGAAAAGCGCAGCAAAGCGCGCCGGGTATTTGCTAGTATTATATAAACTGATTTAATCAGATACTTATTACTTGTTCGACTGTCAATATTGACATTTGGGAACTACCGGAATGGTATGCTGTCGAAGAAAAATAGATAAAAAATTATTTATAGGTTTGTCAATTTTTGTGCCCCCTAAAGCTGATCTCCAAAACAGTTCCCTGCTCAACACCCTCTAGATTAAAATTTAAAAAAATATTTAATAGTTAACAGCAGGTGTTTCCAGTGGCGGATTTATACATCTGACGCTTAGGGGCTACCGGCAACTTGCCGCCCCCACCCCTTTCTACCCTCTCCACTTTGTCCTCAGCAGTCAGCAATGACCTCCCCTTAAAGACCCAACGCCCTCATCGCTCCTTAAAGACGTTGCAATTGACGACAAGTTTAACAGTGTCGGATAGCAGAATTTGCAAAAAATCAAAATTAAAAAAAAATTATTTCGGCCATTTTTCATCCAAAAAATCTGAAAATAGTATATTATGCAACGATTAGATAATGATTGTTATTAATACACGAGTATGACTTTTACAACACGAGCTCAGCGAGTGTTGTAATTCATACGAGTGTATTAATAACCATTATGCACAGATGCATTATAATTAGACTATTATTGATAGATCTATCTAAACATAACTGTCTCTTTATGCCCCAAGGGCCTCTTTATGATCCGACGGGCAATAATGAAACGTCAATTAAATGTCAGAGCTGTATTTGTAGAACTTGATTGGTTCTTAATATAATTTGTAAACTTATCACCAATTAAAATAAGCTGAAATTAAGTATTTTAGATAGTAACTATAGTAACGTACTTCGTATATATGCACATAAGTATACGTACAGCGGCTTGATGTAACCTACGTACTCATTTAATTATATTTTTTACACAATAATAGATTTGAGATAAAAACAATCTGTGCATAAAATAGTGTATGCATTTCGGGCATAACTTGCTTTTATGGCCCTACAGCCTTTTCCTAGCCCTCGGCTGACACCTCGGGCTAGAAATAACGCTTCTGGCCATAAAAGCTTCTTTATGCCCTTAATACATAAATAACTATTATGTGCGAATTGCATACACTATTTTTTCTTTGACCTTAACTGATTTGTTTCTACCAAGTGGACTTCTAAAACTGTTATAAGATGTAACTTTATACTGCAAACTGGGTGAAAATCAGACGTGACCTTTTCTACACAACTTCTATTTTTTTTTTAATTCGCGACGAATTTAATTATTTCTTTTTAAGACAGACTTACGAAATTGATAAATAAAAGCACTAAATAATACAATCAGAATGTCTTTAAATTAATATTTAATAAAACTAACAATAAGAATAATTTGTTAAAACAGATTTAAAATAATAGTAATTATCAGTAATATTTATTATTCGCAGTATGGCGATGTAGGATGAGGTACGTTCCCAAGTTTTAACAAATTATTCTTATTGTTAGTTTTATTAAATATTAATTTAAAGACATTCTGATTGTATTATTTAGTGCTTTTATTTATCAATTTCGTAAGTCTGTCTTAAAAAGAAATAATTAAATTCGTCGCGAATTAAAAAAAATAGAAGTTGTGTAGAAAAGGTCTCGTCTGATTTTCACCCAGTTTGCAGTATAAAGTTACATCTTATAACAGTTTTAGAAGTCCACTTGGTAGAAACAAATCAGTTACGGTCAAAGAAAAAATAGTGTATGCAATTCGCACATAATGGTTATTAATACACTCGTATGAATTACAACACTCGCTGAGCTCGTGTTGTAAAAGTCATACTCTGCTAATTCTGCTATCCGACACTGTTAAACTTGTCGTCAATTGCAACGTCTTTAAGGAGCGATGAGGGCGTTGGATCTTTAAGGGGAGGTCATTGCTGACTGCTGAGGACAAGGTGGAGAGGGTGGAAAGGGGTGGGGGCGGCAAGTTGCCGGTAGCCCCTAGGCGTCAGATGTATAAATCCGCCACTGGAAACACCTGCTGTTAACTATTAAATATTTTTTTTTAATTTTAATCTAGAGGGTGTTGAGCAGGGAACTGTTTTGGAGATCAGCTTTAGGGGGCACAAAAATTGACAAACCTATAAATAATTTTTTATCTATTTTTCTTCGACAGCATACCATTCCGGTAGTTCCCAAATGTCAATATTGACAGTCGAACAAGTAATAAGTATCTCATTAAATCAGTTTTTTCACTACTAGCTTTAAAACATACTATTATCTAGTCTGTTGTCACCTTGTGAAGTTAGTCTTCTTGCCTAGTGGTAAATAATTTTTTATTATTGACTACTAGTCAATAATAGTTAGAGATGTGCGTTATCAATTCATCGAATAAAAATTAATTCCGTAAATTCATTTTCCATTACGTCTATTTAATTAAAAAGGAAGTCGATAAGATCGATTCTATGCATATTACTGGAAGTTTTGTAACCGAACCAAATTTCCACATTCAAGTAAGTAAGCATGTAAACTTTGCGAAAACTTTCCCACTCCCATCTTTAAACTGTAAACATCGCGATCGCATCTCCATCTCGCATTTCTCGCGTCACCTGTCAAACGAAAGGTGTGTCAACGAAGTCGGCAAGAAAATGAAAATAGGGCTTTAAAATTGTGCTATGGGTTCTCTGTGACTAATTTGGCATAATTTGTCCTACTTATACTTATCAGATTTTGTCATTCGTGCATATTTCACTCTTTCCAGGTGCTCTAAATAAAAAACATAACCTCAAAATGTAATTTTTATGTTGATTTTTATGATACGTTCATAATTTTAAGGCTTAACACAGTTAACGGAAATAATAATTGATTGTGCAATTATGGCACGTCATATTAATGCTAGATGCACCAGTGTTAACTGATGCAATAGGAATGTTAAGTTGAGTATTATTCTGTATGCTTGATGATGATGTCGGAACTTGAACTTGACTGGAGGAAGCCACAGCTGACACAGTTTCCAGTGGAGCACTAGTGCTAAGACGAGGATTTTCAGTAGAGTTTCCTTGCACCATACTAGCTATGCGTTTTTTGTCGGCCAAGGAATCCTCCACATATCCCTCGGCCACTGTTGAGCTTTTCCAGCCCCCGTGGCGTTTCAGAGATAAAATATCTCCGCCATTATCTGCTAAGAGGGTAGCAGATGTCCTCCGCAGGGTGTGGCCGGTGTAACTGTTTATGTTGGGCAGTTTTAAGTAAGCAGCTACTTTTTTTGGGACACCACCAATTGTGTTATGTCCCATGTTTTGTCTTACAGGCTTTCCAGACCTGAATCCAATAAACAGATTCTTCATATCTGGAGTCGGCCTTTTGCCCAAGTACTTTTTAACAACACTGACCCACACAGGTTCCATTATAACAAATTTCCGGGATGTTCCATTTTTGGAAGTGCGTATGTTTATAATTATCATATCTTCTCTGACATCCAAGTCTGAGAGTTTAAGATTGCAGAGTTCATCCGTTCTGCACGCCCCTGCTATGCCAATAATAAGAACCACCTAAAAGTTATTATTGGTAAGTTTTTAACAATTCCTGTTTTGAGTGAAGTAATTTACCTTATCTGATAAAAAAGCTTCATCTGGAGCTTCGTTAATGAAGAGTTGTATCTGATCTTTGTCAAATACCGCAGCCTTCTTAGGAATGTATGAATCATTTTGCCTCTTTAAAAAAGCTATTACTTTGAAATATTTAGAAATATCCAAATTTTCTTTCAGCTTTATTGTAGCTTTTAGCATTGAATAGGTAGCCCATAAGCTAGAAGCCTTTTTATTTTTCGCTCGTTCTTGAAAATACACCAACAGTACATTCTCAGACACATTGGCGATTCCTTTTGATTCACACCAATCTTTAAAGGCACCATACACTTTTAGGTAAAAATCTTTGGATTTTTTGGGCAATAATTCGTCCCCCACACTTTTCGCCTTTTCGCGAACCTCGGGAGGAGTACAACTTTCTGTTTCATCGATCATTTTTTGACGAAACGACGCGTTTGCGACGTAAATGTCAACGAAATTGTAATTATTCTTTTGTTTTCCAATGGCTGCTATGTTTTTTGGGGATTTTTACAAGCACTTTTATAATGTCTAATTAATCTTTATAGGTATTATTATCGCGGACACGGCATTTTGCCCAGATTTTAGTGTAACACGGGGCAAAAATACATCAAATGTGTCCCTTTATACACTGGCATCCGGGAAAAAATCCGTGATCGCGATAGTACGTTTTTTATGTGAGAAGAATAAAAGGAATAAAAGTACTAGTAGTGAAAAAAATAATATATACACCACGGTTGTGAAGTGTTTTCTAGAGCCTCTCATCTTATATCCCTCGATGCTGCGCATCTCGGGATCTAATAATGCTCGGCTCTAGAAAAAACTCTTCACAACCTTGGTATATAATATACTATTATATAATATTACATTCACGAACAATAGATCTTTATACGTTACAGCTGTAATTTTTATTTTTATTTAACTGACATTGAAAACACGAAGCATCAAATCAGCAAATTCAATGGCTCATGTAAATAAACTATAGAAAATGCTTTTATTATTATTAATAACAGATAACAGATATGATTTTTAATTAACGCCAATGGCTTGTGGCGGCTAATAAAGTTCTTAAACTTATTTAAAAGTTGACCTTATTAGAAAATAACTTCCACCTGTTACTTTTACACTTTGATGGTTGTTTCGCCTAATATCCTAAAAAATCACGGTATTAATGTAATTGTAAATTATCTCCATTTTCGCTTTTTAAACATTTTGAAAAATAGTATATTAAAGTATTAGTTTCATAAGACGCGTTTTTAGCGCACGGGTCCGAGTTTAGAAAACGACCCGCGAAGCGGGGAGTTTTCTAACGGACAAGTGCGCTAAAACGCCTTATGAATGAAACGAATACTTTATACTATTTTTTATACTTGCGTCGTTATTTCGTTAATTATTAAAAAATAAATTAGTTTTAAATAAGATTTGTTAGTGAAATTTTGTTAAGTACTTTTGACAGTTGGCTACACTGAAAATTCAACTTCAGCATTTGTTATTATTTACACGACCTTCTTGATTTGACGTTTCGTTTGACCAAGAAGGTTGTAAAATGGTCAGATATTTTCTCGCTCCATCTTATTAAAAAGAATTTAAAAATCCCACTACTGAAAATAAACTTGGTAATACATATGTAAGTGCAAATATATCTTTAATAAATTAAAAGATTAGAATCACTAAATTTCACGTAAATACAACCAACTTTTTTACTAACTGTAACCTAATATCATCACATTCTAACCTCAAAATAGCGATTTTAGCATTGTTTTTCTTATTAATTACCGGCGACCGGCGCGATTTTTTTTTCGGATTATTGTTCTCTAAGTTATCCTCTACAAGTCAGTATAATTGGTTTAAAACTGGGACGATTTTCCAGCTACAGACGATTGGTCAATGGAGAATAAGGGAAGCTTAGCAGATGCAAAAGTCTTCACGCCAAGTGTGTCAGTGATGCCTCAACTTGAGGGTAATGTGGAGCTTAAGTCTGTTGTCATGCCAGTGGTGTCATTAGAAAATGTAAGTCTGACTTGTAGCGACAAGTTATTTATTACATAATTTGAATTTATATGAATCTTTAGATACAACCGATGGTTGGTACTTTGAACGCTGCACAGACTCAGTATTTAAATCAACTGACTGATGCACCAGCTGTTACGCAGCAACAACAGCCTGTTAGAACAAACACACAAAGAGCTAGGGTACCATCACCATCAAAAGTAAAATTCTGATTTTCTTACGTTTACGAAGATTCTAAAATACATTTTTACAGATTCCTGCAAGTGCTGTGGAAATGCCAGGTGATTTGAATAGCAGCATAACTTATAAATTAAATGAAATAAGTTGAACCACCTGAATTAAGAGAAGTAGCCCATGGGGCTATCAACAAATTGCTTCCAAAAAAGTCAGAGGATGCATACAAAAAAGAGTACACCAAATTCGAAAATTGGTGTCAAGAAAAAAATGTAAAATTAATTTCTGAAAATATACTAATAGCTTATTTTGAAAACCTAAGCAAAACATTAAAATCTTCTAGTTTATGGTCGATTTACTCCATGCTTAGACCGTGCATAAATGTTTATAAAAACGTAGATATAAAAAATATGCAAAACTACAGGCATTTTTAAAAAGGTGCTCTGATGGTTATGAGCCCAAAAAGTCTAAAATATTGGAATTTAACCATATTAATAGATTTATAACAACTGCAGAAAATAACCAACATTTAGCTATGAAAGTAAGTAAAATTTTGTGCTAAATACTTTCAATTTTTAATATATTTCAATTATTTAAGGTTGCGTTAATAATGGGATTCTGTGGTGCCTGCCGAAGAGATGAATTGACCAACATGTTAGTAGACGATATTGTGGTCAAAGATGATGTGGTCACTGTGACTGTAACAAAAACAAAAAATAAAGTTCGAAGAGAATTCTTAATTACAGAGAAACTGTGGATTGATTTAATTAAGCAATATTTGAGCCTAAGGCCTAAGAAAATAAACCACAGGCGGTTTTTTATAACCTACCGCAATGGAAAATGTATTGCTACTCCTATCGGTATAAACACCATGGGAAAAGTTCCTTTTATTATTGCCACTTATTTGCATTTAGCCAACCCGAAGCTTTTTACAGGTCATTGCTTTCGACGTTCAAGTGCTTCCCAATTGGCAAACAAAGGTGGCGATTTAATAACTATAAAACGGCATGGAGGTTGGAAGTCTTCAGCTGTGGCTGAGGGCTATATTGATGCTTCAGTTAAAAAAAAATTGAGGTAGCTGAATTGCTATCTAATAAGCCATGTACTTCCACTTCATCGGCTCAAGTGGTAATTGACCAGTCTTCCGCACTTGAAGAATCACACAGTTTTATCAGCAACCCAGTGAGTCAACAAAACATTGTTGAGGGGCAAAATCTACCGTCGTTTAAAATTAATGCTCAGGACACTTCCACTGTTACAATCAAAGTTTATAATAACTGTACTTTTAATGCCAAAGATGTATAAAGAATAATTTGTGAATTTATTAAATAATTAAATAATTGTTAATTTAATTAATTATTTTGCTTATAATGAAATAAAAATAAGTTATATTTTGTGTATGTTTATTTTATATTTTAAAAGTTCCACATTTTATTACATAACAACATAACCGCACTTTCAGTTTGGCCAACATGTTAATAGACGATATTGTGGTCAAAGATGATGTGGTCACTGTGACTGTAACAAAAACAAAAAATAAAGTTTGAAGAGAATTCTTAATTACAGAGAAACTGTGGATTGATTTAATTAAGCAATATTTGAGTCTAAAGCCCACCATTCATGATCCAACGCCGCAGTACGATTGGGTTGAATACAATTGCTGTACAATTCTGTTGAAAATTGAATGTGTACACTCACGTTACAACCTTGCAGTTAGAATTTATAACTTGTTGCCATGATTTTGTAAATACAAGTAAAATTCTGACATAAATAAAACAATTAGGTTATATTCTTACCAAAACAACAATCTATTAATTGTACAACCGACTCGGTTAATTATACACACGTTCAAATCCCGTTGCAACCAACACAATCATACTGCTGCAGTCGGTCATGTTTGTCTGCCATCAAAATTGGATCAATTTAGTTGGTTGTGAACACACATGTTCAAAAATACTTCAATTTTGTCGCATCCAACCCAATCGTACTGCGGCGTTGGATTGTGAATGGCGGGCTTAAGGCCTAAGAAAATAAACCACAGGCGGTTTTTTATAACCTACCGCAATGGAAAATGTATTTCTACTCCTATCAGTATAAACACCATGGGAAAAGTTCCTTTTATTATTGCCACTTATTTGCATTTAGCCAACCCGAAGCTTTTTACAGGTCATTGCTTTCAACGTTCAAGTGCTTCCCAATTAGCAAACAAAGGTGGCGATTTAATAACTATAAAACGGCATGGAGGTTGGAAGTCTTCAGCTGTGGCTGAGGGCTGTATTGATGCTTCAGTTAAAAAAAATGGAGGTAGCTGAATTGCTATCTAATAAGCCATGTACTTCCACTTCAACGGCTCAAGTGGTAATTGACCAGTCTTCCACTGCTTCATTTTTACATGAAGAATCACACACTTTTAGCAGCAACCCAATAACGAGTCAACAAAACATTGTTGAGGGGTAAAATTTACCTTCATTTAAGATTAATGCCCAGGACACTTCTGCTGTTACAATCAAAGTGATAATAACTGTACTTTTAATACAAAAGATGTATAAAGAATAATTTGTGAATTTATTAAATAATTTTTAATTTAATTAATTTATTTTGTGTATGTTTATTTTATATTTTAAAAGTTTGGCATTTATCACAAAACAACATAACCGCACTTTTAAATATAATAAGTTTGACATTTACGAACAGCTGTTAGGTGCTACCAACTTTAAAAAACAAAATTTTACTGTTTCCAGTACTCTAATAAATCTCATTAGGACACGCAAATGCGTGTCCTAATGGAGTTCATTAGGACACGCAAGTATAAAAATCATTTTTAAAAGTGTTTACAAATTATATAGGACCGGTCTATTCACCTTCAAGTAAAGTCCCCAGTAAGCTTACTTGACAGATTAACAAAAATAACTATTTATTAACCGTCAAGTAGATAAAGGTAACCAGTAAAACCCTCTACTGGCCAGATAAACTATAGGCAGACTGTCTCCCCCTAATAAATCTTAAAGGACGGTTAACAACTTCACGTTTCCATGATTTTAAATGTTTGTTTATATGCCAGATTCGTTTTTTGTGTTCGTATTTTGTACAATTTCATCATCATGACTTACCTACCATTCTAGAAATTAATAATGAAAACAATAATCGGAGAAGAGTATTTTAGGCACTGAACTAATCGCAGAAATTAATGTAAGCGAGAAATATAAATAAATAAAAATAAAGTAATAATAGGCATTTATTTATGTAAATACGTTTAAATTATTAAAACGTTATTAAATATTCAGTTGTTTTAATAAAAACTGCTTTTTTAAATTTAACACTTCCATTTCTTTTTCATGTTTATTTTAACTAAACACTAAAAACTTTACTTATTGCTACTTATACCAATATTACTTAAAAAATAACGACAAACTAAAGAAAAACACTAGAAACATAGATATAGTCGCTACTAAAAACAAAACGGTCACAAAACAAAAATTAAGAAACGCCCTTTGCAAAGCACAGAACATTAATATATATTGTGATTTTGTTTATTGTTTCCAGCCTTATTTTGTGGAACTCCATAATCATGAAATAAATAAAGATTATTAAAAGTTTCACAGTTTTATTAAAATATATCTGACAATATTGTTTCGACAGCTATGCTGTCATTATCAAAGGTAATATAATTATAAACAAACACGTCGCTAAGGTAGATACAAAATAGGTAACTAGATAAAATAATAATAATAAAAATTAATAATAAAAATCATAATTAAACATCTAATACTTCCAGTAACGGAGAATTACTGAGCTCAAGTTGTTCATTCATTAAAACAGAAAATCAATCTATAAAACAGAAAATCACAGAGAACAATCTAATTTCTGTTAAAGCAGATAAGGGTAGCACTTTGGTAATTCTTTCAAAAGATATTTACATACAAAAAGTTAATGAATTTATTAATAAAGTAAATTTTGAAACGTTAAACAAAAACCCAACCACAAAATTCCAAAAAGAAATAAAACAAGGTTTAGAAAACTGCAATATCTGCTTTTCAGAATTAGAAAAGCAACAAATCATTAATAAAAACCCACAAATACCTAAACTGTATGGATTAGTGAAGACCCACAAACAGAATATGCCAATAAGACCAGTTGTATCATACATCAATGCACCTAATCACATTTTATCCAAAAAACTGAACCAGATTATTAACACGATAGGTTACAAATCGAAATACTCTGTTAGAAATTCATTAGAATTAGTAGATAAGCTGCAAAACATACATCTTCCACCACATTCAAAACTTGTTAGTTTTGATATTTGCAACATGTTCTCCAGAATACCACCACAAGAATGTATTCCTTTATTAGATAGTTTCTTGATCAATAGTAATATAGAATTAGTTAAAAGGTTAGAGTTAATTCAATTATTTGACCTTTGTATAAGTCAAAATTATTTCACTTTTAATAACATAATTTATTTACAAAAGGATGGTTTACCTATGGGTAATTCTCTAAGTCCTCTATTAGCTAACATATTTATGGACAAGTTTGAAGATCGAATATTTGAATTAAACCTCTCTAAACACATTATCTTCTGGTTTCGTTATGTTGATGACATTTTAGCTTGTTTTGACAGTTCTTTTGAGGTTATCAATGAATTTTTAATTCTTATAAACAATATCCATCCTAATATAAAATTTACACTAGAAACAGAACAAAACAGGGCTATAAACTTTCTAGACTTAAATATCAAGATTAACGCAGACAATCTTTTTGAATTTTCCATATACAGAAAACCAACACAAACAGACATAACAATACCAAATGAATCTTGTCACCACAATACACATAAAATAGCAGCATACAGATCATTAGTACACAGAGCTTTAACTATTCCACTAACAAAATCAGATTTTAGCAAAGAGATATCAACCATTAAATAACTAGCACATGCAAATCATTATAATCCGAACATGATTGACACTTTAATTAAACAAAAAGATTATAGGTTAGCTATCAAAAGAATATATCCCATTGACAATCAAACAGAAGACACAAATTACATATCTATACCATATTTTGGCAAAATATCAGAAATTGCACATATACTAAGAAAAACCAACAATTATAAAATAACATTTAAAACCAACACTAACACTTTTTCATTTTTATTTAATGCTAAAGACAGAACACATGATATCATGAAATCGGGCATTTACCGTTTAAATTGTTCTTTTTGTAGTTCGGTATATATTGGACAAACACTTCGAAATTTTGACATAAGATATAAAGAACACGTACGTCATTACAAAAATAAACATCCTGAAAAATCGAATTACGCCAAACACCTTTTAGAACAAAATCACACAATGACTCCTCAAAATAATATTAAATTCCTACATTTTTGTAATAACAAACGCAAATTAGACATTTTAGAAGCCTTTGAGATATACAAACACAAACTCAGGGTACCTTTAATGAATGAACAACTTGAGCTCAGTAATTCTCCGTTACTGGAAGTATTAGATGTTTAATTATGATTTTTATTATTAATTTTTATTATTATTATTTTATCTAGTTACCTATTTTGTATCTACCTTAGCGACGTGTTTGTTTATAATTATATTACCTTTGATAATGACAGCATAGCTGTCGAAACAATATTGTCAGGTATATTTTAATAAAACTGTGAAACTTTTAATAATCTTTATTTATTTCATATATTGTGATGTTCATATTTATGATAGATAGGAAATTTAATATGAGCGTATTCATAAGTATAGAAAATTTTAAGAATCATTATTACACAGATGTGGTTATTAAGGTTCAACAAATAAACTTACATACAAAGTCATAATGGCTTCCCATGAATACAAAAGTTTAATATATATTATTAATATATATTATTAATATATATTAATATAATATTATACAGCCTTGGTAGTGTAATGTCTGGCGTGCCGGACTTTCACCCAGGCGGCCCGGGTTCGATTCCCGGTCCCGGCAGATCTGGTTAAGGTTTTCTGCAGTTTCCCTTAGCTGTGACACAAATGTGGGATTTGCGCTGTTCCATCTGTAAGTCGGCTGCAGCCGCACATAGGGCCTACGTAATAATAATAATCGCCCCCTCCCTCCCGCACAAGCTTATAGCTTCTGGGGCCTGGTTTCCAGGTTATGGGTTGTAGCAATTATTATTATTATTATTATTATATAATAAAAGGAAAGGATATCTAGCCATCAGTCAACCTGAAAATAAAAATCATGTAATAATTTAAAAGGTATATTGATTTTCTCTTGCATAATTAAAATCCTCCCTGTACTTCAATAATAAGATTTCATTCACTACTATGGTTATAGACATTAGATAGAAAAAAAGTAAAATAATGACCAAAGTTTTGAAAGAAAGAAGGGAAAAAATAGTTGAAAAGAGGTATCTCATGGAGATGAGAAAATTATTATTATAAAAAGATTATGATTAAAAAAACTTAAGAAATAAAAAGAGGTTTGCTTTATGAGGGGAAGATTTAATTAAAACTTACAAGAAGAAGAAATTTGTGTATATAAAAGCTAAGTAATACTAAATGTGTATCCTAAAATTGTAAAATGATAATGAACCAAGAAGAAAATTTATTAAATTAAAACATATAAAAAAAAGGTCTGGTGTTTTATTAAATGAAGGAAGAGAAAATGCATTAGAACAAAAAACAAAATTACAAGGGTATTAGGACATGGTAAGAGTATTGGAAAAAGTAAAATAGTAGATAACAAATGGGCTTAGTGGAGCCACACAACCTTGAACTCTCATTTGACCTCCTTTCACTTTTTAAGCCCCTCCCATTTAGAAGCCACTTCCCCCTCTCCAGACCCCTCCCTTTATAAGCCACGCCTTCCTCTGCTTTCCCTCTCTTTACTTGCCTCACTTGTTTTCAAGACCCC
Source organism: Agrypnus murinus (assembly GCA_929113105.1). NCBI lineage: Eukaryota > Metazoa > Arthropoda > Insecta > Coleoptera > Elateridae > Agrypnus > Agrypnus murinus. Next base: position 160,508,564 of record OV816025.1, read on the forward strand.
CCCCGCTTGGTAAGCTACCTCTAGACAGTTACAACCACGCCCCTCTCTACTTGCCATTCTTGTCCCCAAACCGCACCTCAATCTCTACATAACTTCAATATCTGTGTCCACTAGTTATTTATCTAGTATAAAATGTGTTGGGAACATCAATGGTCGATTGATCGAAAGACTGGCGCAATTAACTTTTCTCGTTTTAAAACTCACAATACGGGGTTGTGAATTGAATCATATAAACTGCCCAATATTGTAGAATTAAGAAGCATTGAAGATATAGGTCACACTGTATGTTCATATATAGAAATTTTATACTTAAATGAAGATGGTAATCCAATAAATTCACAAAGAATAGAATGCACGAAATCGGGCAGAGAACATATTCACGAAATATATCTTTTGGGGGACACTTGTCTGTTCGTACTTTTCAAATGTGTATGCCGCACGTGGGATAGCGAAATTTCTGATGTGTGGATGGATAATATAGAACGCAACATTTGGTTTAATAGATCATGGTTGCATAATAGTGAACATAGACCGTTTAAGTGGATGACTGAAGAAGAATTTCACAAGGAAAGGACTCTCAACTTCACTAGATATTCAAAAGAACGTAACCCACATATACCTGAGGTGCATAATAGTGATTTTAAAGTTCCGGAGACGTATATTCCTGCGGACTGTAATCCGAATAACTGTTATGTACTTCACTATATTAAACGTGAGCCTGTAAAAAAATCTGATAAATTACTGACAAATTACAAAAAGGTTTATTATAAATGTTTAGATTGTATACAATGTTATAACAAAAAATAAAAGACTTTTATTAACAATTGGTTTTATTAAAAAACGGTTGCAGTACAAATACAAAGTTTAATACAATATGTTGTATTATGCACATTATTAAACTTTAAGGATAAGCAAATAAATAACCACGTAAACAATCAAAAATATGGCAAATATAACCAATACAAAGATCGCCACTGAGACGACAACTATACAGCTAACAGGCGTTGGTGAATCAGGCAAATCAGGGTTTGCAAATGTGCGGATCATGACCAATTGTTTGCCAGCTGGTCTCGATGTCATGTGACGGATAATGAAATTTCACTTTGAATGATGAAGGTACACGTGTAACATTACTTAATGAATCACTGTAAACGTTTAGTTCATGCAGAACATCACTTTTTAAGTTGTAACGCGTTGGATCTTGGGAGAACACTATTGACCCGGAAATGGACTCCGACGGTCGTGCGATGTACATAACACCATCATAAACGGCGGTTAGCACTATTAAGGTAGAAAGTCACCCAAACCTTACAACTCAAGAATTACATAATTTAAGTATATTTGGTAAACTCAATGTTGCTCTTTCGATTGATACCCGAAAAACGGCATTTGACCACGTATATACCGAGAAAACGATTAACAAAGTTGCAGTCAAATACATTGATGTATATGGGTTTACACAGTAAGCCCAAGAACAACTTGAAAGTTTTATATTTAAACAACTCACCATGTCTATGAAAAACTACGTAACAATAGTTTAGAAATTGTATTTTATATTGACGTTAAAAAAACTGCAGTTTACCTCTTAGTTATTGAGATATTTCGATTATAAACTTGTATTCCAGCTGTAACCGGAAACTGATGACTGAAGTCCCTGCACATGGAAATTCAAATTTGATATGTTAGATGAATTTATGTTGGTATTTTTTATATTACTGAAAAATAATGATATACGTAAATAAATTAAATAGATGAAATCAAATATAATAAATAAAATTGAATGAAATAAAATGAAAATTGTATTAACATTGATTTTTCTCATTAATTGTACGTGATCCCAGACGTGGTTCGGCGATGTGATCGCGGACCACTGAGTGCGTGAATCAGTCTAATTTTTGATTAATAAGTGAGTAAATATGAACTTCATTAGTAACCGTTTATATGTGTATAAAAAGGATCGAAGTTCTGTACTGCAATATTGAAAAACAGTGATAAACTTACAACGGCCTTTTCATTGTTAGTTCCCGCTATTGAAGCAAAGCTTTCTCGCAACTTTTTCTCGCTACTTGACTTCTCTATAATATCCCCTGCTTGCTTCAACGTTGTTTTGCTCACAGCAGACATGTCAAGTGATGTGAGAATCGCGTTGATTTGACTTGTCCCAATACCGGCATCCATCATCGTTGAAGATCAATTTTTGATTAATTAATGTTATACACAAAAAATTATAATGATAATAGGAAATAGTATTAAGAATCTTCTACCTGCTGCAAGTTTTATATTCAAAACATGACGTTTTGTAGAATCATCGTTGGGGGAGTATGTTTCTGATCTGTGAACGTATTTGACAAGTTGGCAAGAAGGGCAGCGAATCGAGCAAATTGAAGCTATACCACACACTTGTTTTTTTATGATGTCATCAAAAAATAATTTTTGGTCACAATCATATTCATAACACCGCATAAAACTATTTAACGTGCAGCAGTCAATAATTTTTACCAAACTCTAACCTCACTTTGGTTTTACGTCAAATACTGATCGTACATTGCGTTGCCAAATCGTACGCATCAATGTATACTACGTTAGTAAAGCGAACAACGATGTTATCATTATTAATTTGTTTTCTGATATAAAATGACAATTTTTGTGTGCTAAACAACACATAAATAATTTTTTAATTTTCTATAATGTTCATAGGTGAATTAAAATTTGTTGATTTTATTCATATACAGCAGCTAGCTTGACTTTAGATTTGGGCGACTTTCTACCTTAAGAGTTTTATAGGTAAAGCACTCATGTCCGCAGCAGGAAGTAGACTAAAAGAACTCTTGATAGACTTCCCCCACTACGTTTAAACCCCCCCCCCTTTTAATTCTCCCTACCATGAATTGATCCATATAAAAATAGGATCTTACCAGTTGCAACATTAAGTGAGCTTAATCTATCAGTAAGCATTCAAGAAGTGCGTCACTATTTACATAAGTAAGTGCATTGTAAATTATATTACTATCTCTGTAAAATGGAAAATTTGGTTAAAGCGTTTGAAGTCGTCAAGAACGTTGCGAGTGGACGAGTATCAAATGCATCTTCAAGTTCATCGTCATCACCGGACAGCAAAGCAAAATTGTCACATCCTACCTTTATTAGAAGGGCGACTTTACTATTTGAATAAATCTAAATGTAAAGCGGTAACTATTGGATTGTGTCCCGTAGACCTTTTACCACGAGTGAGAATCTTCGGAATCAGGACTGGTTTAGTTACTTTTACGCTCGAGGAATGGCTTGATGTAGTTCAACAACAATCGCTTATAAAAAGTTTGTTGTACAGCAGTGAAATACCGACCAATCCAGTAACTGTATCAACGTGTAAGACTATTATCGTACAAAATATCGAAGGAAAGAATGTGTTGAGATTTCGCGAACGTATTGATGGGTCGGAAGTGTGGTTGGGATTTGAAAGCGTCATTCAGCTTCTAGAACTACTTCCTCTGCTAGAAATCCGTTTGAAAATCCTTGTAGAGCAAGATTTTGTCCAATTTTATCAAGCTTTATTAAAAGGATCGAGTGTATTAAGCGGGGATTCCACCGAAAACGTTAAACAAGTGTTATCTGCTTTACCACCGTCCGAGAACGTTGTGTGTGCTTTGGAACTGGTGGCATTGTACCCGGAAAGAATTCAGTGTGACATCGACTTGCAAAACGTTCTTGTATAGAGATGTGGATGTGTTATAGTTCACAATCGTGGCATAAGGCTATTGATCTTAAAAGTGCAGTACAGAGAGTGCAGGAAGAGTTACGCGATCTACGCTTTGATGCCGATTACGAAGTAGTCTATGGATTAGGCAAATATTATACCGATGAAGAGTGTAAAGAAAGAGTTCTAAAGTTTCAAAAAGGGGTAGACTTGTGTGAATCGTATTTAGAAGGAAATATCTGTATAGATTGCTTGTTGGATAAATTAAAGAAGGAAGGTTTGGAATCATTTACGTCTACAATAGAAGAGTTTGTAGACAACAAAAATGAACAACCAAAAGAAACGCGTTACGATCAAGGAGGAGAATAATAAAATACATTATTTATTTACGTGGAATTACGCCTACAGACAAGCACGAATATCATTGTGGATGGAAAGTGTTGTAGATCGGTGTCGGTTTCAAAGGCGTATCGAGAAATGTGGTGTAGTGTTAAATAGAATTTTAGATATAGAACATAGAAATAGAATTTATATTGATCGCTTTAGTAAGGCTTGATTGTAATGCATATTATAAGCTGGTTTTTGTATCTTATATACTATAAATAAAATAACATATTGAGAAAAAAACGTATATTATATAACTTATTATAAAAATAAACATAAAACATACAAGGATATTTAGAATAAGTGAAGCATGTTCTTGCACAGGTAAAGTAATTTATTTATTTATTTATTTAATTACTCCCAACAAAACGGGCATTGCCCAGTTACATTGTGGGGGAGTTCCCGCATTACAATTATAATTAAATACATATAGAAAAAAAAAAACATTAATACAAAACAATGGAAAATAAACAAAATTATTCATTGAAAATTGGAATGAAACGAGATATGTAGGTATATCTGGTAACTAACCGTTATTAAGTATATTGAATACTGAATTCCTGAACGATACGAGGGATGGATTAAATAAATCAAAATTAATCTCAAAACTGACGTAGTTGATGGTTGTGGCCATTCGTGTTATTGGAGAAGAAAATCTTGCAATTGTTCTATATCTTGAAATGTACAAGAGGCTTCGAGGTCGGGACCTGTGTGCTGGTACATATAATTGCACCAAAGGCAACAATTTGGGACAGTCTATTCTATTATTTATAAGCTTATAAATAAAGCAGATGTCTCCCAATTCCCTTCTTTTATGTAACTTGATTATACTAAATTCATTCCTAACTTCCTGATATTCATTATAATGAGGATATCTGCCATGAGCTTTAAAGTGCAAATATTTCAAAAACTTATTTTGAACAGTAATGCATCTATACTACTTAATTTACTATATTACTTGCTGCTATATACGAGTTATGGGTATTATCAAAGCCCAACCACTTGACCAGAACGCGATCCCGACTTTTTTTAAGACCTGTTCCACTAAAAATATATCTGGATGTTTAGCTATCTGTAATTCCTCCGTGTAGAATCCGCCGCGAGTTTCTTCACCTTTAACGTCTTCCAAAGTATACGTTGTAGGGTTTGTTAGTCGAACCTTTTTAATCTTAAAAATTTCTGTACTCCAGCTTGGAGTGTAGCCTTTTGCGAAAGCTTCCCGGTGCTTACTGATTCGCACGTGATCACCAACTTTAAATTTAGGACTTCGCGGATCTATGGTCTTTGGAAATTTAAAGACTGTCTGTAAAATTTTCTTCGCGTTTTTCCGACTAACATCAATAGGTTTAAACCCAGTGGTTCCATGTACTGTTGAGTTATACTTCGCAACTACTTGAGGTAATAACTGTAACCACTTATATGACCCTTGCATTGAAAATCCTTTCCACATCTTATTTTTGAGGGTTCGATTTACACGTTCCACGGGGCTTGCTTTCATACTAGAGAACGTGCTGTAATGATTAATGTTGAAAGTTTGCATTAGCTTACGAAAATGCTGGTTGTAAAATTCCTTCCCCATATCCGTTTGTAAATTGTCCGGAGTACCTCCTGTTGATGTTAATAATTTTTTCATTGCTTTCGTGACGTCTTCACCGGTTTTTCGTTTAAGTGGACACGCCCAAACACGCTTGCTAAACATATTCAACAATACTAAAATATATCGAAAACCTTTATTTATTTTAGCATAGGGAATCATTTCCACAAGATCCGCCATGTACAAATCATTCAAGCCTTTTACGATTATGCGTCTTCTTCGAAATCGTTTACGAGCAGGTTTACGCAATTCTTCAATTATTTGACGTTTTATACTCATTTAGAAAATGCTGGAACACTAATAACAGCTTCAAAAATAAATATGTCCTTTGATCCAGGCTTCTTCGCCTTAAACTTATCCCCTTTCTTCAATGACACTCCGATGAGTGATTCGGCATCGTATAACGTATCGTTTAAAAAGATTTGCGCATCTGTGGGATAGTATTTGATTTGTTTAATGCTACCTTTTGTTAGAGGAACTACATACTCGAAGTTGGTGGAGTTCAAAAGTGCATAACCGTTTTCATGGTTGTATATTCCCATCATATACAACATTGTCTCGTAGTGCAAATTAGACACGTCTTCTAAAAAGAATACTTTTGCACGAGCGTCGAGTTTAACTCGGACAGGAGTTTTGTGAAGATGTTTACCGAACTTATCCAGAGTCATCGTCTTGAGGTAATGAGGATATATGGTGATATGGATGACTAATAACAGCTTCGAAGTAAAATGGACCGGTTGCAGACGGATCTATCGACGTACTTCTCACCGTAATCTTATCGCCTTTCTCAATCGTTTCCCAATTAAGTTGGTAGCAGCACCAACTCGTTTATCGTTTACAAACATAAAGCTTAGTGGTGAGCTGCAAACTGCTTGTACAATCCCTTCTGTAAACGGTATTGTGTATTTCCGTTTACTGTTGCTACCTCTCAAATTGTAATATTTCGGTGGACTTGTGTATACACCAGTTAATTTGCTCTGAGTCCACCCAGGCTCGGAGTCCGCCCATATATACATCATTGTTGTGTACTTACATTTTGTATATCGTCTAATAGGTACACTTTCGAACGAGTGTCGAGTTTCACTCGGACAGGGGTTTTGTGAAGATGTTTACCGAATTTATTGAGCGTCATGATTGCACTAACGTTAGCAATATTATGAAACGGATCGATACGCGTGTGATGATTTATTCGATAATTTTAGCAGCTCTCAATTCATCGATAATATATATGATTTCATTAGTGTGACCGGTGTGATTACATTTACATTACATTACATTTAATTAAACAAAAAGATTATAGGTTAGCTATCAAAAGAATATATCCCATTGACAATCAAACAGAAGACACGAATTACATATCTATACCATATTTTGGCAAAATATCAGAAAAAATTGCACATATACTAAGAAAAACCAACAATTATAAAATAACATTTAAAACCAACACTAACACTTTTTCATTTTTATTTAATGCTAAAGACAGAACACATGATATCATAAAATCGGGCATTTACCGTTGTTTGTTTTACCATTAAAATTGTTCTTTTTGTAGTTCGGTATATATTGGACAAACACTTCGAAATTTTGACATAAGATATAAAGAACACGTACGTCATTACAAAAATAAACATCCTGAAAAATCGAATTACGCCAAACACCTTTTAGAACAAAATCACACAATGACTCCTCAAAATAATATTAAATTCCTACATTTTTGTAATAACAAACGCAAATTAGACATTTTAGAAGCCTTTGAGATATACAAACACAAACTCAGGGTACCTTTAATGAATGAACAACTTGAGCTCAGTAATTCTCCGTTACTGGAAGTATTAGATATTTAATTCTGATTATTATTATTATTTTATCTAGTTACCTATTTTTGTATCTACCTTAGCGACGTGTTTGTTTATAATTATATTACCTTTGATAATGACAGCATAGCTGTCGAAACAATATTGTCAGGTTGTATTTTAATAAAACTGTGAAACTTTTACTAATCTTTATTTATTTCATACGTATTTTATATTTGCAAACCACCCATTAATTATTATATCAGCCCACTTAATTAAATAATGAAAGTTGTTTATATCACTGCATATAAAAAGCATTAGGTAAGTTTATATATTTGAAACAAGCACTTTATTATTATTATAAGAATAATTTGTACCAAAGTTTCTGTGCTCGATATTTCAAGATGCAAGTATTTTAAGTTACTTATAGTATTCTCTTGTTATGCTTATCTGTATCGCTGCACTGTTATTTCTACTGGAAGGACAATCTCTACTATTACAAAGTACATGTGGAAGTAAGGCTGAGATGTATCCGTTACTTGGATTTACAATCCGATTTTCCAAGCTGTTCTGACAGTTGCGGAGGTAAATGCATTTCCCAACTCAATCCTATTCATTTTTAACAATTTATTGCTTATGGTAAGATTAATTGATGAGGTGTAATAATTTGTGGTGTGGTAATTTACGAGGTGTCACAATTTAATTCTCGGAATGGTCGCGTAGTGTCGGCCGTAGTGTGATTTGGTTAAGATTACAATAGTAGATATGTTCGGACATGTTTTAACCAATTCGTGCATAAACCTCAAGCCGATAGAACTATTTGTTAGTTAGCTATTGCAAAAACAAGAACGGCCTACATGTCAACTTTGCCGTGAAAATGAGTGATCGAAAGTTTGTACTAGTCGAGTCTTAACTGACGAACAGAAACAGCAGCGGCTTGAAGTTGCGACTGATCTTTCTGCAAACACGCATATGTTTTCGAAAGTTATTACGGATGATGAATGCTGGTGCTTCCAGTACGACCCCGAACCAAAACGCCAGAGCATGCAGGTGAAAACCCAAATTCGCAACGCCCGAGAAAAGCACGCATGCTGATGTGTTTCTTCGATCACAAGGGAATAGTCGACCATGAATTTATTGAACAGGGACAAACGGTCAACCAACAGTGCTATTTAGAGGTGCTGACAAGATTACGAGAGTCTGCAGGAAGAAAAGACCTGAATTGTGGCCTGATAAATGGATCATCCGTCACGATAAAATTTCTGACCAAAAAATCGATTACACAATTAGAACATCCTGCTTATTCACCCGAGTTAACCCCCTGCGATTTTTAGTTGTTCCCTAAATTAAAGACTGCGCTAAAAGAACGAAGATTTCTGACATCGCCGATATTCAGCAAAATGTGATAAAGGAACTAAAGGGTATTCCGGAAAAGAAGTTCCAGGCCTGTTTCCAGAAATGGGAGCAACGGCTAAATCAGTGTAAAGATGCACAAGTGGAGTAGTTCGAAGGCGACAGTAGCAACTAGTGTACAGTTTTTAACATATGTTTGTTACAAGTCCAATTTGGGAATTAAATTGTCACACCTCGTATTTCTTACTTATCTAAAACTGCAATGTCTATAGCATGCTGCCGGAATCAACAACACTTTACGTTATCGACAGTCAATGCTCGAGCTCAAGAATGATGTCCCGTAAAGCTGCATGGAGGAACGGCATAGGTTATTAAATCTAATCAACTTCATCACTGCAGAATACAAAATGATAAGTAATTTTTTTATAAACGTTTTAACTAGTAATTATCTGAAATGCATTTTAACAGGGTGATCCAAAATGATTGAAGATGGTTTGAATTTACCGACACATTAAATTATTGTCACGTTGGCAACACGAATACTTTTCAGACATTTTTATCCTTCTTTTATCTTACATTGACGTCTCAAACATAATATTGCTTATAAGCTTCATTAATTTCAATTAATGAATCTACCTGACAATAAAATCGTCTAACAAACTGCAGTTCTGAAAAGGACTGTCTTGTAAAATAAGAAAACAAGCGAAATAAAGCAAAAATGTAATGGAAACCCGGAGCAAGGTGGTAAAGCACGGCGATATAAACGAGAAAGTGACGAGTGTACGTTGTAATTTGATGCAACACATTTAAATAGTGCTACACTAACAACGTGAAATACATTTAAACCCACGGTGCGAAATTCAAACCGTCCTCACTCATTTTGGATCACACTGTATACATAGTGTTCCTAAATAGCACTGATAATTCAATAGGTTTCATTATTGATTGATGGGATCAGACAAGTACTTTTCAGCTTAGAATCAATTCTTGACTGTTACAGGTACATACTCGAGATACAAGGTACTAGAGTATTAAGATTTCTAGATATTTGTTGTAAGTAAAGATTCGAATCTAAAACCATTTCTAACAATAAAAACGTTAAATTGCAATGACTATATAAAATTCAGTTTGAATATTATCTTTGCGGAGCTATGAATAAAGCAATTTTATAGTGCAATAAGCTTCTAACATGTAGCAGTTTGAAGAATTGAAAAGAAGTTGAGAAATTTTATAGAATATGATTTTTAAAATCCATGTCGATTATAAACGCGACAAAAAATGCATTCTTCCATCTTTCATGTATTGTTTTTTTTTAAATAAACGTAACTGCCTCTACCATTCTTCATCAGTGGTGATGATACTTTAAACTTAACTCTTGATATCTTTAAAACTGTTAGAGAATGATGAATGAATGTCCTATTGACTTGTCGGTGTTAGCTTAGATCACTGTCTATACCATTTGGTGACATTTTTTATTTCACAATAAGGTTCGAGTAAATATACCTACTTATGTCCTTTTTATCTAGGAGGAGTAAGATGTAATTTAGTTATTTATAATATATTTAAGATTAAGAATACCTTTAAGAATATGTTTTGTTCATTTTATGTCTAGCAATTATGTAAAACATGTTGTCTACTCAGTACAGGTCTTTTGCAGATACTTGCATAAACTACTGCAGATATTCGTAGTACTACTTCGACTTCAGCAATTGACCTAGTCCTAGTAAGGATCTTATTTTATCAATAAACAAAAGTTAAATAGATTCTTGTAACAATTGTTATATTTGTCCATATCATAGTACAAGTACTATGATATGGTTCATATCACATAACATACATGATATGATACATAGTACAATATCATAGCAGCATACATAATATCAGTTTAGCAAGTCGTTCTGTTCGATTTTTTGCTTTCCAATGTTCTGCGTTTTCTATGCCAGATGTTACAAGCATTTATATCATTGTTAACACAAGAGGCAAAAGCCATCACGTGAGCTATTACAGATTGTTCTACGACGCCCGTTAAAAGATGCGCCCATGGTCCTTGGGCGAATATAGCTACATCTGCACCTCCATGTCGTGCAGCGCTGATTGGAACTAAGGCTGGGTATTTGTAATTCTTATGCTCTAAAAATCATTCTAATGAGTTTATTCTATTTTCAAATTAATAGTCATGTAAAAGTTATGTTACCTAAATTATCTTTTGATATATCATATCTTTTGTTGCCTGCTTCTTGTTTGTATCCAGGACCGGTGGCATAATTTAATGTTGAATAGGGTAATCCATCCATACCAACACCGGCAATGTTGAAAATGTTACTTCCTCTGTCTGGATAACCACTGACACTCATTGTATGGGAATGGTCAGATGTAACAACAATTAGAGTATCTTTCGAATTTGTCATACTAATAGCTTTTTTAATTGCTTTATGAAATTCAATAGTCTCATCAAGAGCTTTTTTAGAGAGAGATGCGTGATGCCCTTTATCAATCTTGGCACCTTCTACAAAGAGAAAAAAACCATTGCTCGATCTTGATAGTAGACGGATTGCTTTTTCAGTCATTTCTGTTAATGATGGTTCTTTATAAGGATTTCTATCCAAATTAAAAGCCATGTGGCCTTTAGAAAATAAACCCAAAACATATTCAGTATCATCAGAAACCTGCATCAGTTGTTCTCTATTACCCACATACTTGCTGTTTCCAGCCATGTACGATTTTTCTTTAAACCACTCCCGAATAAGGTTGCGTCTACCTATTCTAGCATTTGGCAAAAAGGTATCCCTACCTCCACCAAAAATAACATTTAATTTTTTTCCTGTAAGTCCATGAACTAATTGGTAGGCAATATCGCGACAAACGGTTGGATCCTCGTTATCCTTTATTATATCAGTATCAGTTTGCCATCCTCTATAAGCTGTGTGAGCATAAACCCCTGCAAAAATTTAAACACTATGAATCGATCAAAGCAAGCATTAGTTTCTTAATAATAGTAAAAATATGCAGAATGTATGAAGGATTCAAACAAGAGAGCCTTCTTCTGGAAACTAACTTGACTAGAATTACCTTGTAGTATACGTTCAAGAAGAAATGAATGAGTGTAGAACTATAGAAAATTATTGAATAGTTAGTTACCAGCAGGTGAAGCATCTGTTACTTTAGATGTTGTCACAATTCCGGTTCGTTTTCCTTTAAGCTGAGACCATCTTGCTATAGAATGTACGTGATTGCTTACGTTTTCCATAGCTTGACAGTCTTTGGCATCAACTGCAGCTATCACACCTATTGTCTGATAATTAGCCTTTACTCCACAAAGATATGCTGTTGCTGTACAAGCTGAATCTGCCACTTGTCTGTTTGCACAATAAGTCTGAAAACAAAATTCTTAAGTATATAACGCAGCATGTATGTAGCATGTTCTTGCTTTAGATAATCCAGTGTATGGCAATTTCTCGAATGATAGCTCGCGTTCTTCACCAAGTTTGTCGTTTTCTAATTTGGCTAAATATATTCTTGCTGCTGCAAGTGTTGGAATTGACATACCATCACCCAAAAATAGAATTACGTTTTTTGCGATTCCTACAGAGAAAAAATTAAATTGTATTGACCAAAAGGAGAGATTGATCATGTTCTTAGCATTATGATATTACACCCTTCAAATACTTTCCTAAATTAGGCCAATGTAATAGCTTCTTTCTAATGGTTTTTCTTGATAATTCATTCCAGAAAGCAGCAGTTTGTTCTTTTTTATTGTAGTTACGTATTTCATCATTTGATACATTAAGAAAAGGGTGCATCATTTCGTCTTCATCCTCGTCTGGAGGAAGCAAAGCCTGTATTTTTCTAATATTTTAACTTAAATTTAATTCAATGTTATAATGTAATGTAAATAAATCATTGGTTTTGATGGAAACGGAATAGCAACGTATTATCGGGTTATTTAGTATAAATTGGTATTCTGTTTGTCTAATGAAATTAAGACTTACCTGTAAGACAGGTTGTAACTACAACTTTTAGTGCTAAAATTAACAAAAGCATGTTTAACTTTATTAACTTCTGGGGCCTGGTTCTCCAAATAATGGGTAGTAGTACTTAATTATTATTATTAGATTGTTATTAAACTGCTGGTATACAATGTAAAATTTTATGATTGAAATAAAATTGGTACTATTCTAATAGTAATTAAACGATATCTCGAAAGCTAGAGCTTATCTATAGTATGATCACAAAGTAACTCAATCAAAGGTATCTTTGGAATTTTGAACTCATGCGTATTATAACACGAGAAAATTATATCAAATTAATAACAACTAACACTGTCAAAGGACTCTGATTATTTTGTATAATTTTCTGGTGTTATAATACATATGAGTTGAAAATTCCAAAGGCATCTTTGATGCAGTTACTTTTTTCTCATACTATTAATAAATACGTTATGAAAGTTCAGTATATAGTCCAAGCATCAGAGCAAAAAAAGTAGGTTCATAATGCAATCTTCTACAGAATTGATTATCTTGTTGGAAAATGTTCGGGGGTGTCCCATGAATGTAACGTCAAGTTGGCGGGACGGGGGCGGTTGAGCGTTAGCCGCCATCTTACAAAACACGTTTTATCAAATATCTCCTGAACCGTGAATCGTGCGACAAAAATAGTACAGATCGTTTTCGTAGACAATCACATTTTCTATAACCTTTATTCGAAACTTTTTTCTGTATAGTGCATAGGTTTCTATTTATAGCGCGCCAAACTCTTTCCTACATGGTTATTGCTAAATATTGTCACGTATCGGGTTTTGCTCAGGTAACTAGAGAAAATACTTATATATGCTTGGCTTGTTGGCGAGAGGTAGATACGGAGGAACGGATCGTTAGTATTTATCGGATATTAATTAGTTAAAAGAAATGATACACAAGACATAGTAACGGTTTAAATAAGGTTTTGTATTAATAAAGAGAAAAGCAAATGAACAATTATAGTATTAATTAAAGAGTTAACTTACATATTAAATAATGATGATTTATTCGTTGATAAATCATCCTTCGAAGCCAACTTCTTCAATGATTCCATTTCGGGTGTTTCTTGATTGACACTACATTACTCGTTGACTAACCATTGCGAACGACCCCGACTAGGGAGGTTCCCTCGGTTTATATACCTTCCTGATGGGAAAGGATATCACGTACTCCAAAATACAGGAAGCTAAAGTCCGAAATGTTAACTACATAATGCGGAAATGCGGTTATGCTTACGCTCTGAGATTATACTTAATCAGTCAGAAAAGGAAGCATGCTCAGTATCTGCAGGATATGTTTCATTCCCATGAACAAGAGTTTATGATAACAATTAAATTAGTATAATTAAGAAAGAGAATATTTAATATTTAGGAATTTGGAAATATATATAGATTTTGGAAATTAACATTTCGTGACAATATATAGTTAACGGTTGATGGTACATTAAAAATGGTAGTAAGCAAATTTGTAGAACACGAAATTTCCAATAAAGTTTATTTGAAGTTTTTTTTTCTATAAAATTGATACTTTAAGAGCTATAGCTTGGTAAACTATTGCACCGCGTGAATTATTAGTGGAAATGTTGCTCGTAGTACAAGGAAAACATTTCATAACACATAATACGGCGAAAAGTGTTCAGAAAAATGACAATACTGTGTAGTGAATGAATCTATTAATATTATAAATAGTGTGAAGAAGTACTCATAATTTATAGATCTTTCTTACGTGCATGGGTAGAACGTATTATCATAAAAAATTGTCAACGTAGCAAGATACAATTGTTTGTACATCACCTACATCATAAAAAGTATTAATAATAATAATAATGATGATGATAATAATAATGATAATAATAATAATCATGAGAAGGGAAAGGTGGAGAAAGGGATAACAGAGTTCGATAAATGCAAATTAATTTTTTGATATAAAAAACGGATTAAAACATTTATTTATACAAAGATTGGCACGTTATTTTACATCATAAGTCGCATCTGTTTCGATGATGAAGGAAGACACTCATCGCCTTCCACATCCTTGTCTTCTGCCTCCGCTATACCCTTAGGAGATGAATCGAAAATTTCATCTTCATTGATTTCGTCTTCGATGGCATCCAATGTATCTGGCACATTGTCGCATGTGTGTCCACTACAATTTAAACAAATAATAATGGAACATTTTAAGCCAGCTTTTCGGCATCCACAGGCAGCCCCACAATTTTTTGTGCATTTGCAAGATATTATTTGCAGCAAACTTGATGTTGCGGGAGCCATAGTAGTTCGAATTGGTTGAAGTCCATTTGTAGTCCGCTTGCAACTCCATTCTTCAGGATCATGGTAAAATCCAAGCCAAGTTTGAACCTGGTGGTAGGTTCTAAAAGAATGGTAATGTGCCGTACTTCTTCACACTATTTATAATATTAATAGATTCACTACACAGTATTGTCATTTTTCTGAACACTTTTCGCCGTTTTATGTGTTATGAAATGTTTTCCGTGTATTACGAGCAACATTTCCATTGATAATTCACGCGGTGCAATAGTTTAGCAAGTCATAGCTCTTATAGTATCAATTTTATAGAAAAAAACTTCATATAAATTTTATTTGAAATTTTGTATTCTACAAATTTGGTTACTACCATTTTTAATGTATCATCAACCGTTAACTATATATTTAGCAATAACCATGTTGGAAAAAGTTTGGCGCGCTATAAATATAAACCTATGCACTATACAGAAAAAAGTTTCGAATAAAGGTTACAGAAAATGTGATTATCTACGAAAACGATCTGTACTATTTTTGTCGTACGATGCACGGTTCACGAGATATTTGATAAAACGTGTTTTCCAAGATGGCGGATAACGCTCAACCGCCCCCTCCCGCCAACTTAACATTACACTCAGGGGACACCCCGAACATTTTCCAACAAGAAAATCAATTCTGTAAAAGATTGCAGAAATAAATTACCCGGTTACTGGCCTAATAAGTAGCTGATGAATTAACTGACATGTTACGGTACCGCCTGTACAAATATCTATAATTATATGCAATGCCTTAAAAGTTCCTCAAATATACCAACAAGGCGAGTATTATTGGAGGATTAATTGCCAGCACAACACTTGTGCAATGCTTAAAGAAGAATATTGTCAGTGAACGAGCAATAAATATTAATATAAATTAGTAATGATAATAATAATCATATCAGAAGCAAAGATTGATATAAATTAGTACCTAATAATAATAATCATATAAGAAGCAAATATTGTAAATAGCTTAGTGTTAGTTTATTCGTTGTAATTGTTAATTACTTATAACTTGGGTTAAGGAAGTGTTATTGAATAAATCATTTTATTGTTTTCCAGACTGTCGTGTATTTTAATTAAAGACCCTAAAATGTTACAAATACGTTTCAGATACAGAATGCTTAAATGCTACTTTTTGTGTGTAACGAGCTGTTTTTATGATTGGTGAAAAATATGTGTTTAATTGACAAAGAAGTTTACCTTAAAAATAAAACAAGTTAAAAACCTTTATTAAAATTACAACACGTTAGCGTTATCGCAGGTTAAATTTTAAACACATTATATTAATTATAATCTATACTTACTTTTGATGAATTTTCTTTTAAATCTTGCAATAATGAGATTATATTGATATTGATTTTATTACATCTGCGTTTAAATTAATTATTATAACAAGTTAATAAGAGCAGTGTTGTAAACGTGGTATTCCGGAAGAAGATCAATAATCTTCTTAGATCTTCATAAAGACAATGAATGGTTGTCGAAACGTCGATGTATTGATGGATTAATTAAATACCTAAGGACTAAACCACATGAAGTTTTCTTTAAATTAAATCCAAAAGGTAGATTTTGCTTTTTTGTCATTGGTTAATCGTAACATAAATCAAATGTTTCAGAATTACCGGTATTTTCGTTAAACTATTGATATAAATTAGTATATAATAATAATATTAATAATAAGCATATAATATACTATTGTAAATAGCTCAGTGTTAGTTTAATTGTTGTTTATTGTTAATTACTTGTAATTTGCGCTACGAAAGTATTAACGAGTAAATTATTTGATTGTTTTCTAGACTGTCGTGTATTTTAATTAAAGACCCTAAAAATGTTACAAATACCTAGTTTCAGATACTATAACAACGATATTTTAACACAAAAAATGCCCCGCGATCAGGCGTCATTTATACTTACTAAACAACTCAAGATTGCCTCGGATTGAGATTTTTACTTTACAAATTTAAGTTCAGGTCGAAGGTATTGTTTCCACAGCTCACTAATTATAAAAGAAATGGATAAAGGTTTAAGACACAAGAAAATGCATATTGTTGAGCGCCAAGGAAAGTCCAGGAATTTTGTAAATATAATGACCTAATACTCGCAAACAGAAATCGACATCAGATCTATTAAATTTAATTCAAATATTAGTCATAATCAATTGTGTCAAAGTTAGGTTGAATAAAAAATATTTAAAGACTTTCATAAATATATGGTTTTATAATATTCAGATTAGTTAGTTTCAATAATAAATTTATTTTAAAAGCAAAAAAATAAGAAAGTTTCATATAAAGCATCGTTGTAAATAATAATAAAAATGATACCCAACGTAAGAATTCTTAACGATATGAAAATAATATAAAAACATAGGTCGAAAATGTTTAATACAAAATAATAGTTCTTTTATATTAACATTGACAAAATAAAATTCATAAAGTCACAATACCTTCGTCAATTAGTTCACTCCAACGTCACCTTACAAAGCAATTATTACAATGTTGCCTTTTAAATCTGAACAAACACATATCACCAAGCTCGGCCGCCAGATGAAACAGAAGAATCTGGAAAACACTCTAATTTCTGATACGGCTACGGAATATTTGAACCAAGGAATTAAAGTTCGATATAATTGACCTTCTGTAGAACTAATATTTAATTGAGTTCCCTTTTTAAGTAGCTAGAACAATCATATAAACTCCATTATTAACTATTCAAAATATTCTTCTTAAACCACTTCCTATTACGGAAAACACCACACATAAGTGTATTATTTAAAGGTTATTTAGATTTAAAACTTCCATATACGAATTACTTTAAGACGAGATTCCGTTTAATATTAATTTATGATGCATAATGATCATTAAATTCAATAATTATAATTTTTCGTTGTACTAACAATATTAGTATCGGAAGAAATTGTTCATAAAAAGTAAATTCGATAACAAAACTATGGCTCACACTTTAATTATAAAACTAAATCGTACGGAAGTAATAATTAAGTATCTTTACGGTAATTATTATAACAATTTTTAAATTTAATCATTTAAATTTCTACAACTTTAACGGTAATTAAACACGGTACTGTGCAAAACCAACCTTATACGTAAACTATAATACCAGAGGTCCGTGCTCTTTGAAAGTTTATTTCGGACTCTTCTTAAAAAAGCAAACTTGCATGATGGCGGGCAATCTTAAGGGGGAGCATTTCGAATAGACCAATAAAAGAACGACATGACTTTTTTTAAACCAACCAAAATTAATATTTTTACACAAAGCAAAATTCAGAGCCCGGAGTTTCACAAGGACAAGATTTGCAGACATGATATCTTTCGAAACGCAGATGTGTTTATTTAAAATTTGCCAATAAGCACGTACAAGGAAATGATAAATTATGGCAAGATAGGTTTTAATAATATTTTTTTCATAGAATTGGTTAATCGTAACAAATCAAATGTTTCAGAATTGCCGATATTCTTCGTTAAACTGCATGTTCTAGGATATATTTTCTTCCTTCTGAAACAATTCAGATGTGATGGTTCGAGTTGCATTAACACGAAGTGCAAGCGTCAATTTGCTATGGGCTTTAGCCCAAGTAGCGTGATAGTGCTAAGCTTTGCATGAGGGCAAAGATTAGCTTATGCTCTTCGAATAATTTTAAGTAAGTTCTGTTGAGTTGTTGGAAAGTTTGTTCCAACAATTTCTCATCGTATAGTATAAACGAGATTTATTTAATGGAGTTTGGTTAGTTAAAACATACCGAGTGTTTATTAATGGTTGGTGAAATATGAACAATTCTGAGTTAAATGAGTGGCTGAATTTTAGTGACTTTCAGTTCAGGCTCTTAGTTGATTCTAGATCAGATGATTCTGATGGATCTAGTCCAAACCAATAAAAACGCTTATGAAAGAGTTCACTGATTTGTATCTTCTTGTCTTGTACAACGGTCATTTTGTTCGAGTTTTAATAAAACTTTACTAAAATTGAATTTCTTGTAATTGGGAAAGCTTATCATCGATTTCCAAAATAGTATCTTCTATATAAGTACAGTATAAATCTTCCTTCCAAAACGGAAGATCTAAGGCTCGTAAACTTGTTAGCAATTCTTTCAGTTTTTGCAGTGCAATTTATCTTATATTGTACGATATTTATTTTTCCTTATTTTCTAGCTTTAGTCTCAAATACATCTTGCTATTTTGTTGATCAGATAATAGTATGTTGATTTGGTTAACAAACCAAACTAAAAAAGACCAATTAACACAGCCTTACCATTCTGTCTAGCTTTATACTGATAAGTGCATGTCGATGGTTCAGAATCCGACATATTACTCATAATATGAAAGCAATTGCACTTCAGTATACATAACCGGATTTAGATTAAATAAATATATTAAAATTAAAGATTTAACCAATTTCCAAGAAAAAATAACTGCTGCGCAATCCCTCCATGAAATAAAGACAAGAAAAGCAAACTCGACCACATGACACAAGTAAAGGATATGATTTATTAAAAAATACAATAAAAAAAGAAAATTATTAAATAAAAATTGTTATAATTTTAATAAAAAATAGTTAATTTAAATTAAATAAATAAACCAAACAAGTTGTCAAACAAGTAAGTAATTTTGACATCATAACGTAATACCAATAAAATAATACATCGTAAGCTCCCACCAGATGTAATAATTAATTTAGGCAATTTATAATATTTTTGAAGTTACGGTTAAAATAAGCTATATTATATAATTAGTAGTTGATAATTAATTATTAGGAAAAAGGTTGAGATTCTTAGATGGTTAACGTTATAATCAGAGACTGGTGGGTAGAACTAAAGAAACAATGGACTAAATGAAAATTGAGTACTTGTCGTTAAATTCAGCAGGTAAACTATTGTAACGTTCTTTTTAAAATAATAACAAAAATGCTGTTTAAATCATCTATTAATAAGAAATATTTATTTACAAACACTAATGAATACACTATAAATTAACGCTATGATTATAAACCATTAAAACTATTATTTACAGACTATGAATTTCTAATACATTTATCTTCACATTTACTATTTATTTCGTGATACACAGTTAATGACTCGCTGTTGGCTGATCCTCTTTTATCCGCGAAGTCGATTTTATACCCTCATATAATCGTACCAGAAGCCGCTAGAACCTACTATGTATTTCTCGAAGGCGCTAGATAAACCGCGTCTGGTTTACATACTTGGTGCGATGCGTCATTCTCTCGAATGCTGTAGAATATTCCATTTGTTGTGTGAAGAAGAGGTTCTTTCTTTTACTCTCTTGTTACACTGCCCCCCTCTTCAAGTCTGTTCTGTCCCAGAACAGGTTTTATGCTCTGGTTCCTGTAGAACGGGTCATGACGATATCGACAGTCTTCACCTCGACTACACGTTCCATTACGGTAGAATTAACAGTCTACACTCTTCGTTGGCCTTAATGCGGGCTGTGGGTCAAAACTGCAGACGAAGATCTTGACGTCCGTACCTCTAAAGACAACTTCCAGCATGTTTCTAATGATTCTCCAATCCAGCTGGTCCCGCCCACAGCCGAGTTTGGGAACTGCCAATTTGTTAATTCCCCTGGTAAGCAACTCGATCCTCAAATTCCATAATGCCCTCCACAAGTCGGCGTAACTCGGTTTCTGGTAGTAAAACTGCTTGGTTACCAAGTAGTAAATGGATCGGTCATGATCAGGCAAGCGTAAGGATTTACCAACAGAGGGATTTTGTTCTCGAAGTTCATTCAGCCGTCCAAATTTATTTCTAAACACTACTGCGATCCCCCTGGACATACGGAGATCCTCGGAGACACAGTGGCCAATGGAATAATCACCAGGGACCCGGAAGAGATCTTGTTGCATCTCAGTCGGGACTCCGAATCGCGCTTTTCTAGTTCCAGAAAACGCAGCCATAAATTCTCTGAAGGTTGGCTGATCATCTCCAGGCCTTACGGTATTGATAGCCACCTCAGCCTCATCTTCCCGATCCGGGACTGCGTCATTATTTCCCTTATAGTGCGCCAGACGATTGGAGTGTACCACCTTTGGTTTCCCTCTTGGCAATTTCTGGATGCGATAAATCAAGTCATTTATTCGTTTCTTCACCTGGTATGGGCCCTCCCAATTCCGCTGTAACTTTGGAGCATAGCCACGACGTCTTTGCGCGTTGTATAACCAGACAAGCTCTCCAGGTTGAAACCCTCCTTCTTGGGCTCTCACATCGTACGTAGCCTTCATCCGGTCACTCGCGATTCGACTATTGTTTCGGGTTCGGTCGTGAATATCCTCCAACTTCTTCTTTAAGTTGATGACATAATCATTCCCGGCTACCTCCTGCTCTATAGGTGGAGACCGAAATTCCAGATCACACGGCAACCGTAACTCGCGTCCAAACATCACAGACGCTGGTGACTGACCGGTTGTTTCGTGGACCGATGCACGATAAGCCATCAGGAACAGATGCAGGTATTGGTCCCAGTCTCGTTGATGGTCGGAGACGACCTTGGCCAAATATTTGCCCATTGTCCGATTCATGCGTTCTACCATTCCATCGGACTGCGGATGTAACGGTGTGGTCCGAGTCTTGCGAATGCCCAACAATCGAAAGACTTCTCCAAATAGTACAGACTCAAAGTTGCGGCCTTGATCCGAATGCAGCTCCATGGGCACTCCGAAGCGACTGAAAAACTCTTTGACTAGTACGTCAGCAACAGTCGCAGCTTCCTGGTTTGGTAGGGCATATGCTTCTGGCCATTTGGTAAAGTAGTCCATTGCCACTAATATGTATTTACTCCCATCGTCGGTTTCCGGAAATGGTCCGGCAATATCTATAGCTATTCTTTCCAGAGGACTACCCACATTGTACTGCCTCATAGGTGCTCTTCGTTTCCCCAAGGGTCCGTTACCAGTGGCACATAGTTCACATTTCCGGCACCACTCCTTCACGTCTTTTTTACAGTTGACCCAATAAAAACGCTCCCTAACTTTCTCCAAAGTCTTTTTCACACCGAAGTGTCCTCCTGAGGCACCGTCATGGAGATGTCGCAATACTGTAGCCACTCGGCTTCTTGGGACCATGAACTGAGACCTAATGGTGGTGCCATCTTCACTCTCCAGTACTCGCTTCAGGAGATCGTCTTCCACCTTCAAGGACTCCCATTGGGCCCAATATGCTTTGAACGTTCTGTTGAAAGGGCTGACGGCCTCCCAGGCAGGCCTTTCTCCCACGCGCTTCCATTCCAGTACCATTTTTAGTTCGGGATCAGCCTCCTGCTGTCGTTGCAATTCTTCCGGCAACCAATTGTCGTTGACGATGGTAGTCCTTAATACTTGGCAAACCCTCTCTTCCAAACGAGAGCAATGACGGCAATCCGTTGGACAGGGTCTTCTTGAAAGAGCATCGGCATTTCGATGACTAGTGCCCGCTCGATGTTCGGTGTCAAAGTCGTATCCTTGTAATCGTTCGATCCACCTTGCGACCTGTCCTTCAGGATTACGGAATTGTAGAAGCCATTTCAATGCTGCATGGTCCGTCCTCAATAAAAACTTCCGTCCGTTCAAGTATTTGTAGAAGTGCTCAACGGACTTCACGACGGCCAATAGTTCTTTTCTGGTCACACAATAATTCCTTTCGGCTTTCGACAAAACCTTACTAAAATAGCCGATGACCTTTTCTTGTCCATCCTGTATTTGAGAAAGTACACCCCCAATGGCCAGATTACTTGCATCTGTGTCAAGTATGAATTTCCCCTCTGTCCGTGGATAGCTCAATATTGGTGCTGTTGTCAGGGCACGCTTCAACTGTTGGAAAGCGGTTTCACACTCTCCGCTCCAAACATACTCGCGCCCATCTTCAGTTAACCTTGTCAGGGGCTTCGCTATATTGGCAAACCCAGGAACGAAACGCCTGTAGTAGGTACATAACCCAAGAAAACTACGAACTTGGTGTTTATCTCTCGGTGTTGGCCACTCTTGAACTGCACGAATCTTATCGGGGTCGGCTGCCACTCCATTTTGTGATACGACGTGCCCGAGATATTTCACTTCCTTTCTGAATATGTGGCACTTTTTCGGACTGAGTTTCAGATTGGCTCCACGTAGTCTTCAGAACACTTCCTCTAGATTTTTCAAATGTTCGTTGAATGATTTTCCGACTACAATCACATCATCTAGGTATACCAGGCAGGTCTTCCACGACAGCCCTCTCAGGATGGTCTCCATTAGACGCTCAAAGGTAGCCGGAGCGTTACATAGACCGAAAGGCATAACTGTAAACTGCCATAGTCCGGAACCAATAGTGAACGCGGTCTTCTCCCGCTCTTCAGGTTCCATTTCAACTTGCCAATAACCACTCTTCAAGTCCAAAGTCGAAAACCATCGCGAACCAGACAGGGTATCTAACGTGTCGTCGATGCGTGGTAAGGGATAGCTGTCTTTCTTGGTCACGTTATTGAGCTGCCGATAGTCCACACAAAATCTTGTTGACCCGTCCTTCTTACTGACCAGGACCACCGGTGATGCCCATGGACTGCTGGATGGCTCGATGACCCCTTGTTCTTCCATATTGGTAATAATCTTTTCGGCTTCTGCTCGCCTTGCTAGGGGTAGACGCCTCGGCTGCTGACGAACAGGCATAGAGTTGCCTGTATTGATTTTATGTTTTACTATATTTGTTCGTCCCTTCTGGCTTTCGTCAAGAGCGAAGATATCTTGGTATCGGTGAACCAAACCCTGTACCTCTTTCACTTCCGTTCTGTTAAGGTCTTCGCACGAACTAGTAACCATACCCACTAATTTTCTACCATGGTCTTTGGGCGCTGGTTTTGGAACATCAGCCATACACCTGGCTACTCGGAATACTGGCACACACTGTCCCACAAGGGTACTCTTCTTCAATGTCACCGGATCCACATTAACGTTCATAAGCCTCACCGGTACTGTCTTTCCAACCTTGATCAGCGCTTTTCCCATCAGTATGCCACTATGGATCTTCTTATCACAAACAGGCTCCATCATTCGCACACATCCTACCCGAAGATCTCCATCCAAACCTGCCTCGACAACCATCTCGCTTTGACCCGGCAATATCACATCTTCTGTCAGCAAAACCCTTACGACAGGATCTTCTCGTGGGTGCAACGGAAGTTCTTCGTTACCAACCTTCAAAACACCCTCCTTCAAGTCCAATGTAAAACCAAATTTTCTCAGGAGGTCCATTCCCAAGATGAATTCGTCAATGATGTCGGCTACCAGCACCTCATGATCATGTTCTTCACTTCCAATGCCAATCTTCATCTTCACCACTCCGCGTGTTGGTACTAATTCTCCCGTCGCTGTACGGAGTTGAGTAGTTGTCTGTAACAGATTCATACTTGTTCGCAGAACGTCAGGGCGTATAATTGATTTTGTCGCCCCCGTATCAATGAGTAGGGAGACAGTTCGATTAACAATCTTCCCATCTACGAACAAACTGCTGGTACTGTTCTTTGATGTTACGGCATGGATGGTGATTTCCGGGGCATCTTCACTAAAGGTCAACGTTCGCCCCCTCTCGTCGACCCTCTTTAGTTTTCCGACTGCTGAACTTGTTTTGGTTTAGGGCAACGACGTGCCCTTGTTCGCCGCAATTCCAACAACGGGGCCCTCGAACTTCTTGATGATTCTTCCTTCGGCTTTCTTCCTTCCGAAGAACTCTCAATACTAACTCCTCTAGGTGATCGTTACAACCTTCTTCTTCTTCCACAACGGCCCGAACACGCCCGTGACCTCGGGACGCTTGTTCTGCAGCTTCAAATTCTAAGGCATGAGCAAGCGCATCATCAGTTGTTCTTGGTCGTGCCAATCTCAATGATTGTTGTGTTTCCCCGTCTCTTAACCCATCAATGAAGGTCTGCACAGCGAGTTGTCCCAGAAATGAATCGGGTGCCGTAGGGTACGCCAATCGGACAAGCCGCGCAACATCGGCTTCAAACTCCTGAAGGCTTTCTCCATTTTTCTGGACACGATTCTTTACTTGCGCGTGATAAACCTGTTGTAGATGCGCGTCTCCATATCTCATCTCCAATCTAGAAACTAACAACTGGTAATCATTTTCCTGTCCTGCTGGGATTGTTTGCAGGACGTTCAACGCGTCTCCACGCAAAGCCACAGTTAAAGAAACGGCGTTTTCCTTGCGTGTCCATCCGTTGGCCCCAGCGGCCGCCTCAAATTGTTTGTAGTAGGTGGACCAAGGTATCTTTCCATCGAACGTGGGTGGTTTTACTTTTATCCCTACGGTAGGAACCTTCTCTTCTTTAAATTGTTTCTTTCCTTCATTAAACGGCCACTCAGACGTTGAGGGAAACCGTAGTTGTTTCATTCTATCTTCCAACATTTCGTCGTCTTTCTTAGCTGTTGGTGGTAATTGCATTTGGGCTATTTTCTCTTCTACCATCTTTATTACCCTATCTTGTTCCGCCAATCTACCTTCCAACAGTCCTAACGCGCTGGCATTCTCAAAAAATTCTTCGAAAACTTTATCTTCCAACGCTTTGACATTTTCCAGCAATTCTCCTTTAAGCCTTCTAGAACTTTCTTCAGACTTTTCTAATAATTCTTCTTTAAGCGTTCTAGAGTTCTCCAGTAAATCTTCTTTAAGCATTGTAACATTTTCTTCCAGTGCTTTAGTATTTTCAAGTAATTCTTCTTTAAGCATTTTAGAATTTTCTTCGGACTTCCTAGAATTTTCCAAAACTTTTTCTTCCAGTGCTTTAGTATTTTCCATTAGCTTTCTAGCATTCTCTTCGGACTTTTCCAATAGTTCATCTTTTAACATTCTAGAATTCTCTTCCATTTTACTTAATAACAAATTAGTATCAATTGCGGGTCCAGGTATTTCGAAAAGGAAACTTTCAGGGTCTGCTTGCTGTTCCAAAAGCCATTCTCTTAGCCGATTTATTAACACACTTTTAAGGCCCGTTGTATCCAAATCCCGTTCTTCAAATTCACGTTTTAAGTCTATTACCTTCAGATCTTTTAACAATTTTATCGCCATTTTAATTATTAGTTGTAATTGTTTTTAACACTAACAGTTATTCTCACAGCACTTTATTTAATTATTACGCGATTTTATTTATTTTAAAACTCCACACCTGACAACACTGTAACGTTCTTTTTAAAATAATAACAAAAGTGCTGTTTAAATCATCTATTAATAAGAAATATTTATTTACAAACACTAATGAATACATTATAAATTAACGCTATGATTATAAACCATCAAAACTATTATTTACAGACTATGAATTTCTAATACAACATTTATCTTCACATTTACTATTTATTTCGTGATACACAGTTAATGACTCGCTGTTGACTGATCCTCTTTTATCCGCGAAGTCGATTTTATACCCTCATATAATCGTACCAGAAGCCGCTAGAACCTACTATGTATTTCTGGAAGGCGCTAGATAAACCGCGTCTGGTTTACATGCTTGGTGCGATGCGTCATTCTCTCGAATGCTGTAGAATATTCCATTTGTTGTGTGAAGAAGAGGTTCTTTCTTTTTCTCTCTTGTTACACTATCTTAAATTTCTTTCTTCGTATGGATGTTTCGGAATTCGTTGAACTTGAACTTCCATAGAATTTGAACTCGGTCAAAGAGTGAAGATTAAAACTCATTTCATTAAGGTGCTAAAATATTTAAGAAAAGCTCCCAAATGTATGTATGGAAGGTGATCTAAAATCAATACAGACCAATAAAGATAAAGGTGAGAACAATGCTTGAAATTTTAAAGGAAAATGCACAGTGCTGAGTAATTGGATATAAATAAATGGAACTACGTCTATGAACTAAACTATGTACTATGAAGATACCGGAGAAAAACCAATCAAATTAGAATGTTGTAATGAGTAATGGTTCTTTTAATAAAATATTAGAGAGAGAACTCTAGGTCCGAGGTTATTCTAAAACAGAATATTTGCAAGAATATTTCCTTCTCGGAGATATTTTAGTCAGTATAGTATAGGAAGTCAAGTACGAGAGTATGGTCGCGTACTCGTGTGTAAGTAGTGCGAGGTTGTTACGAACTTACTGTTTGTTGAGTTTCACGGTTTAAACCGCTTATTTGTGAAAATAAATGTTATGATAAATTGCCGTGAGTTTGCTGGTTAAATAATGTTACTTAAATTGAAAGAAAGGGAATAAAGTTCCAAAGTAAAAATAATTGCAACGTTTAAAGATTTTTATAAAAAACGTTCCTGCATCTTTACCGGTTTTTCTGTATTTGTTTGTTTGTTCATAGTGAGTTTAAGCCTATGTTATAGTATGTAAATTAGAAGTTTACAGGATTACTAACACCCTGTTGAATGTAAGTTATTTGAACCATATCATTTGAGATTACATTTTTATCAGCAATCAAAATATACACCTTGTTCGTTCTCAAACTCGAAAATATGCATTTAACATTGTATTGAACGTTTTTGGTGATTCCTGCTCGCCAAATTTAACGACAAGAAAGTTGATGGTATCAATAAAAAGGGAAAATTATTGCGCATCAAATGATACTAATAATAATATTAAAAGTGCGATTTTTATTTTACTAAAATAAAATACTAATTTAAAAGTTGTCTGTTGTTAAGTACGACAAAGCCATGCTTTTCAAATTATTTTATTTTAGAGTACGACTGAATTGAATAACGACGATTTAAACTGTTCAATACTTTAATATGTATTGATTTAGTAGAAGAATAGCAAATACATAAAACTAACTGCACACTGTTGATTGCCTATGATCGACTTTGAGAGTGGACGCATATATGACGGTGGACGGTATATCAGTGTTAATTATGGAATTTAAAGTAAAATGTATTTAGAGTGGAATCCCAAATTAAGTTAAAATGTACAAATTTATAACGTGACATTTTCAATTATCAATAGCTGTTGTGTATGTTCTATAAGTAGAAGGTAGATTCAAAATAATTTTCTTGAATTTAAATCAATATACGCAGTTTAAAACTACTACTGATTGCTGTGGTTTGGCACAACAAATTGTTGGTGTTCCATTCACAAAATAATTCTTAGAATTAAAGGAATTTTAATCTTAAACAATAACATTAAACAATTTGGTTGGCGCCCTTCTATTTTTTTAATTACTTCTGCTTCCTATCTGAAATAAGTAACCCTTTGCAATTAACACCCACGACACTTGAGTATAACTTGAATTATTAAGACGTCTCTGCCGGGAGATATGTTAACGTAAGTATAAATGATCACTGTGTTTATTTGGTTGGAATTTTAGGCACATAATAATTTTGAACATCAAGCACATTATCCAGCTTATTATTTTATTGTTTTGTATTATTTTGAGGTTATTAAAAACGGTGTGAAATTCTAATATTATGGAAATCTCTGGTTATTTTATAAAATTGTGTAAATTTATTTAAATCATTTTCACACTCTTATACAGCTTACTGATTATATAACTTAAATAGACTTAATATAATAATATGAATAAATATGTATACTTAATATATTAAGTACCTACTAGTAATAAAATAAATAATTATATTCTTAATTTGAAGATCTCTTTTCTTAAGTTATTATGTTAACTAAAGCTTTTTAGGTATAGCAAAACATTTAGGTCACGCTTATAGGTATAGCCATATTTGAAGTTATTTACATGTTATTTATGTAATTATGTGAAGATTTAATATTATTCCTTCTATTTTATATGTAGAAGAATTGTAGCAAATTGAAATTTCAAATCTGGATCTCTAATCTGAATCATTCTAAATTATGAAAACAGCAACGCAATCGCTAGGTGTCTATTTCTTTTTCACGATGGCGTCTTAGGTTTTTCAGAGCAAGATGGTTTTGTATTTACTTGCAATAAATCATACGAAAGTGTTTTTCCCTTGGGCTTTTTCACTGTCACCTGTACCACATAACTTTTTCCAGGTTTAAGCTGTTTGATTTTCTGTGTAAGTACTTGCCTAAAAACAAAGAACAGAAAGATTGGATAAATTATTTAACATCAATAAAGTGCACCTACTCGTTGCCTAGCTGGACATCTCTACAGTATTTCACAGTAAAGTCAGCTGATTTCTTCAGTCTGTTTTCTAATCCACATTGATTTGATGTTTTAAATGTGTCCATTTCTCTTAAACGACCTTCGCGTACTATTAAGCAATATTTGACAACATGTTTTCCAGGAGCTGCTAACCACCCCACAGTGACACTATCACATCTTCTTGAAGATACGTACTCTTGGACTGAACGCTCTGATGGTACGTCTGGTAGAGCAATCTTTGAGGAAGGTTTAGTGGTGGCTAAAACCTGTATTTTATTAAGAAATCATTATGTTTAGATGCAAAATATTTATAATTGCATTTGTATATAAAATGTTCAAATGTATCAATGATTGATTGATAAATATCAAAATATTTATAATTGCATTTGTATATAAAATGTTCAAATGTATCAATGCCACCCAACTCACCTCTACACCAGCAATTCTTCTTAATTCTTCTCTATTACTAGATAGAATCTTTATGTAATATCGTGAACCTGCTTGAGGATTTGGTATTATCAAACGTCCGAAACCTTCAATTTTCCTTCTGCTGACAATTACATCACTTTTTAAAGTAATATCGATATCTATTGCACCACCACAAGGAGTTACGTATAATTTTAAAGAATCGCTCAGTAGCCTCCGTGCCTGCAAACAATAAGAAATCACAAACCAACATGTGTTATACATGACGCTTACTGAAATATACTATTACTAACCTTATATCGTAATACAGCCTTTCCATCAAGTTTCTTCAGATTAATAAATATTGATTTATTATCTCTTAGACCTGTAGGTTTTATTCGTTTATCAAAAATCATAGAAGTACTCCCATACAAGTAAGTTAAATTAGACTGTCTATTTAATGCAAATAAGTCCAGGTAGTACTTTTGACTTTGTTGAAGATTCGAAAGGGTAAGGTGAGTTTTTGCTCCTACGCAGGTTATGGATGGATCTTTTTGTTTACCTGTAATATTAACAATATATCAACGGTTAAGGCTCATATAACTAGATAGTTCTAACAAATTCTGAAATAAAATACCATTCTTTTGATCCTTTTTTTCAGGTGTAAACCATGATTTGGTAGGTTTAGAAAATGCTAATGTATTAGTTCCATTGGAGGGTGAGATAATGCCAAACTTATCTGCATGTGCAGAACATAAGGTTAAGTAGTGCGTTTTTGGGCTCATGACCAAACAGTAGTCTGTTACATGTGGATCGACTAGACTGAAAAATAGAATTCCTTAAAGATATTTTTAAACACTTAAAAGATCTATAATAAAACAAAACATTAGACGCGTGTAGTTACCTTGGTTCCCACCGTACCGTCAATCTCTTCCTTTGCTGTCTTTTCAACAGTTTTAGAACATTTTGTAATTGTGAATTCTGAAGAGCTTGAGTACCGTTAGGTTCTGTGCTTACATACACATGTATGTAAGTATTTTTATCCGTTGCCATCAGTTCTAGAGTATACAGTCCTATGTTTGTGGTAATATGTAATGTTTTTATATTTTGCACAGTTAGATTACTGATTTGTTTTGCAGTATCTATAAAAATAGATAGTTATGCTATATTATTCTCATTAAGCAGGATAATATTTTTCTAAGGTATGTCCAACTGATCTTCTGATTAACGTCACCAATCGTTTGTGGATTGCACAGTCAGGTGGAGGCGTTTGCATGTTTATGAATTGAATTGTACATAATATAATAATAAAGGGTAGAAAATATGATGTGAAAATGTCACTTATTGATTCATACGTAATGTAACATTAGTGACGAGTATCTGAAAATCTGCAGACTCAATTGTATTCGGTATTGGTAAAATTTCGCTTTGAGTTTGGGTTTTCATGTGTGAGCTAAGGAAAAATAGCGAATACCAATTCATCTGAGAAAGATAGATGTCATTGCATACTTGTCAAAGGGTCTCTAGTCAAACTTTACAATAAAGTAACTTTTTCTCCAACCGCACCAATATGACACTATAATATCAAATTATTTTGTATAAAAAGTAGACCATTTAGGAATTGTTACTCGTTACCATAACAACTCTACAAAAAGTAATCATCAAGTAATTTTGTACTAGGACAAAAAGTAATCTGCTATTACGTGTCATATTTTCTACGGTGCTCTAAAACATTTTATTCACAATCATATTGCAATATGTACATTTCATATGTTGTAAAAACCTTGGAAAGTAAGTTATTGCTATAGCAACACCAAAGTGGTTAACAATTTCCTTTACATGTGTGTAAAACTGACATGTAAAGTTATGGCCAACTTTTTTTTCTGAATAATTTAAAACAGGACGTTTTATCCGATTTAAATTTAAGTTTTTATAAATATATTTAACGCTAAAAACATATTTTTTATTTAATATTAGTTTTATTTTTATTTTTCCGTATTTTATATTTAATAATTACAATGGAATTAATTAATTTCTAATTTTAAAATACTAAGCGCATGCATCGCCATCTAGCGGCAAAGAATGAAACTTTACTTGAAATTTCTTTTGGTCGATAGATGGCTCTGGTTGAAATTATGACAGTTTATAAAAAATGTATTTTAAAATTTAAAATTACTTTTTATTTTGATTATCTTAAGTTTAATTATTGTGAATAAAATAGTATGTATACATGTTTCGTTGGTAAAGTTTCCACGCCTCGCGATATTGTTTGACCTCGACGTACCGTCTCGGTCAAACAATTACAGCTTGGCTTGTAACGATATCCTTTACCAACTCAACATGTAATATACTATTACTTTATTATTAACGAAATTGTAAATTTTGATACTGACATCGTAAGGATGCATTGTGTATCTGCAATTAATAGCTCACGATAAACTTAACGTAATAAAATTAAATTTTATAAAATTATACATATATCTTTACCTTATAAGTTATAATATCCAAAAGATCCAATGAATAATTATTTTGGTTAACAAAAATCATTCTTTGCTGAAAATACTATTGCATTTATAGTTACCTCATTAATTCCTTTAACAAACAAGGTGTTTATTCTATGAAATGAAATATAATTATTCTTATTTCATCCAAGTTTTTAATTCATTAAGTAGCAATTATTTATGTCACAAATATATTGGCATACATTCTACTTTGATTTTATAATAATTTTCAACAGTACCTATAATACACCTGGCAAATTTGAACGAGGTCCTGCTGCTTAGCGGGCGTTGTGTGTATGAGATAAGAATGGGAATTTCTACGTCGCGAGTTTTGATTATATTCTGTGGCCGAAGCTTTTTTAAAACTTTATTTATTGAATATAATAAAACACATTTATATATTTCGTTTGCAGTCGTAGAATATATTTTATTTATTACTATACTATACTATTATTTATACCAATAATGGGAAATAAATAGAAATTTTCAATTAAATAATTATCATCAAGGCCAACCACGACCTTGCGAAATGGGTAGTTAAGTGCACAATCTCGTGTAGTCGAATGTATACGTATAAAATTACGGCAATTCCAGGCTTTTAGACTGTAATAAAATATAAAAAGTAAACCAACTGTTCAACAATTCTTTTCATAGAATAAATACTTGTATACGTTTAGTAACTAATGATATTTAGTTTAGTAACCATTTTATAATTTGTATTTTTTCATCTAGAGCGTAGACATACATTTTTAAACACAATTCATACATTAAACACATTCACATTCATTAAACACAATATCAGCCTTACTACCTCGACAATCAAGCGATATTATGTTAATCTTTTGCTATCAAGAATGTCAGATTATGGCAACAAATTATTTTTAAATATGTGTTATTTACAATATTTTCTCTACAGAGCAATTGGCTGTTCGATTATGAATTTCATATTTTAAATAATTTTATAAAAACGGTTTTGTATTATGCTTCAGTAAGTAACTTAAATTTTCAGTTTTGTCAAAATGACAAACTATTTCGCAATTATTATTTTACCTAGCACCAACTTTACAATAAAGTTACTGGATTTTAAGACTTGGCAAGTATGCCATAATATCTATCTTTCTCAGATGTATTGCTATTCGCTATTTTTCCTTTGCTCACACATGAAGATTCAAACCCAAAGTGAAGTTTTACCATTAATTGTAATGCAACTTTCTAATAATAGTGGAATACAGCATAAACACTACTTACATGTATCCAAAGTGACATTATCTATTCGACGAAATTTAACTATCCAATTTACTGATGATGTGCATGTAATCAAGGTTATGGACAACGGAGCATCCTTAATTCGAGACATATATGAGAAGCTGTAACAAACATCGAAAATATAAATACCAATTTATGTCTTTAAAATTATAGAATTCCAAATAATTATTAATTTGAAATTCCAGAATATTGGTTTAATTGTCATACAATCTGAATTACTTCGTTATTCCATAGTTGAAAAAATAACGACTGTAATAATTTAGCATGCCTTGAATAGTGCAGTTGATATCCAAGGCAACAAGTAAATAACAAATAAAAAAACAACAACATATACTCTCTTATAATAAATAATAGTATATTAAGTATCGAGAACAGTAAGGACAGTTTACCGATCGACGACAATGTTTGGCGACTGAGCGAAGCGAAGTCGCCAATATTGGAGGAGACAAGGAGAATATTGGAGAAAATATTTTTTGTACGACCATTATGAATACACAGGTATTAACTAAGGAAATATCTCAAAGATGGCAAAGAATAGATTCAAGATAATTTGTTTTTTCCACTACTAGCTATGAAGTTGACAATTATTGCGTCTTCTAGCCAACTGAGAAGTTGAATTTCTCTAATAGTGGTTAATAGTTTGTTCTATTATTAACCTAGGTTAATAATGGATAAATTCAAATGTTTTGAGAATCCAGGGATAGTTGTTTAACAAAAACTTGTGCAACATAATTTTGTATACCCAGGAGATTGTCTTTAACGTATTTGCTGCTTGAAATTACCTAACACGATAAAATTATTTGAATAAAAATGCCATTAGTTATTAGTGGAAATGTCAATCTGCATCAGACTACTTGATTTTTGTTTTATTAGTGGAAAGGCGACTTTGCATTCCTGTGCTACTTGATTTTTACAAGAAAAATTTTAATTTTTGCCTTAAATTTGGTTAGTAGTGGAAAAAATAGTATATACACCACGGTGGTGAAGACATTAATAGGCCTCGCACCTTATTCCGCTCGGGGCAAAGCCCCTCGCGAAATAATCTTGGTGCTCGGTCAATAATAACAGTCTTCACCACCTTGGTGTATAATATACTATTTGCCCTGTATATCCACCAACCATTAAGTAGGTTTTGTCGTTACCATGGATACGTTTGTAATTTTATTTTTAAATGTTACGATATTTTTGTCGTTTCAACATAAATAAATAGATGGTTGTTATTATTATTTATTGGGTATTTTTTCACAGCAAATTTAAATAAAAAACAAATTTTTTTAAATAGTTCAATAATTAATTATTTAGAAAATAATGATTTTTCACGAAAGAGACATCTAAAGATGATTCATTTATTTTATAAATTACATATAATTTACTGACCGTTCTGTTTTTGACAGAACTGAACGGTAAGTAATTACTTACCGACGCGTTGTTGCTTAGTAACCAGTAAACATAACCTACTGTTCTAAAACCAAGTTTGGTAAACAATCCGAAATAGCAGGGTCGTACAAAAATGGTATTATTTGTGTTATTTTTTGTTCACTTTTTATTATGTGATATTTTTCTGTAATAACAGAGTGCAGGAATTCGGTGCATAATTGAGACTGATTTATTTTAAGATGTAGATCATTAATGCTACTCTTTTATTAATTTAAATCAATTATGCTGGCGCCGCTATATCCATAGCTCTATGAATTTGATGATGCTCCAATCCACCTATGACCTGCCTTAATTTCAAAAGAGGGAGAGATCATTTTATGATATTTAAGCTAAGTCGAGGCATAGATAAGTTGTATAACGCAAGTACTTATGTTTTTGGTAAAATAAAACATGTTACAATTGACAGTCCCATCGTGAGGCTTAGTGTTTTGAATGTTACAAATTGGTGCCAAAGTGTAGGGCATCTGTTTGTTTGTTTGTTTGTTTTTGGGCGAGGAATCAGGATGGCGGAGCATCCTTCGTACCTCATGGCACCGATTGCTATGATCATTTGGCCGACCCTACTAGAATTTAGCCGAATCTGGGGAAATTCCACCGCCAGTAGGGATTCTTAACGTGGCAAACATCGCATTGACACGGGACCTACAGTTTTACTTCCTATCCGAGAAGAAGGCATGTTTTAAATTTTTCTCCGCTATGAAAAATTACCAGCTCGGCCGGGGATCGAACCTGCGATCTTTGTATTATGAAGCAAACATGCAAACCACTAATCCACCGAGACTGGCTGTGGGGCATCTGGTTTTTGTAAAATTGTTACAGTTGTTTAGTCTGTTGTTACAGTCTTAAGTTGATTAGAGCTTCAACATATGACTATGGTATATTTTGCAATGAACAAAGAAGCGTGGGCCTCGTGAACAACAAGCTGTCTTTTAATTGGTTAAATTCAGGCGTCATTGCTGCAAAAAATACTTATTATTGATTAATGAAAACGGACAACCAAAATGATTTCAAAAATCGATAAATTGTTAATAAAATGTTAAATTTAATTAATAGAAGAGGAAAATACAATAAGAATTAAGTTATCACAAACAAAAACAATCGATAATTCTGCAGTCAATAATACTAAACCTAGATGGCGTTCCAAATCAACATTGAATAGAGTCACTGCTTCTAGTCACCTAGGCCAGCTGGTCGATCAGAGTAACGCAAACCGCTGCCATATTGGGGCAGAGAAGGGTGATTTTTAATAATGGGCAAATTAAAACCACGTTTTACGTATTTGACATATTAGAGGTTTGATCTTTCATAATAAGAAAAACCTTTTAAAGTAAACGTGGATTTGATTAAATTCAATACAGAACAAATAATGAACAATTTCGTGCTTCGTCTGCCCCAATATGGCGGCGGTTTGCGGTACTCTGGTCGACCAGCTTGCCTAGGTAACTAGATGCAGTCACTCTAACATTGAAAGTTGACTCTTTATAGTATGCAGGGTGTCTTCTAAAGAATGATCCAATAACATTTTTTATCAATATACAAGGTGGTTATTATTTTAAGAATTGGTTTGAGGTTTCCAAATAATAGTTATTTGTATCACTAGGCTAGAAAATGCAGTTTTGCAAGTGCGAGTAATATTGGGGGTAGAGGCGAAGCCGAGGGCCCCAAAATGCGAGCACTTGCGAAACATTTTCTGGCCGTGCAATGCACAAAACTTTTTTGGTCGACAAGTTTTTTAAATTAAAACAATTAATTAATTTATTGTTAAAATATCTCCGGCTAGGGAATTTATTTTCTTCTATTGGCGGTCCTCACTCCATAGTGTAATTATTTGAATTTAAAATTATTTTATGACATTTGTCAAATTAAAACTTTTGCAAACAAAATTCAATTGCATTTTGGTTGAAAAATGGATAAAGAAAATATACCACCACATATTCAAAAAGTGGCAGAAACCGCAATTCAAAATTTATTGCCAGAAAAGTCGTCCAATCGATATTGGAAAGAATACGAACTATTCAAAAAATGGGCTTCTGATAATGGAGTAAATACTTATAATGAATATGTCTTGGTGGCTTATTTTGAAGAAAAGTCGAAGTCCTTAAAATCGTCGACGTTGTGGTCGGTATACTCAATGTTGAAATCGACTTTAAACATTAAAGACAACATTAATATAGAGAAATACACAAAATTAATAGCTCTTTTAAAACGCAAACATGACGGGTATCTCCCAAAAAAATCGAAGATTTTAGAGATGACGGATTTAGAAAAATTTATAAACGAAGCTCCAAATGAAGATTACCTTATGATAAAAGTAAGTAAAATTATTCTTTTTATCCTAACTAATTAAAAAATATACCTACTTGTAGACAGCTTTAATATTTGGCTTATGTGGCGCTTGTCGAATTCAGGAGTTACGAGACATAAAAACTGAAGATGTCATTGATAGAGGGGATGTTATAGTCATAGCTATTCCTCACACCAAAACTAAAAAACCTCGTACTTACTGCGTGACAGAAGTGCACTGGCTTGACCTTATTCGAAAATACATGTCCTTAAGACCAAACACTGAGATTAAAAGTTTTTTTTTATTTTATTCAAAAAACAAATGTACAAGGCAACCTGTGGGGATTCATTCGTTTGGAAGTATGCCCTCAAAAATAGCATCATATTTACAATTAGAGAATCCCAAAGACTATACGGGTCATTGCTTCAGAAGGAGCAGTGCTACAGCTCTGGCAGGGAATGGGGTAGATTTAACAACCCTGAAGCGACTGGGGGGCTGGAAAAGCAGCACAGTCGCTGAACAATATATAGAAGATTCTTTGGGTGCTAAAATAAACCTTGCAAATAAATTAGTGCATCAAAACAGTTTGGCACCACAACCTTCAACGAGTAGATCAGTTCCACAGGAAAGTTCAACACCAGAACCTTCTTCTTTGTTTAACGTTTCAAATTCATCTACCGTTCATAACGTGCAACTTAAATTACAAGATAAAAATTTGCCAAATGTTAACCTTTCCAATTCCCATCTGGAAAATTGTACAATCAAGTTTAACTTTAAATAATTTCTTGTGTATTTACATTTACTTTTAGAGGATGTTTTCGATTTCGTTGTTCGTGTTATTGTTCTTATGTTTCGTAGCAGATTAATTAAATTTTGTTCTATCGACTTATTTCACTCTCATTGACTGTTCATGTCATAACCTAAAAAGTAAACATGCATTTTCCGAATGAATTAAACATCTTTATAGCTTACCTACCCCTCAATTACGTGATATCATTTACGATTTATTAAACTGATAGATACCTTTAGCTATATAATAGTTTAAAAACAGTGAAACGGATTTATCATTACTGAATTTGTAAAAGTTTTGACATTTCAGCAATCAGCGTCGGTGTCGGTAAGTCAGTGGTACCAATCCAAAATCTTTCAAAGTCCCTGTTTCATTTTCTTGCCTAAGCAAGAAAAAGCCATTTTCAAGACGATTTTGTCGAATGGAAAATCCGTTTTTCTAGACGGAGGCCGAAAAAGAAAATTTTAAATGCATTCACCTCTGTAAATCACTTTGCTACTTACTAGAAAAAGTGTCTGACATTGCACCCGCAAATTCTTTTACTTCTGGTTTGTTGAGTATTCATAAATATTTCTCGATGTATTTATTACTATTTCATGCATAACTTTATGAACCAATAAGAATACGCACTTTTCCTTAGATACCACGTATTCCAACGGTTATATTGCGGTAACCATGACGAATCGATTATACGAACCTTTGTATAATCAGTTTTAATACCACGAGAGCAAACGAAAATAATCGATTATACCTACCGAGCGACGAGACGTATTCTGCGAAACACCACGACAGCGTAGCTGGAGTGGTGTTTTAAGGAATACGTCGTGTCGCGAGGTAGGTATAAGATTATTTTCGGTTGCTCTAGTGGTATTCGATACGATTATATAACAAATAAAATTTAGAATCAACTATTATTTTTGCTTTCAAAAGCGATGCTTTTTTGACAGATTAATTTAATTTATTGCATGCACAGGTATGTCGATGACTTCAAAATAATTGTTACTCTGACAACGATTGCTTGAACCAATAGTGTTGCAGGCTTGGAAATACCGAAACGATTATACAACGTCGTGAAGCGTATATTCACTTATCTATATGTGGTAACTAGGATAATTCGCAACTACTATTGGCTAATTTTATTATGAGTTGTATAATCGCTGTAATACCACGAGGTAATTTGAATTTATAATTAAAGTTGGCTGTGATTTTTAAATTAGATTGGCAACACTAACTGTTCACTTCACAGTTTGATTTGAATTGTCAAAGTGACGCTCCAAAATGTTTAATCTAGAACATAAAATTGCATAACCTCTAATTTACACAGCGAGTCAATTGGCAGGATCGCCAAACGTATAAAAAAATTCCCGCCTACTTTAATTTTAAATTTAAATGATCTCACGGTACAAACCTTTGTATATTCACCCGCATGAAATTCAATTCTTAAATTTCAAGATATCCATGAAAACTCCATAACAGTCAAATAATTTATTAGTAAACAACGCAATGATCCACAAACCTCATCAGGCTCTATTCACAATGTCTACAATAATTGTACATTCAATGTAAATAATAAATAAATGTTAAAGTTATTAGTATATATTTTATTCATGAAATAGTCTACCTGTATACAACTCGACGATCTAAAATACTCGAGACTCGACATATTGCCTAATAAAACACCACTCGACGTTCCGTATCGTGGTGTTTCAGGCAATATGTCTCGTATAATCGAGTATTTTCGATCGTCTTGTTGTATAATATATGACTATACAATTATATTTTATTTCAAGCTTTCGACTACATTCTGTAAATCCCCGCTGAGAAATAAATCCAATTCCAGAATTTCAACAAATCCATACGTGCATATGCACAATAAATACAACCTAATTATCTCTATGAAACACAAAAAAACTCAAAACGATATTAGAGATACTTAGGAAAAAGAAATGCAAAGGTATTCTCGGTAACTTTAATTTAGTATTCGCCGATTTATACTTGCACTATTCTCAGTATTAAATTCTAGACTATTATTTTATTTAGATTCCATAGTTCTTATCAAGGAAGAAAATCTATCACTTCTCCAATGGCATCTAGAAAGAGTGATCGATTTCTGCGGCGGCCTTGATGAAATTCTTGGAGTAGCATCATTGCAGTTGCCAAATGGCAACGTTCATGATTTGTTCGTGATTTGTGTATTTTCTTAAAAATTTAACGTTTTACATTTTTAAAATTACATTATAAAATGTATTCAAGGTTTAAAATTGCCCTCCCATAAATTTGGAATTTTTTTCTGCTTCGTCGACCGCAAACCTTTCTATATACAATTCAAAGGTACAGTTCCGGATTTACTGTACCTATTATTTTAATAATTATTGTAGGAGATGTGCACAGCATTCATAAAAGAAAATTTTATATTTAACTAAATTAATAAATTGCATACACCTTTTTTATACAATAAAAAATGTGCAAAATAGCATAAATTTCTTTTAACTTGATTTTAGTAGCAAAACCATCTAGACATCCATATGGGGGGTTAACTCTTTAATTTCTCCCCTTACTCATTTTTTTAACTATTTTGCTTACTAAAATTACAAATTGATCAAGTTAATAATTGAACAAATATTTTTTCGTAGAAAACAATTTTTATGCAATAACTTATTATTATTGTAGTCGTTTATTATTGTAGTCGGCTATTTCGAAAATTTTCAAATTTCACTTTAACTCTTTAAGCTTAACTTTAGTCGCTTTAAGTTTTAACTCGGTCAAATCATATGAAGAATAAGTTGGCTAAAACCGAAATCGATGTAATCTTCCTCCTCTACAAATTCTTTTCGCTTGTATAGGAGTCTAAAATGCGTTTTACCTCCCTAAAATTGAGAGAAACTGAAAACCCTTGTTTTCGGAACCTCATCAGTTCTTGTTTTATCTTGCCAAAATGCACCTTTTTCACATATTAGATACTCAAGATACTAGATACAAAAAGATACTCAAATAGAACGTATCGTGCAGGCTTACTGCATGTTATTGTATCTATTAAACCGTGCACTCACTAAACAGTGTTGAAATTTAGTCTTGTTACTTAATATTGTAATAACCAGAAAACCCCACGATAGGCTGGCGGAAAAAGCAGATGTCTAGAGAGTTCCCGACGCTTCGAGAGCCTAGTAGAACATTCGCGGCGGCAACCCGCGAAACACATATAAATGTGAGCTATTTGAAAGAAGTACAATAAGTTAATTAGAAGTGTGCAACGAGTAATAGTCTAGATAAATATTGGTTTATTCGAAATAAATATATTAATTAATTAAATAGCCTGTAAATAAATTAGTTTAAGTTCGTTGATAGTTCATACCTTGTCTTTTTAATTACATAAGTTTAAACCTTAGTACTTGTTAAACTTCTCTTGTTGATAAACAGTTAAAACAGCATTTTTAGTATTATTTAAAAAGAACGTTACAATAATTGTTATTTCCTATGGACATTCATTTATTTGTGCATAATCGCATATTTAAATAAACTGTTTTATGCCCTAAAGTGCATAATCGTAATTCTCATAGTTCTAATTTTTGTTTGTTATAACTATAAAAGTTTTATATTTATTTCAAAGATGATTAGACGCCTTTGTTTTGGAAATTGTTTGAAAATAATTTGCATGCACTCGGTAACTGCAAGCATACATATCGGAGGTGCGGACGTAAGCATGTGTACACCTAATTCTAGCGAAAACATACGAACTCCAGCGGCATCCGCCCACTTAAAGGAACTTAGCTGTATAATATATTCGAACTATTTCAAATAAATGCATACTAATTTTGTATATCCTGCATTTTATGATAAAACTGTATTTTCTGGCTGGATGCAAATGTATAGACGCAGAAGAATAACAAAGCCCAATAGGAACCTTTGAAATAAGATTTTTGGATATTTACTGCTCACTCACCATGATATTGATAGTAATATAATAAAGTGAGAAGCAAGTGAGGACTATAGTGTGATTAACCAGTGTGTTAATTTAATATAAAATAATTAAAAATAATACAAATTGGAGTGAATTGTTGTGTACTATTATTTTTTTATATTCGTTTTGTTAGATTTTCTATGTTTTATATTAATACTAATTATAAGTGAAGTAAATTATTATGATTTATTTAACAATAATTTATTGAATTATTTTGTGATAAATAAATCAGACTTGCTTAATTAAGGTGTATAATTAATTAGGTTGTTGGACGTTGAAGTGCAGACAATCGCTATCAAATGGATATCTACGCCATTAATTAATTTTAATAATATACTGATGTAACATAAAAATTGATACTTCTAGATTGTCAACTAGTTGCACTGAGAAATCTGTAACAAGAAGTTAAATTAAATTATAGAAGATATAAAAACTTGAAGTTGATGGTGAACTTCATTATGCACTTCGTTAATAGAAAAAAATTCAGAAAAATGATCAGATAGCAGCAGATAACTTTTCATTCTAATTATATTACGCTGTTTACCTTGCACATATTCTAAATAGTATTAGCGACCCACAGACGCGACGATATATTGTACTACATATCGTACTATACAGGGTGATACAGAAATAAAGGTAATCCTGATAGGTAGAGGGGAGTCTGTAGAGCTAATTTACTTTGACAAGTATAGGTCAAAAACGAAATTTTCCAGAAAACTAATTTTAAAGCTATATTGAATTTTTGGATCTGGTCCTGACCTTAGATCATTTTGGATCCAAAATTCATTGAACTTTAAAACTCATTTTCTGGTAAACTATTCGTTTTTGACCTATACTTGTCAAGGTAAATTAGTTCTACTGCCTCCCCTCTACCTACCATTCAAAGGATTACTTTTATTTCTGAATCACCCTGTATACGTTGGAAATAAAGTCGTATAGACCTGTCAATCGCTGTTTTCCCTACACACGTAAACAATTTGCAGTCATTAAATAAAACTGGGCGAAATTGTAATTGAAATATTTTATTCATCAGTCGTGAATCCTGTACGCATTACAACCTGTCGTTCAATATACGGGTAGTACGACAGATTTTATGGTAGCGTCATACTACACCATTTAACACAACCGCGACATACTGCAGGTTGTACTACAACGCTACACACGTTGCAATTATCGTTCAAACGATCGAAACAATTGCAATTGTACGACAGGTTGTACAGCCGATCGTTGCGTTTATGGGCGGTTATTATTTAAAGGTTCAAATAGTTTACATAGTTGAATTTGACTTCTCATACAAATGGTGGATCGCCTCAATCAGTACCTATTTTAAGATGGCAGATTTTTAAAATTTTTTTTTCCTTACCTAGAGATGTCGCATCGTTCGTTTTAGCTCCATTGCAAGGAGGCGGCATTAAACCAAATTATTTCGACAAATTTACCGCACAAATGGGAATAGAGATTATAGAAAATAGTTTTGATATTGTGGAGATTTGCAAGTGAATATAAAATATCAAGTAGCGGCATAACGGAGTCTAACTTTCTAATGTTCTTACAAATTGATATCAATTAAATTGTTTCGCATCAGTTCCATATTATCCAAGGTTCGTAAATGTCTAAGCAAGCTTAGAAAAGTAGGTCGTCTCGTACATTTCCACTATTAAATGGACATGAAAATGGCGGCAAATTTAAAATTAACGCGTATCGTAATGCTATGATATGCTATGACTTTTTATTTTGTTCATTAAATGCGAAAAAATAAAATACCTTTAAAACAACTGTTAGATACAGAATAGTACACT
This sequence comes from Agrypnus murinus, assembly GCA_929113105.1. Taxonomy (NCBI): domain Eukaryota; kingdom Metazoa; phylum Arthropoda; class Insecta; order Coleoptera; family Elateridae; genus Agrypnus; species Agrypnus murinus. The sequence goes on from OV816025.1 coordinate 160,552,198, forward strand.
ACGATGTTTCCTTTTTATTAAGAAGTATACAAATTTATTTACAAACTTCTTCAAAAACAAAACTAATTTCAAGAAGATTTAAACGCACTTCTTGAACCACGATCGAAGTTTCTTTTTCTGCAGATGTATTTGGCGTTAAAAAATTAGGTACTTATATGTTTAATTTTGATTATTTCCTTTATATACATAACAATGCCTACTTACCATGGTTACTGTCACTTTTATAATGGAAAAAATTGAAATCTCAAAATTTAACCGCGATTAGATTTCTGTCAAAATTCTATCGCTCATGACTGATTTTGAACTCGTTATAAAAGATGCTTAGACAAGTGAATGTACAGACAATGGAAACATATTTAAAAATTGTAATTCCTTTATTAACTGTACTAATGTAAATAGCAATAGATAATTTACAAACAATATCTATTTATGCAGAACATAATCATGCCGAATACCCCGCGCGCATTTAAAACAGCCTGATTAAATTTTGACGATATTTTTGTTAAAATGTCTTGCTCTAAAGAAATACGCCTCGAAAATCTTTCCGTCCAAAATCCCTCGTGCTACGCACTCGGGATTTTGTTGCGCGGATAAATTTACTAAACGTATTTATGAGCAAAACATTCTGACACAAACCGTCAAAATGTATTCGGCTATTTTACATGCACTTGGGATATTACTGTTGATAACATTTACATACAGGAAATGCTATGTTTAATTTTAATGAGGAATTATTTGTTATTAAATTAATGGATCTCGTGCTCTCTGCACAATCGTTGCAAGTTATCAATGGCATATGTACTATCTTTCAACAAAAAACTAAATATCTTGTCAACTTGGGGCGATTTTTTACAAATGCGCAACACAAGCGACATGTAGCTAATAAGCTGAGTTCTCGTATTCTGGCTTGCGCACCCGAGTACTTTTCTGACATATTGGCAGCGTTGTCATAACTCTAGCCACGGCAGTTGGCAAGGTCAATTCCCATTATGTTCAAAAAGGCACAAAGAGCATCAACAAGCTGTTGGCCTATATGACCTGTGTTCGGCAAAAATATCAGGAATCGTTCCACTGGAGACCCAATTTTATTGACGTACCTCAAAACAACAGTTACTTGGTCGATGTGGCTGATATCAGGTATTGAGTCGATTATTATCGAATAATATTTAGCATTTTTATTTCATCTACTTTTTTATCCCGTACTTTTTATACCATCTGAACCATTAATTCATTGATAATGTGATGGGAAAGGTAGGAAGGAATACCTTTACCGGCGTTGCCAATTTGTGCAATATGGTCCACCATGAATATGTCGAATTTGGCGATTAGCTTTATTACGCCCAAGAAATTTCCATTCGACACGTTGCCAATTGCTTCGCTATCTCCGCGTATTGCTAGGCCACGTGAGGGCAACATTTTGATCGTTTCTACAACCCTCAGTAACACAGTTCGCCAGTAAGGGACTTCTTCGGCAAGTTGCTCTATCAAAAGACTGTCAATGCGGCTGAAAACTCTCCTGCGTGCAATGAAGGCGGTCACGCGGTCATTGACGGTGTTCTGGACTAGTTTTATCATCGTCAATTCTTTTGGGATTCCTCCAGTCACTAAATCCAACTGTAGCAATTTTTAGCAAAGACTTGCCGCTAAAGTTGTGTGTATGAACACTCAAGAAAAACTCGGGCAATATTTTAGACCAAAACAACTGGGGTTTGCTAGAAAAGGAGGTTATGGAGCAGTTGTACACACACTCCGTACTTATATTTCTGAAAATAAAAACACTAATAAAATCATCATAAAGGTTGATTTTGCTAACGCTTTTAATTCAGGCGAGAGAGACATAATGTTGGATGAAATTTTACAACATGTACCTAAATTGTACCCATTCATGTTGCAGTGTTACGCTGAGCCATCCTTGCTTTTCTTCGGAAAAGACACCAGTCTGCAGTGGGAGCTCAACAGGGAGACTCGGCTGGTCCGATTGCATTCGGTTTAGCTATTCAACCTATAATGGTCTTCAACATGACATAGATAGAATAATTCAATGGAGTCTGGATAATAAACTCTTCTTTAATTTAAAAAATGCCATGTTCTAACTTTTGTACGAAGAACAGAGTTTCTAAAATTCAAATATAAAATGCAAAGTTTGTGTTTAGAAAGGGTATCGTCTACCTCGGATCTGGGAATTTTACTCGATCAAACACTTAGTTTCAAAAAGCATATTGACAACATTGTAAGAGAATCACGTAGAGTTCTTGGATTTGTTATTAGAAACTCTGTTTACTTTAAACAATCTGCTACCATAATTAAACTTTATAATTCATTTGTACGTGCAAAATTAGAATACGGGTCTATAATCTGGAATCCAACTAGTATAAATCAAAATCTGACAATAGAAAAAATTCAAAATAGATTCCTACGCTTCCTATACTTTAAAAAGTTTGGTTATTACCCTGACTACAGAACAATAAGAACAGTCGACTTACGGAATATTTTCAATTTACCGTCACTACATGACAGACGCGAGTGTTCTATGCTGTCCTTTGGATTTAAGATTGTCAATAATGCCATCGACTGTAACGAACTTTTAGCACTGTGTCCTTTGAAAGTACCCAGAAGAAGTGTCAGAACAGCTAGCTTATTTCATATACCTTTTAAAGTAATAACCCATAGTAAACCGTTGATTAAAATGTTAAAATTACTTAACTATGTACATTTGCATTTAAGAATTGACATCTTTCATACTACATATGTGAAATTTAGAGGCAGTATAATCGACTATTATAAAATGTTATCTTAATCTGGTTGAGCCCTTGGTGTGTCTATAACATATAATATAATAATAATTTATTGAATTGATCTGTATATATGTATCCTAACACATTGTACTGAATTCATGTAATTAGGCAGATTTGCCTGTTTGGATTTAAATAAATAAATAAATAATATATATTATGTAATTAGGAGATCAAGCGTTACTTTAAATCCAAGAAGACGTATAACGCCGAGGCGCCAGCCGAGTCGTTATAACATCTTCGAGGATTTAAAGAAGCTTGATCTCCGTATTGCATAAGTTGTTTTATTTTATTTCGTATTTCAATCCTAATTTCTCGCTTTTAAAGTCCATCCGAATTTATTGCATAAAGAAGCAAGTTGCCTTGTCTGTGTCATCATACGCGTAACTAAGGAGATAAAAAGCAGCATGCATGCATGCATGTGGCTATAATGCAACATCAAATTATTTACGTTGCCAACAACAACGGAGATCAAGAACGTCTTGAACTCCGGTGTCATTGACAACGGAGATCAAGATATACTTTATATTACTATATGTGGTATATAAACAATTGTTTGAAATACGAAATGAAATAAATAAATAATTGAGTGTCTTAAATCTGAATTTAATCCCTGGTATTTAGATGACGAAACACTGGGAGATTTACTTCAAGATGTCTTGTCGGACTTTCAACTCATAATTGAACATTGCAAACAGCTGGGATTGAAAATAGACTCGTCAAAGTGCGAGATTTACTTTTGTTCTGATAAGGATGGCACGATCGAAAGAGAATTCAAAGAAAATATCACCTGAAATAAAACTATTATCTGATGATACCCTTTGTTTGTTAGGGGCTTCAATTCAGAAACCTGCCTGTCAGCCACTACTAGCTAGCAAAATTGAGGAACTTTGAGGTTTTGTTCACGCGCCTAAAAAATTAAATAATCACGTAGCGTATTTTTTACTCCGTAATTGCTTTGCAATCCCTAAATTAACCTACCTTCTCCGAACTTGTCCTGTTTGGAGCTTTCCTGACACTATTTGTGAAATCGATACACATATAGCCAACGCTAATCTGGACGGAACGCAATGGAAATAGCTTCTTTACCAATTGGTTTTGGAGGAATTGGTGTTTGTAAAGTAGCAAATATGCTCCCAGCCTTTCTTGCTTTGTGAAACGCGACTTTTATGCGATGTTACCGAATATACCCACCGATCAATTAAAAATCGCGTACTACGAGGATGATTTGGAATAATAAAGACTTAAATGCCCTGACGAGGCTACTCTTATTCCAGTTGTCCCTTTCTTTCAGAATAATTGGGATCTCATGAATATTAAAACTACCCGTTCAACTTTTAATTTTGATAAATAAATAATGAAATAATGAAAATAAAATTGACAACGTTAGATATTTAGCTTCTTGTGAAAATGAATCCTGTGCATGGTTGGACGTCATCCGCTCAAAAGCTATTGGAACATTACTAGATAACAATACTTCCCGAATATCTGTTGCCCTACGGCTTGAATGTAACATACGTATGTGATCCACACACATGTATTTGTGGATCAGAAGTAGATAGTCAAGGTACTCATGGACTGAATTGCTCCAAAAGTGCTGGTCGACAAACCTGTCATTTCAACCTTAAATGATATTTTAAAAAGGAGCTTGGCATGAGTCGAATTTCCTTCTGTCCTGGCACCAACTAGACAATCGGACGAGGGGAAGAGACCTGATGGAATGACTCTTAGCCCATGGACAAATTCTTATTTGGTATAGCACATGCAGATACCTTAACTCCTTCATATTTAAATTTTTCCTTCATATCAGCTAGAAAAGTTGCAGCTAATGTAGCTTTGAAGAAGTTAAATAAGTATAAGAATATAATCAATCAAAACTATTATTTCGTGCCATTTGCAGTGGAGACTATGTGCCCTTTGAGCATAGAAGCTTTAGATTTTGTGGATTCTATCGTCTGGCTACTATTCCAATAGAATCGCGCTCGAAAGCCTACCTAATTCAGAAATAAACATTGCAATTCAAAGAGGGAACGCGGCTTAGGAACATTTCCTCCTTCGGTGGCTATGGAGCAAATTTTTTATTTACTTTAATTTCACGGAGTAATTTGTTAAAGCAGTTATTTATTATTTTTTATTTGAAAAAGTAGTCATGTAACATTTAAGTATTCAGTTATAAGTAATTATTAAAAAATCAAAATATCGAATTTTTGACATTTACATAGTATATCGAAAAATGCAATTAAACATAGTAAGCTTGTGTCTATGCTACTGTTATGAGTTTATTTTTCTGTGTGTGTTGTGTTTATTGTAAAATGTGCGATGTGGAGCAAATCTGACACAAAGTTGATAAATGTTGTAAAAGTTGTATAAAAATTATAATTTCGTAGGTGTATATTATATTAATGTGATCGTATTTACATAAAATGAATGCCTATTATCAAATAAATATAAAATTTTTAATATTTCTGGTTATTGTTATTATTATACCTAAGATTTGTTATAATCGGAATGTCAAATCTGGTAACTTCCAATGTGGCCAACGTTAGTTCTGGTGCTTTTACTCATTATTTAGAATATAAGTCGCTATTAGAAAGTAATATTGAGTAAAAGAATTTAAATTTTCATTTATTGAATCGATGCGCCATCTGTTTAATTCATTTCAAATTATCGATTTACATTGCTTTAAATGGGTAAAATACAAACAACGGTTAATTTAATTAATAAAACCCCATATAATCCAAAGATCGCAGGTTCGATCCCCGGCCGAACTGGTAATTTTTCATAGCGGAGAAAAATTTAAAACATGCCTTCTTTTCGGTGAGGAAGTAAAACTGTAGGTCCCGTGTCAATGCGATGTTTGGCACGATAAAGATCCCTACTGGGGGTGGAATTCCCCCAGATTCGGCTAAATTCTAGTAGGGTCGGCCAAATGATCATAGCAATCGGTGCCATGAGGTACGACGGATGCTCCGCCATCCTGATTCCTCGCCCAAACACAAACAAACAAAACTCCATATTTATATAGGATGAATATAAATCATTAATATGACCTACAGTGCTTGTTATATTACAATATGAACAGTGTAATCAATTTCATTTCTATGAAAAATACAATAATTACATCGAAATCTAGAGCGAAATCTACAATGCTTAGTTAATTGTATTTTAACATAATTTATGTTTGTTCTTTTGTTGTTAAATTATAATACGTTGCTCGGAAAGGATCAAATATTCTGTTAAATTCTGAACACTTTGTCTGCAATATATTATGATTTTAACCGTTGTTTGTTCTTATGGAGAAATAGCATTCAAATCGGCCACATTAAGTTGGCAAAATGTGATGTTTGACCCTTTCTTTTGCTTTATTGGAAATGGCCACCCTTGGCTAGTATTTAATATTAGAGTGAGATTTACAAGGTAAACGTTTTCAAAGTGGAGAGGAAATGTCCTATGATTGTTATTTCTTAGAAACATTAGCGAAATGAATTTAACACAGTGTGGTATCGACGCTATCGATATATCGATTCTTAGTTTCTTGTATGTACACAAACCTTTCCCATTTACTTTTGTCAATGGGGTGAACTTAGTACAATATAATACTCTTATTTTTATATTGTGTTTTATTGGAAGAAATTTATGTTTTTCACCATGACTGAATAGATTATTGGCGATATAGCTACGATATATTGCCAAATTGCGTTTCATGCTAGTTAGAAACTGGATTGCAGGTATTGTTACACCTACAACAGTTCGTTGTGTCCAGTTATATTGTCGGCAAACAGTCGCAGAACGGATTGTTTAGTGTATTGTGTCTACAACACATGCACACAGTGCAAAAACGAAAGTGTAACATGAAAAATCTTTTAAATGTTAACTATAAACTATATTTACTCACATATGCAAAAGACAGAAACAACACTGTACACTGACCAGTGTCAAATCATATTTTGCATTTGGGTTGTATAGTGACTTTCCTGACCGACCTGTGGTAACCGATCTCTTATTCTAATTTGCTTTGCGTAACTTAACCTATCGTGTACCCATCCAGCATACATTTCTATAATTTTTTTTATAATTAAAATTGTCCTGTAATTAAAAAAGTTGCCGAGAACTGCTTAGAGTTGCTTAAAATTGCTTAGAATGATGTCTATCATTTTCACTGTATATCAATTACAGAACCTTGAATTTTTTAAATTAAAAAAGTGTAACATTTAAGAAATTATTGTGGAATCGCGTTAAACTTCTAACACATGAAGAATAAAAGTGAAGATCTAGTTAAATAAAAAATATATTTTCTTTTGTTGGCCAATCACGCTTCTATATTGTAGATAAACTTCCCCATTAAAAGTAATTGTACCTAAAAAATGGTATCAGACTAGACAAACATAGGAAATTCAAATAATGTACGTAGGTTTTATTTAATATATTTATCAATTAGCTTTAGTTTGGCTGTCTTCAAAATAAGTAGATAAAGAAATTGTATATCAGTTTAAAATATTTGTTTACATTTAAATTTTAAAACAAAAGTCAGTACATACAATTACTTGCAGAATTACGAGCCCAAAATGATATCAGTTAGCAATTCCGTGCCAAGTTTCATGAAATTCTAGTAGGAACCCCATACCCCCCTATTTCCAGGGGTAAATTCATCAAGATCTTACGTTGCTTTAAGTTAGAGTAAGATGGGTAAATAAAGCAATAAAGAGTGATTTTTCTCAAAAAGAGGGATATTTGACGATTGTTAGAAGGAAATACTGTACTAATTGGGTGCCAACTAGGGTTTCTGACCCGGGAATTACTCTATTTTTTGGTGTCTAGATGGTGTCTATTAGATGGCAGTTGACATCTTGCAAATATGTAGCAAGTCATTTATAATAATTAAGTGATATATATATTGTAAAAAAGGACTTGAAAAGGATCCAAAAGAAAAGGATTGAAATGTTGTCTCATCATTAATAAATGAAATTATTTTATGTTGTCTGTTTTGATAATTATTCTCAAGAAACCTTATCATATGATAAACAGACGAAATTAAATTCTTTTTATATTATAAAAAAATATAACTGTATATGTATGTTGCATGTACTTGTACATAATGTATTTTTTAAAGTTGTACGCTAAAGATTCATATCTAAGGTTAGGATTTGTAACCATTTTCTTATATGAGTACTGCAAATTTCACTCCACTGTCCATTACCCACCTGCTATAAGATTTTTGTTAGCATTGAATACAACATAGAAATTCACTACATTTTTTTACTTAACTCGCTGAGTAATCTTTTTGTACTTATTCTATAATTTTTAGTAATTACTACTCCTATTCCTAATTACATAAATTTGATAAGCAATGAATTTGCAATGATTGGTAATAATTTGTCACTTTTCCATTCACATTTTATTTATATTTTTTAACCTAAATTATTAATATAAAGAAGGTCCTTATTACTTCATGTAGATTTCAACCAAAATTGTTAAACTTTTGTGTATGACCTTTTTTATCGATTCATGGTCATAGTCCAGTGCATTTAGGAAATTATTATATCGGGACCCAGCGATTTTGTATACATCTTTTCATTTATCCCCCAATCGAAAGAGTCTGCCATGGAGAGTTTAACCCTGAGTTTGCGCACCCCTAAAATTAACCCCTTCGCCGCCATCTTGGATTTATTTTTTTTAAATGCTCATATCTCACGTTCTAGCTATCGTACAGTGATGAATCCGGCGTGGTTGGATTCGTCTTGACTTATGTTTCTTGCAATCTTATGTGATCAAAAACTGTACGATCAACTGGAAAAAAGATATTGCCGTTCAAAGTCGACAAAACGACAAAAAAAAAAGTTTTTTCCTTTTCGGCTCGTATTTTTTTCCAATTCACCTGACACTTTTCGGTCACAAGACCGAAACGAAATGGAATGGATTTTTGAAATGGAACGGATATCGAGCATTTAGAAAAAAAAGCATCCCGATACGGCCATTCCTCGCCCGCCAATCCACGCGCAACGTTGCTCATTCATCCCTTAAAGGTTTATAACTTTCCATAGTTATGCCCTGTATAGTTAATTTATTACAGAACAAAACGGAAAATTAACTGATAAATAAAACTAATAGGTAAGGTAGACTTAACGGCAATAGAGGTAATAAAGGTATAAAATGAGTTTCGATCGGGAGATTGATTTTAAATCTTTTTTTCAGTAATGATTTTTGGTTTATGATATAAATCTTTACAGGATGTAAACGGTAAGGTAAAATAAAGTTTTTGATTTAAGGGTCTACATTATGTAGGAATTTATGATTTCTAAAATGCTTTTCGCTCTATACTTCAATACTATTCAGTCATTTCTTAAAATTCTCACACCCTACTTGAACCAATATAAAGTCCATTCTATTCCCGTACTTTTTCGGATTTGAGGTATTGGAGTATTTTTCATGGAAAAAAGTATACAAGAGAAACTTATAAAAATTGATTAATTTTTGAAAAAATTCCTAAACTGTTACCTAAGCGTAATTATAAAAAAAACTAAACGCGGGAGTCGCTTATTAATCGTACTTCACTACTATCCATTTTTTTTCTAGAGTCCTCTCACTTTGAAAGCGTATTGCTCGGGAACTACTGAACCGAATTAAATATTTAAAAAACGAGCAAATAGTAAATTTATTTCTACATGTAATAGTAAAATATCATATTTCTAACTGGTAAAGTTTTATTTTTATCGGACGATACATTATAAAAGGTACCCATTTTTAGGGAGAATTTCATTGAGAGCGAGTTAAATATTTTTTTTCTCAGAAAGTATATCTCATATATCTATGAGATTTTTGTAGGGGTTAGAAAGAAACCTTGCGGTTGTTATCCTATTAATTTTCGGACAGGAAAGTGTTTTATTTAAGATATATATGAAAAAATAGTATGCGTTCTTGTTTATTAATGGAGATAGCGTCAAATTTTTTTCGCTAAATTAACACTTTTCATATGTAGACATTATTTTCTTTAAATAAATTTTTCGAATTTTAACAATAAAAGTGCAATAATAAAAAAACAGTTTTTTGTCGAAACCGCTTGTCATCAAAAATCGTTTTTTTGTTTCCGCATTTTTATTATTAAAATTAGGAGAATTTTTTTGAAATCAATAATGTCTACACATGAAAAGTGTTGATTTAGCGAAAACGATTTTACGCTATCTCTATTAATAAACAAGAACGCATAGTTTGCTATTTTTTCACATAAATCTTAAATAAAACGCTTTTTTGTCTGAAAATTAATAGCATAAGAACCGCAAGGTTTCTTTCTAACCCATACAAAAATCTGATAGATATGACATATACTTTCTGAGAAAAAAATTAGTGAACTTACTTTCAATGAAATTGTCCCTAAAAATGGGTACCTTTTATTACGTATCGTCAGATAAAAACAAAAATATACTAGTTAGAAATATAATATTTTACTATAGTATGTAGAAATGAATTTGCTATGTGCTCGTTTTTAAAATATTTAATTCGGTTCAGTAGTTCCCGAGAAATACGCTTTCAAAGTCAGAGGACTCTAGAAAAAAAATGGATAGTAGTAGCTTTTTGTTTCCTTTTAATAGATGAATTAATAAAATCAGAAGAGAGAATACGAATTATTAGAAATCAATTTTCTTTAGATTTTTAGTTATTATTGGTGTCCAAAGAGGTCACTGCGACCACTACATTTGCTAAATACCAAATCTGGTTCCGCCTACTCTAGTGTTGCAAACTTTTAATTGTTTAAAAAGAAAATTTTTATTTGGTTTACTAATCTGGATCTACATAAAATAATAAGGTGTATATAACGTCTATCTCAAGTCGTTTTATTGACTGTAAATTATTCGATAAAATTTTATTTATTGTAGCGCTCTTTTATGAGAAGAACAATGACTAATAAATCTTCAATTTGATTCTTAATTGAAAATTCAAGGGTTTATAAAAAAAAGATTTGAATTAATGGTATGATTATCTATTTTTGCTTTTGTGATAGTTTCATTAAACGGGAAATCTCTAATTACCTTGAAAAGTCAACCTTGACATTTTGTTCTTAACATAACCCCATAATCTGGTTAAGACAGTTGCGATGATACGACAAAGTAAGTTTTTATTTTTTTTATTGTTTCTGAAAATTATAATTGACTGTTATTTTTTTTAGGTTATGTGGCTTATCACTTGTAGCTTTATAAAAGATCTTATAAGGAATTAAGGTGAGTTATGTCAACCTTAAATAAAACAGATTATAAAAATTACTTAACTTCTCCCTTTCTTTAGAATAACACTAGCTCTGCTTTTATTTATCACTCTTTGATTAATCACAAACCTGATGTCGATGTGATTTATCGATGTTCCTTTGTATAGCTTGGTATACATAAAGAGCACCACGCAGGAATCCACCTACAGCTTATGGAACTTTCTTCAGGATAGGATGCACAGCCGAAGCTAAAACGTTGAGGTAAATCACACCTAATTAATTTTATCTTTTAATGCTGACTGAATACTTTTGTTTCTTTTTCTTTTTATCGAACCAGTTATATTGTCTCCAGGTTTAGCAGCTCTCATTAAATAAGACTCCTCTTTTACTGCACTATGGTCTACTGGTTGTTTTTTTAAATTCTTTTCTTTGAGTTGTTGAAATAAATGTACACCTTTTTAGACGCTTGTTGAACTGTTAAGCTTTCTATTTATCTTGCTTTTAATTCAATTCTTTACAGGAGACAATATAGAAATTGTTTTATCAGTAACCGTAGTCAAGGATATTTTTAGATTGTTATATCAAACCCAAATTATGTAAAATCATTGTCAAGAAGACATAGAATGTTTAATATTTTTCTAAACTTATTTACATTTTTTTTCAGAAGTAGCTGCGAGTGAAAATCCTCCCACCCCAAATAATTCCCTTAATGAAATTATTATTATGTACATATAACAAATCAATAAAGTCAACTCAAACCTGAATCGTTTTGTGATAAATTCCTTATAAATGTCCAAATGACAATTGTTAATGATAAGCGGCAAATAGTCAACACTTTCTTTATTGTGTAACAATGAGAATCCATGAATCATGTAACCAACCCTTTTTTAACTTCCATAGATGAGGCAATTACTTTCATGAATGTTATGATAGAAAAAATATTATATTACAATATTTATAAAAAAAATTACCCAAACTGGGATTAGAACTCGGGTTTTGGAATTTGAAATCTAGCGCGCCCTGCATTTGGCTGTTGCATAGTGACTGCTGTCATACATTTCTTTTTTAATGAATTTCCATTTATCATACTTTTTTGTTTATTTTTGTTTTAATATTAATTACTTTTTAATTCTTTTTTAAAATATTATTAATTACGGTAGATTAATTATCAATTGATTATTAGTAACTAATCAACAATTAATATGAATTTATTTACGCATGTCCATCAATTCAATAATATGTTCTCAATGTAAACTATGCTTTGAACATCTAAATTTCGTCGGAATTCTATAACAATTAGAGGAAAGGAGTAGAAAAGAGATGCATGATTCCCACTACTCAATATGACCGTGTAATTTTAGCAAACGAATCCATCCACATTATAAAAAATTATTTCGAGGCTATGTCTAAAACGATGAATTCTCCTGCATGCTATGGATCCTTAAACCTTTCTCTTAATGATTCGTAATGATCGTGATTTGTTACAAACTACAAACGGTGCTTTGACAATCTTTCAGAACTATAGGTTCAGCGAATATCGAAATGCTGAATTTGAGTATTCCACAATTTAAAAGGCAGCAGTGAATTCCAATTTCTAATTAAAAAAGCAAAAGCACCTTTACGAGCGTATGCTAAATATCCTTGTTATTTAAAAAATGAGTATTTATTATGAGTACGTTGGCTATTAATTATCATATTCCAGATATTTTTTCAACTGGTTTCAATTTGAATGCGCCTTCAGACCATGTATGTCTCTTATTATAATATTATGTAGTAACTTTATAGGGGATTAAAAATTATTATATTGGACATTAGTATGCATTGAGACGAAAATATGTTTTCTAATTTAATTCAAAAACTATCAGGTACTGAATATAGTGTTCAGATCTGTACGCATAAGTAGCTTATGTGATTTCAAACGATATTCAGATTGGAGCGATTAGAATTGCGTTACGCATGTAGATATACGTTGCACATGTAAATTTAACCGGTTCGAATAAAATGGATAAACTATAGATCTTAAGTTCATACTACTAAATACTATAAATATAGAAAAATATTTCTCTATATAGGTAGTGTCCACATACAGGTATTTCTAACCTATTTCCTTATCATTTTCTGAGATTAACATCAAACCTGGGCAATAAGGAAATTATAGTCATAATAATACAAACATACCATTCAAACGATTGATCAATTAATCAATTCGTTTTTAATTGGAAGTAGCCGATTAAATAATAAACTTTATGCCATTAACAGTGTTTAACAAAAATAAGTAAACATAAAGATTACCTTTGTAGGAGACCATTGGAAACAAAAACTGGTTCTATTTTGTAAATCAGACATAAATCTCTCTTTAATCAACTTCGGTGGTTTGCTATTTATCACAAATAGTTATTAACCGTGAGATAATGCAAGATTCAAGGACAATTTCAATTAGATAGAAGTTTCATTGAACCATATAATATACTATGTACATTATTATCATTTATAAATGCGTATTTTTTTATCTTCGTCGTCTTCATGCGATATGAAATAATATACAGTGCAGTCTGTAAACTTAGCTCACATATTAATTCTCCGTGCAGTAACAACTACTAACAGCCTGTAACCTAAAATTAGTGAAACATTTTTGGCACAATCAGGTAAATTTATCTAAGATCGTCTGTGCTCTGTGCAACGCGGATTAGTACTATATGAATTCCAGACTACAAAAGTTTCTCTGTACACTTGCATTCATCCTCTAATTACTGCAAACTGTGCTAAATGAGCTAAATACATAAAAAGAAACAATAAATGCTAAATACAGAATACGAATGATTTACCTTAAAAATATATATCGGGATGTCGTTTCTCTTTTTAAAAGAAATCTTTCTTTTAAATAAGTGCATTGTGTCAGATTTTTGGCAACAAATGTCGATATATTGTTTTAATGGTATACAAAAGGGTCAAACGCGGTATATATTTTATTTAAGTGACAGTTTTAATGATGTTTTGTGCATTTTTATTTGTATGATGGTCATCTGTGTATGTGTGAATTTAGTACATCTGTTTCTAGTACTACTAGTTTAAATTGTTTGCTTTTATTTAAAGATCTTTTGCACTCAACAAGTTTAATCTTCTCACAACCCTACATTTTTCTTTATATAGTTAAATTAGAACACGTATATTCTAAAATTAAACAGATAACGGTGGTTCAGTATTAAGGCTATCCTGCCGTGTAGTTAAAGGTACCCAGAAGCTATAATACTTTTTGGAACTTTTCTCATAAATTAAAAAGTCCAGATAATATAGTAAATAGCATTTTAATATAAATTTACAATAAGTACTAGATATTTTATGAAAATTTACTTCACATTAGTTAAAATACCATTATTTGCCAAAATGTTATTTTTCCAGTAGGGTAATGCCGGTAATACTACGAATTTGTGTATAAGAGTTATTATAGTAATCTTATAATTATATTAAAACAAGGAAATGGAAAATAGGCAACCCAATTGACAGAGGAGCTTCAAAACTCTATGAATTTCTATAAAACAGTGACCGGCGCTTATAAAATGCATGCATACCAGGGGAAGAGCAATTTTAAGCAATAATAATAAGTAAGTCAGACCAGTTAAAAATTAGGAATAAATTGAATATCTGTAATAAATTATTTCTAATTCTGTTTTAAATATTATTTTATATTGAAGAGTACTTCGAGTTCAAGTTACACTTAAAGGTAATTCATTATAATTACTCAGATTCTTTTTCTTAAAACTATTCTATTGCTATGTCTTTGTAACATCCTGACAAGAGGAAAAACCTACATAATTATAATTGTTTAATCCTAATAAGTTATAATAAGTTATATAATATTCAATTAGTGTATTGCAACGGCTGTTCGTTTTACTATATCGCTTTGTTTATTCTTCTCAACTTCGAGTTGGTTTGAATCCAATCCTTAGATTTACAAGAAAATAATATACAATAATCTTTTTATCTACGACAACTATAGAAAGTTACACATTCCCCACAATCTAGTAATCGTGAAAACGACCAATTGCAAACACTCTCCAAACTAAACGGTAAAGACCGTGAGGAAGGAGTTCTCAACATTCAGTAGGTCTATTAAAACGCCATAGTTGTCACCACTTGCAATGTTTATAATATTATTAATTATTTGAAATATAAATGGC
The DNA here is from genome assembly GCA_929113105.1 of Agrypnus murinus. Classification (NCBI taxonomy): domain Eukaryota; kingdom Metazoa; phylum Arthropoda; class Insecta; order Coleoptera; family Elateridae; genus Agrypnus; species Agrypnus murinus. The sequence continues at coordinate 160,567,365 of OV816025.1, forward strand.
CGGTTTTACAAAGCTTGATTAAGTTCTAATCAACTTAATCATGATTAAATTTGAAATCCGGATATATAATTGGATAAAATTTCAGGTCTCTTAAATCTCAGCCAATGAAATTTTTGGATTTCAAATTTAACCACGATTAAGCTAATCAGAACATAATCAAGCTTTGTGAAACCGGCCAAAAATGTTATAAATTTTAGATAAAGGTTAATTTATTTTGTTTAATTAATATTTTATATTAAATTATATTTTGAATCGAAATCCATCTAGAAAAAATACCAACGGGAGAGCGGGGTATTGAACTCTAGATCGCCTGTCTAATAGCGGGAGCTTAACCCATTGATCTACGTAGACGCCTTTAAATGACTGGGTTATTTCTCATTATATAAAGTTACAAAGATTGTTATTCAATTAAAACGTAAAATTGATTAAATTTTTACATTATTATATAATTGTTAATGTAATATTATTTATTATTATTGATAAATTACAATAAAAACATTGAAAACATTTATAATTTGCTACATAATGCGAGAATATGTTGACATTTGGACAAAAGGGTTAATAACCTTGACAATTGAATTGTGATTGTATAAAATTATTTTTTGAAAACGAGTACAAACGTATGATTATTTAACTGTAAGTACTAAATAGTAGATTGACTGAAATTATACAGATTGTAAACGTATTATTACTAGTGTCTTCACAAATTTAATGTTTACTTTTGTCGTTTTCGAAATTCTAGATGTATCATGAGTGAATCCGATGATGGGAAAATGGGGTGTACACTTGTACACCTCCAAACATCGTGGAAGCGGCTCACATTACAACTCTTAATTTATTGCCAGAGGTTTCACGTAAAAAATATGAATGCGAGTATAAATTCTAGGTTAAAAAATTTTCTTAGCTGTTGGTGGTTTATTATTTTTTTGTTGTCGTAGATAAAGTATAGTGTGTAACGCGTGCAAAAACGCCAATTTCACACTCGTGTGATTGCGGCATTCGACTCCGTTTCATTCCGCAACATCTTCACACTTGTGAGAAATTGGCACTTTTCTGCACTTGTAACACAATATACTATTTTTATTATACAAATTAATATTAATAATTTAAAATCACGTGGAATAATTTGTATATTGTTATGATATTTGCCTTCCAAAAAAGGAATTTACTCACAATAATTCTAAATAAGCATATTTATGAAATTTCAAAGCGACACGTTAGATGGGTTGCATAACTTCAATAACTTAATAACTTCAAATTGTGAGTAATTTTTCTCTTATGAAGTAAAATATGGCTATTTATGATTAATATGCACACTTGTACACTATAGTCAGATAAAGGATATCTGGAAGACTAATTTTTCTATAGAATTTAGTTAATCTTCCTTGTTCATTAACGATGTGGGTAACGATTATCTAATTTTTCAATTTAATTAAGTTTAGGCCAATTCTAATGTAAGACTTAACCCAAAACAGACAAGGTGTATTGTAATAGCGAGATACAAGTATTCACTATCTTACCTTATCAATTAATAGTTAAAAATGTGTTTTCATGATAACGAGATTCATTTTTAGTGTAATATTAAAAATAAGATGAACTTTAACAAATATAGTGTAATTTTACCCTGAATGTTTTTAACCGATGAGATACTATTTCGCTGATTGCACTTGTTGTTTGTTGATGAGTTTTGACCTTCGTTTTGTGAAAGAATTCAGGAACCCATTATGAACAATCCAAATTGGACTTTTGGGGAATGGTCGGAATGGTGTGTACCAATTCTTTTATGATTTCTTGTAACGGGTTTCGTAATCGGCGAGGTGTCCCCTATCGATATCGAACGAAGTGTTCATTGCTCATTAATATTTTGTTTTTCGTTGTAGTGTAGTGCAGATTTATTAAAGGCAAATATTTACACGTATAACCCAAGATGGGAAGAATTTTATTCTATAGTAGAAGTTAAATAATAATAATCGGTAAGTATATGTTAAAATTACAAATTTAAACCAATAAAATAAAAATATTTAATTTAATGTTTTTCTAGGATGAATCAAAAATTGAAGAATTCGAAATAAACTAGGATAACTGTAATTGAGAAAGCTACTCGTGTATAATGGTTTATATAATTTATAATTTTTAAATTTTCTAGGTGGAATCGAAACTTTATCTGAATGTCTTTGAGAGTCCAAATATATCCGAAAGCCTCTTAAAAGAAGTTTTGTTAATGTCTTATATTTTATATAAGTACATACGTTCAATAAAAATTACTTTGATTTTATTTTGTTTCATACAATCCATTTACCAATGTAAGTAATATTCAGAGGAACGATTGAATTTGCAAGTACTTTCGCAAGTCATCGTTACATTCAAGAAGTATTTTCACATTTGTATTTTAACCCTGAAAAGTATTATTACCATGAAATATTAACTTTGTCGTGTAACTTTACACAGGTGTTTTAACGTTAAAATGTAAAATTACATTGAGATTGTAATTTTAACCTGTAAATCTATTTAAAAAGGATGCTTTACAATGCAAATTTAACCTAATATTGTAATTTCCCACTTCCTATGAAAATTACACTTTGAAGTAAATTTACCCCAAAAAATGGAGGTAACATAGTTGCCTCCATTTTATAGGGTAAATTTACCGGTAATTTTTTCGAGTGCAATTGAAGTGAGGTTACAACACCGCCCCTTGACGTTTATTTTGTTGTGCCTAATAGATATTTTTACAATCTCCACCAAAAAAACTGTAGATATTTACAATTTAGCTTTATTATACTTATCTACTATTAGCAGTGTCGGATTGGGTCGCCGTGCAACCGGGCAAATGCCCGGTGGGCCCCCCTGGAAACCGAAAAGTGGGTCCCCAAGACCCCAAGAGCAATTTGCAAAATTCAGATTTTATTAATTTTTAACGAATAGCCTGACATCGTGAATACAAGAATATAACTGTCTGTTAAAAATTAAAATTAAATTAAAAGTTAAATAATTAGTAATAGTTGTTGAAATTGAATAAAACTTCATGGGATTCAGTCCTCAAATTTATTTTTTACAAATTAATTAAGACGTTTTGATAACGATTTGTTTTCTTTATCAAGACCTAGAATTTTCAAATTACAAAGAATTAGACCATTCGTTCTTCTTCTTCTTCTTCTTAATTCTATGCCTTTCTATCGTTAAGTGTAAGACCATATATACTTTACTGTTCTTTCGTGCACTTTTCTCTCCATCCTTTTCTATCTATGTCATTTGTCTGATTTCTTCGATCAGATCGATTCCTTCTCTGTCTGTCTCTTCTTTGATTACCTCATTCCAGTCTTCCCTTTCAGTTCTCACCGTCCATATTTACTCCATATATTCTTCTGGTAACCAAACCATCTCAATTGTCCTTCTATTAACTTCATATATTGGTTTGATTTTGAATTCTTTTCCGATGGTTTCGTGCCTAATTTTGTCTCTTCTTGCTTTGTTATTTTCCTTAAAAATCTAATGTCCATTGCATAGATTCTTGATCCCTATTTGTTATTGCCCATGTGTTGCTATATAGTATTGTCGATCTTTCTATTTTCTTGATAACTTCTGTTTTTATATGTTTTGTACTTCTGTTTTACCCAAAACTGTTGTTTTGATTTTATACTTTCACTGCTTTTCCCAGTTTTTCACTTATTTCTTTGTCCATTTTACCATTTTCCTCTATTACTGATCTTAAATACTTATAGCTTTCGACTTATTCAATTATTTTTTCCTGTATTTGTACGTTAAGTGTTTTCTTTATACTTGATATTATCGTATTCTTTGTTTTGCCCACGTTTAATATGTTTAAGTTAAATTGTAGGTTTTGTTCTGAATCAGCTAAAATGATCATATCATCTGCGAACATTAATTCTGGCAATTTCACTTCCTCCATCTTCCAGTGTCCTATTTTTAATTTTTTCATCTTGTTTCTTGTCTCTTTAATTAATTCAGCCATCACTAATGTGAACAATAGGGGGCCGAGGACAAATCCCTGCTTCACTCCTTTTTCTGTTGTAAAATTGTTTGATTCTTCATTGTTTGTTCTTACTATATTTCTTATTTTGAACTTGCGACTTTTGACTCTTCTCTTTTCTTTGTATTTTTCATAATGTCCGGTCTGTTTTGTACTTAGGTATTTTATAATTCTTTTCGTTTCTTTATTCCACGATTCCGTTCTTTTTCATTTGTCTTTACTATTTTTGATATTCCACGGCACTCTTTGGCCGACTCTAGCACATTTTCTTACAATTCTTCCCATTTCTCTTCTATTCCCTTTTTTTAAATTGTTCTTTCAATTTCTTATCTTCTGTTTCCTGGCATTTCTTTCTAATTTCTTCGTTTTTCAATTTATAACTCCTTATCTTTTCTTTTATTATTTTCCTTCTTTTGTCGCATTGTATCTTATTATGTTTTTAAAACTATTAGTTAATTTACAAATGGTTTAATTCCTTGTAATTTGTTTTTGCATATTTTATTGGGCAAAAGTAAGACGAGAATGTTGTTGAATGTTAGCGGTGTTAATGAGTTGATGATTGAATAGAGACCGGGGTCTTTTTGATTTCTGGAAACTATAAACTAATAAATGAAGATCGTAGAAAACCGACAAACAAAATCCTTAAATAATAGACAATACCAAACCACAATAAAAATTATTAAACATATGCTATTATTTTTCAAAATTCTTCATCTACAGGAACCTTGTCTGGAATGGCACTTTCCAAAATGCACTACGTATCACTCTTTTTGCTAAATCTTGATAATTTTGCAAAAATAACCGTAACATTTATTAAGTTATTAAAGCGATTTGACATATGTTCAAGTTACTAACAAAAACAAGTGGGACCCCCTTAGCTATTTGCCCGGTGGGCCCCAATGTCGCCAATCCGACGCCGATTATTAGTTGCTCTATTATTATTAGTACAATTATCGAATATCGAGGTTGTGTCACTCTATATTTGACAAGTAAATTTAAATATATTAACCGGTAACTAATTTTTCATAATTCAGTTAAAATCTACCGGTGAGCAGCACCGGTTTATCACCGGTAAGTTTGCTGAATGCGGTCATTGTATTGAATGTTTTTGGTGATACCTGCGCCAAATTCAACTGCAAGAAAGATAATGTTATCAATAGCAGGAGAAAGTTATTGCGCATCAAATGATACTAATAATATTAAGAGTCCGATTTGTATTTTAAAATACTAATTTAAAAGTTGGCTGTTGTTAAGTATGACAAGCCATGATTTTTCAAATTATTTTATTTTAGCGCATACACGCTTGTTTACCTAGGTTATTAGAAAGTTAATAATGACGGTTTTAAACCACACAATTGAATAACGACTGTTTAAAATGTTCGTTACTTTAATATGTATTGGTTTAGTATAGTACAGCAAAATACATAAAATTAAATATATAATGTCCAATACTACTAAAGTTGATTTGTATGTGTGTCCGAGCCCCATTCTCGCGTTGTATAAGGGCTGGAGGCGAGATTTCTAAACCTAATGGACTTTCTTACGGACGTGTATTGTGGCGCCGTGATTGGTCAGCTTCTGTGGCGCACAAATATGAAATGAAAACTATCATAACAACTGACGTGTTTAGATAAATTCAATGTTGTTTTATAGTAGAGTGCATATTAATCCTTTTTGTGACTTAATAATAGTTTAATTAATAAGTCGTTTTAATTAATTAGAATTAATTAAAACGATAGATGTTTAAAGGTTTAACTATTAAAAGAAGCTTTGATATTTTAAATAAATAATATAATCGATTTCGTGCTGTCGAATACTGTGTCACAATAATTTAAACAGCAGGGTCGACTAAACTTTTTGCAAGAATTATCAGAACCCATCATCTCTTTCAAATGATTATGAAGATTGTGGTCATTCACATTTTTAGAAATTTATTATGTAAATAGGACTAATTTTAATATTAAATGTGACATAAATATCAATATTTTAAATAATTTTCGAAGTTAATCACTACTGCTTGCAAGGAAAAAGCCTTTAAACTTGCAGAATATATCAAAAAATATAAATGTCATCAGTACATTATTAAGGATTTTAAATTAAAAACGAAGGAAATCTAATGTAAAGCTCTTTAAAATAAATTATAGTTCGTGTGTGAGATAATATGTACAGGAAACTATTAAATCTATCGAATTAACGATAGATTTAACGTACGATTAACACTATCATTAACACACAACAATCATAGCGCAACAACACGACAGTATTTAATAAATACTAGACACCAATTATTGTGACTTTTATATTGTAAAGATGAAGGCAAGCAGGTTATGAAACTTCTCGAAGCGCCGAAGGCCGTCCACTAGTGGGAACGTAAACAGCCAATCACGGCGCTACAATGTAGATCCATAAGAAAGTCCATTAGGTTTAGAAATCTCGCGTCCGAGCCCCATTCTCGCGTTTTATAAGGGCTGGAGAGATGGGCTTGGGCTCATTCGACGCGTAATTTGCTGAGGATAATGCACGACGATTAGGTTATGTTTTAAAAAATCGATAAATGCTGATTCTATCGTATTATTTAGTGCTATTGAGTGTTATTTGGTACTAATATGTGCTCTATCGATAGAGAATCGATTGGAGATTTATGTAGGTCATGTAAATACTGACCTACTTTAAAAAAAATTGATAAATGCTATTTCTATCATACTTAAGTGCTTAGGCCCGTAGGGCCCATTATCCTAGTTAATTACCTATGATCGACTTTGAGAGTGGACACCCAGTATGCCCTTGACGTACTTGATACCTCATTAAATAAGACTTAAGGTGATGTTTCACTTTTTCTCGTTTGCGTTTCATATTTACCCCATATCCAGGTTAAAAATGAAACGCCGGGTTTACCTCTTCATGACTACAAACATAATTTTATATATGGTCTTATAGGTAAGGCTAGAAGGAATCTATTGATGTATAAAAACGAAGACTTTTTAATTTTAAGGTAGTTTAAAATTAAAAGTTTTATTTTTCGTTTCATATTTACCCCGGTTGATCCTACTAATATAGATTTACTATAATAATTTGTTTTTAATATGATTAAGAACCAGAAATGGTCACGCGGCACACTTCAATAACCATTAAATACTCCCAACAAACTGAAATATCTATGCAAAAACTACCAGGAAGGGTTGTGTAATATTATCCGTTGTGCCTGAAATGGTAAATATTATTGCGGTCGAGTCGAGACAGACGATTTTACGCCGTCACGCAGTTAACACAGACTAATATATCAATCTGTTTGTGAAAAGCAATAATCCTTTACATTTACTATACAACACACATGTGTTTACTATACAATCATTACAGCGAAAATCCACTTACTACGCTTGGACTTTTACGATTTCCACATTTACTTTTGTGTTTCTCTTTGCTTGCAAGATGTAATTCACTATGCCTTCCGTTCTTAGATATGGTTACTACTCGGAGATTAAATAAGTGATTCAAAATACAGTTTAAGATAAAGAAACTTTTGTTTCTTTGTTAGATGTTTGTGAGACGCATTAATATTAGTAAGAGCTGCATCATCAACAATAGAAGCTACACTTCAGCAACTTTTGAAGATTAGATAACAAATAACAGTTCCAATGACTATTCATATTTTCTAACATGATTAGAACATTATGCTTACAAACTAACGATTGTTAAACAATATACCATCACGCTGTGATTTTAATAATAAAATCTTGCAAGTTTTCTTATGTTAGGAGCTCATGGGTAATTTTCGGCAGAGCCACAGCTAAAAAAGGATGAATTCTACGAGCAGGAATATTTTTTATAACAAACTAGTATATCCTAACAAATAACAAAAACGTTCTAATTTAACTATCATAAATATAAGAATACAGAAAATAAATTTAAAAATCATTGTTCAATTCATTTTCTATTCTGAAACTTTCTTTCTCTAATTGATAATAATTTCGATATGTTTAGTCATTAAGTTTATTACTTATTTTAAACTTAATATACATTGCTTTATCTTCTTTATTTACGGACAACTTATTAATTAATTATTATTTTTCTTTTAATTGGGAATGTATAGTTAATAATAATGGTTATTTTTTAAACCTATATTTTGGTTTATACACAGTAAAAAATCAGCCTCGAGAACACTTTTTCGAGTATTGGGTAAAGATTTTAGAGTTAAAATTTAGAGTTGAAAAATATTTTTTTCACTCTATTCTTATAACATAAATAATTCTTCTACTGAAGTCTATTTTCTCTCTATACTATTAATTACCTAACTCTATATAGAATAAATATTTAATCTAATAGTATTCTACTTTAAAAGTATACCAAAATCCACTCTAATTTTAATTTTTTTAAGAAAAGAAAAGCCGTTAAAAATTAATCTAAATTGGTAAAAAAAATATTGTTAGTGTTCATGTTACTCTAGTTAGAGTAAATCAAACCATTTGGCATCAATATACATTTAATAGTGTATTCTAAAAGAGAAGCGTGTGCGCAATAACAACACTGACAAAAACTGGCGACAATAATAAATAAATAATCATTTATTTTATTATTGAGTTTGACCTTGGAAAACTAAATCTAATTAAATCTTCACTCTAAATTATAATCTAAAGAGAAAACAAATTATACAAAAGTTGTGTAACAATCCACTCTAAACAGGCAATATTTTTACCACGTAGAGTAAAAGATTCAAAAGTCAAAAGTAAAATCTTACTCCGAAACGATTAGAAATTTGACTATTTTAGTGTAAAAAAGCTACTATAAATGATTAAAGATTAACAGCCTTAGTTATAGTCATGTGCATAAATGATGTGTAAATCTCAAATCTATGCGTGGATATGCACGCGTGGATAACACGTGGATTTGTTCATAGTTATATAGGTAATTCCACATGATTTATACGCGTATAAATTACACGACAGAAATCTTTGGCAACGCTGCTATTTTTAGAATTGATTACCTAATAATAATTTCTACTACTCATTGCCTGGCGAACCAGTCCCCAGAAGCTATGAAGCTTGTGAAGGAGAGAGGGGCTATTATTATCATTACTCAGGGCCAACGTGCGGCTGCAGCTGGCTTACAGATGGTATAGCACAAGCCTCACATTTTTGTTTTACAGCGAAATCTGCAAAAAGTCTTAACCAGCTCTGCCGATACCGGGAGTAGATACCGGACCGCTTGAGTGAGCTTACTAGTTTAGTATGCTAGTCGTTACACTCCTTCGGCTAGAACCTTTTATCAAATTGAAAATGGAAAACAATCAAACGGCCAAAGAAGGTCGAACTGGGAACAAGAAGAGAAGTCAATATTACTAGATTTAATGCGTGAGAAAATTGATGTGATAGAATGCAGAAAAAACAGATAATAGCCTGAATAAGAGAAGAGAAGCAACTTGGAATGATCTAAAAAAGCAAAGTTGAACCTTCGGAGTACAATAGATATCTTCCAAAGACAAAAGAACAGTGGCGAAGGATGAAAAGGAAAGGGGGTTGCAGGGTTTCGCAAATTTTTAAAGAAAAATGGGAAACAGGAGAAGAGACGAGGGATTCATCTAATGATTTTGACTGGATCCTTAGAGATCTAAGGAAAAAGAGTGTGTTTCAAAAGAAAAAGCAAACGCCGATTTACCACTAATAATCACCCATAATTTCGCCTGAAATCATCTTTCGTATACGTCTCAAAGGGGTCTTGTCTCTTTTTATTAACTTTGGTCTCTCTGGGTCTTTCCATTTCTTGTATACCACCAATTTTATCTAATTAATTCTGAATCTCTTCGATATCTGAACCTACCTCTTATGAAATTGATAAAAAAGGCAAATTTTTTTTACTACTGTCACTTTACACGTAACTTAAACTAGGGTCGGAATGCGTGTAAATACACGCATCCATACACAGAGAGAAATACTTCATAAGAGCTTTGCACAATATTGTTCAAAACGGTGTTGGAGAAATTTATATTATAATTGTAGAATCGTATTGTCCAGCGTTGTGTTGGTTTTCGTTACTGAATTGTCTAACAGGAACGTACGACAATTATTTAACACAGTCAGATTTAGTTCTGCATTCTTTGGAACAATGTTGTAGAGGATAAGCTAGCATATTATGTTGAAGTATAATTGTAAAAAATGTTTAGAAAAATACAATATTTTGTTTGAATGAAATCATAATCCAGTGTTCAAACTGCTTGCTACTAATTATTGTGTTTCGCAAAGTTTATGGATGACATCCTATAGATGTCACCACTTGTAATTGTCGCTATTAATGTAAATTCGAGATTTATATATAAACAGCCGACGGCAAAAGTAAATTTTAGTGTTATACGTGTATATACTACACGTTGTATAGTATGTAAATACTATACATTGTATAGCTATATACATATTAGTTACATATATTTTAATATATGTAAAAATATATATTTTATTTGTGATACCTAACCTTCTGTATAGAATATTTGTGCCAGAGTATTGCACAATTTGTATAAATGTGAACAAGTAATTGTGTTAAAGACTATTAAGCAATTGTGGCACAACTAGCGCAACAATTGTACAATTTTGTATAAAATTGTATGCAATAACATTACACATTCTGTTTTAATAAGTAACACAATTTGTTATGGAAACTTATACACAACTATTCATTTGATTCTACAAAATTACTATTGACTTCCACAAAATCTTGACAAACTAAATGACACAATCTTCTTTTATAATTGTACACAAATTGTCCCTGTCACTTTATTAAGACCAATTTGTTTTACAATACCACACAATTGTTGATGAAATTTAAATACATTTTTCTCTGTGTAATTTACAACCCCGTGTAAAATGTTTATGAATATGAATTTTGTGTAAAATCATACACGTTCAATCCACGTCAGATATACGAGGGTGATCCCAGAAGTACCCGACCCAACAAAGAAAACACAAAAATTTTGGAAAAAGATTTATTTATTTTTCAACGTAATCTCCTTTCAGCTCTATACACTTTTCCCAGCGGTGTTCAAAAAGTTCGATACCCTTTTTATAATAAGAACTGCCTTGCTCCTCAAAATAGCCATTAACTGCTCACATCACTTCTTCATCGTTGGAAAATCTTTGACCACTGAGCCATTTTTCAAGTTTGGGAACAGAAAATAATCCGAGGGGGCTAAATCTGGCGAATATGGTGCATGAGGTAGCAATTCAAACTTTAATTGATTAATTTTGGCCATTGCAATAACGGATTTGTGAGCTGGCGCGTTGTCGTGATGAAACAACACTTTCTTTTTAGCCAAATGCGGCCGTTTTTGCTTGATTTCTTCGCTCAAACGTTGCAATAAGTTTGCATAATACTGGCCGTTGATAGTTTTTCCTTTTTCGAGATAGTCAATAAAAATTATTCCACGCGCATCCCAAAAAACCGACGCTATAACCTTGCCTGCAGATGAAACGGTCTTCGCCTTCTTTGGAGCCGGTTCTCCCTTTTGAGTCCATTGTTTCGATTGTCTTTTGTCTCGGGTGTGAAATGATGGACCCATGTTTCATCCATTGTTACGAAACGGCGCAAAAATTCTGCTTTGTTGCTGTGAAACTTCGCTAAACACTCAATTGAAAATTTTCACGGCACTGTTTTTGCTCGAGTGTGAGCAAACGCGGCACCCATCTTGCACACAGCTTTCTCATGTCCAAATTTTCAGATAATATGCGATGTACCGCACTTTTTGAAATACCCGTAATGTCTGCTAGCTCGCGCACTTTCAGTCGACGATCATCAAGTACCGCTTTGTGGCTTTTCTTCACCATTTCTGGAGTCGTCACCTCATTTGGTCGACCACTGCGATGCTCGTCTTGGTAGCTCGTACGGCCTCGTTTAAACTCAGCTACCCAAAATTTAACGAAGGAGCAGACTCACCCAGAGTAGAATCCAGTTCAGCTTTTGTATTGGTTGGGCTGAGGCCTTTCAAATAAAAGTATTGTATCACATAACGATGACCAATTTTCTCCATTTTCACAAATTCACTGACAACGTTCACTATTGATGGCTGACAAACAAATACTGAACAACGTGGCGCTTTCAAACTTGAAACATATGCTTTATAGACTGCGTACTTTCCAATACAGTGATATTTTCCACGGCCTACTAGATTCATATAAGCTTCGCTTATATGAATCTAGTAGCGAAGCTTATATGAATCTAGTAGGCCGTGATATTTTCAAACAACTACCGCCACCTCTTGGTCAGGTCGGGTACTTCTGGGACCACCCTCGTACATGCGTGTATATTACTATAACTAAGGCTGATAATCGTTTTAGAGTGTAATAAATTTACACTGACATTGTATTGAAGTTATCTATATAGTCTACATGAAGGTACAGATTCGATATTTTACTCTAACGCCATGTCTTGGACCTAAACACACACTTTTTATAGTGGTCTAGTGTTCTAATTTTACATTAAATTTTTACAGCCGTACTTATAGAGAAATTACACGCGTGTAACATAATATTTATAGCGCGTGTAAAATAATCTCACTTATAAACGAAAAATCGAACGTGTATAGCACGTGGAAAGAGATTTTTTATGACATGACTTACACGTGCCACTGACACTGTGGAATGTCAGTGTAAATTATTATACTAATATCAAGAATCATTTTATCTGTGCTATACCTAACTAAATAATCAACGAAACTAACTAATCTTAGTATATTTATGTACATAAAACGAGTTACTTTTGACAAAAATGGAATTTGCCGAACTTCAGAATCGTTTGCACGATGTGGAAATGATACAAGATATTCAGTTTCGCAATCAAAGAAGAAGAAAGATATATCTAAACAGGATTAATCCATTCTTTAAGTATGATGACGTATAGAGTTTAAAAGAATATATAGGTAAATATTCATAATTTTCATTCATATGACACAATTAGAAATGTAACTCAACAAACTCAACATACTCATAGGATGTCAAAGCCTCTAGCTACAAAGGTGATAAACCTTATAACAGATGATTTAGATGAATTAGTTTCAAACAAAGGACGTCCAGTACCCGTTGAGATACAAGTTCTGGCTACAATAAGGTATATGGCGAAAGGAGCGTATCAGAAAGATATAGCTGATTTACATGGCATATCGCAGCAAAGTCTCTCAAGAATTGTTTCAAATGTTGTACGAGTTATTGCTAGGAAGGCAAATTATTTTATTTACTTTCCAACGTCGCTTCAGGAAACTAGGCAAATAAAAGAACAATTTCTGAGAGTGGCATTCTGAGAGTAGGTATGCCTGGAATAATTGGTGCTATAGATTGCACACCTATTAGAATTAAGAACCCAGGAGGACAAAATCCAGCAATTTATATAAACAGAAAAGGGTTTTTTCATTGAACGTTCAGGTAATCTAAAGTTTTTTTATTCCTGTTCAATGACAAAAATTACGTACCTGAAATTATTTGTAATTGACTTCTAGGTAATATGTGATGCAAATTGCAAGATTTTGGACATTGTAGCGAGGTGGAGAGGTAGCGCCCACGATTCTCGAATTTGGGATTCTTGTCACACCAAGGAACGTTTTCAAAACGGGCAAATTAATGGCATTCTTGTTGGTGATGGAGGATATGCATCTTCTACTTTTATGCTTACACCGGTACTTAATGCAGCCAATTCTCAGCAGGAGCGTTATAATCGTGCTCATATAAGAACGAGAAATTGTATTGAAAGGCTTTTCGGTCAATGGAAATCCAAGTTCCGTTGCTTGGCTCGTGGAACAAATACATGGCTAGGCCCCACCAAAGCCACTATCATTGCTACAGCCGTACTGTATAATTTATATTTAGAAGACCGAATGCAAAATGGATTTGATGAAGATAGTGATGCGGATGATGAAAATGGTAACGTTGGCGTTGATGAGAACGACGATAATGGTCATGTAGTTGAACATGGTCAAGATACGTTCAGAGGAAGTGCATTCAGAAACAATTATATTAGGACACATTTTAACTAGAAAATAAAAATCACAATTAATCGTTTGCTCCACACTTACTTAAATACTGTTACATATTTAAGACAAGTATTAAGATTATTTAAATTTGTTTTAGTAACTCATAACAAAACAAAAGTAAAGTATAATAAAAACAAAAATATTTATAGAAACTATTCATCCTCATTGTCAATATTCGATTCTGACTTCTTTTGCCAATATATTGTTTTATACGCTTCACCTTGTAGTTTTAATTCATATAATTGTTTTTCATATTCTAATTTTTGTTTGTAAATTGGTTTTTCATATTTCAGCCTCAAAATGTGTAGTTATGTACTATGTGACATTTGTAACTCTTCCTTTTCTTTATAAATGGCAAAGGATGCTACTTCAAAGTTACTTAAATTAGGTTTACTTTTCTTAAGTTTATCCTTTGTTTCATCTTCTTACTTTTCGCAACATCTTTATTAATACCGTCGCTGTTATCCAAGACGAATTCTCCTGTTGCTGGATCTAATATTAACTCATCTTTTCCAAGATCTATTTCTGCATTTGTTGAAATATATTCTTCAATTTTTGTTTCTTCCTTTTGGCTTTCAAATTCTTTATCGTCTTCAAAATCGTATGGGATCAGCAGCCACCGCCGGTTTTCTGTTTTTCGCGATTAAAACGGGAAATCCTCACCCTTGCCTCTCTCTTCATTCTCCTCCACTGCTCCTTAACTTTAGTTAATTCCCTAGGTTTCCAATTAATAATAAATTCTTCTTCAATAAATTTCCACGCTTCTTTTTGTTTATCCGGGAATCAACAGATTTGTTTTCAATAATTGTGTACTTTTGCTTCATGATTTCTATTAATAGAAGTTTTTCTTCCTCGGACCAATTGGTACCTCTCTTCTTTTTGCTTTCCATGTTATTATTGAACATAAACAGTTACCGACTTACCGATTCAAATTAGAATTAACTTAAAAATGCATGAAAATTAATTATTGTTGAACTTTCGGATTAATACTGACCATGGACAAGTGACAGATAAAAATTAAAAAAATGAATATATGAATATAAATATGTATATACGATTATTAGATATCTAAGTGGCACATGAATGTGCGGGTTTAGATCTGAGAAGCCTATGAAAATTTTAATATTTTTGCGATGTTGTCAATGTAATGTTGGTTCCACATATTGCACATTTGCATGGGGGTGTAAAATGTTCTATAAGTACCAAACATATCCACGAGTGTAGGACGTGTGCATCTACACGGTATTTATAGCATGATTTACACGACGTCTATGAGTACGGCTGTTACTGTGTATAAAACTTCTTTGGGGTTTCTAGAATTTTTGGAACAAACTAATTTATTTTTATCGTAATCATAATGAACGACATAAACATTACAGCACATACTATAATTTTATAAAATTAGGTATTCCTTCTACTTATTCTATCATATTCTAATTAATTAATTTTGTTGTTTACGAGGGTTGCGCTAAAAGTTGTTAGTTATAAAAAGACCGTTGCATTTTTTAACAAAAAATCTTTATTGTTTTTCAAAATAATCTCCATTCAGACTAATACACTTGTGCATTCTTTGAAACCACTTTTTAAAACATTCGGAAAATTCATTTTCTGAAAGGTCCTCAAAAACTCTTTGAAATTCTGTAACTGCTGCATCTGCTCTGGAAAATCTTTCACCTCGCATCACTTTTTTAACAGTTGGAAACAAAAAAAGTCGCACGGCGCCAGATCTGGGCTATATGGAGAATAAGTTACCAATTGAACTCCCGTATCTTTGAAAAAATCCAATGTTCTGGCAGCAGTGTGGGAGGATGCGTTGTCATGATGGACTAAGATGTTACGCAAACCGGTCCTTTGGCGGCCTGTCTAATTTTGCAAACATCTGTGGTAAAGCTACTTCGCAGTACCATTCAGAATTAACAGTTCTGCGATCTTCAAGTGGAATAACAGCAACAGGACCACTTCGGCGAAAAAAAACAGCAATCATTTTCTTATTGACACTTCTGCCACGAATTACTTTTGTGGGCAAGTCTTCATCTTCGAATACCCAAACACTAGACTGCTGTTTAGTTTCAGGGTCGTAACTGTATACCCAAGATTTGTCACCAGTTACAATGTATGCCACTTGCTTGGAAGCTCCTCCGTCAAATTTTTGCAAAATAAATTTACACCAGTCTACTCGAGTCTGTTTTTGACTTTCTGAGAGCAAATGCGGTATCCAACGGCTTGCTAGCTTTCTTACCCCAAGATGTTTATGCAAAATGGTATTCACCTACGAGGATCCAATTTTCACTTCCTCCTAAATCTCCCTATAAGTAATATTTCGATTGGACTGAATCAAGCTTGCCACACGATCAACATTTTCTGAACAGGCAGCTTCCGCAGGTCTTGCTTCGTCTTCTAGCAGCTCTCGCCCTCGTCGAAATTCGCGGAACCAATGACTAACAGCGGATAATGAAAGGGCAGCATCGCCAAAAGCTGCTATCAAATTTTCATGACTTTGCTGGTATCCTAACTGTCTTTTGCAGTCGTGGAAAATCATAGCTCTAAAGGCAGTTTGCGGAATGCTCATCTTAACTGAATTAAAAATGCACAACTACTTATCTTACAAAATTAACTACGTTTCACAAGGAAATCGGAACGTTTGACAATTGTGGGTAACGAATGTCAACTAATGCGACATTCAATTGTTGCAATTGTTTCTAGCCAATTGAGCTTCCATGGCCTGCTACTAACTATTAACAGAGCATCTCTCGTATTTATTTTTAACAAATAACTATACTTAAGTTGAATTTAAGCTGTACACATTCTATTTAAAATTCATATTATTGTTAAATTTATTTATGAAACACATATCCATAAATAATCTCTTTTTTTGTATTGCTTTTTATTGTCAAAATTCCTGTGATATCCAATTTGATTTTATGAAATTCTTTTTTAACATGAGAAGCCAAAGTGACAAAATCTTTAAAATCTTTTATATAATTTTCTAATTTATTGAATCTCAACCGCAATTTCTGGGAGGTCTGACCAACATAAAAACTCACAATTTTTACAGGGAAATTTACAAATTAATTTAGATTTGTTGATTACTGGGTATAGTATTTTTTAATTTAGAATACAGTTATTTTATACTTAAAATGTTCTTTTTGATTAAAGTGACTTTTTGTGTTTCTTAGTATTTTAATTCTGTCTGTTCCCCAGTAGCATAATTATGCTTAATCGATAAGTATTCGTTATTATTGTATTTTAAATATTAAATGTTTTTGTAATATAAAAAAATATTTATTAAATCCTTATTTTAAATCAAATAATTAATTTACATTTGAATAATTTTCCTATATAGTATATATAAATATATATACTATTATATTTATATTAAATTATATTTGGATAAATATATAAAACATGTTAAACGGTTCATTGTGAAAAAATAATATTTTTAAACTTGAGGCTCTCAATTGGCAGTGGCCGATCCTTTTGTAAAAATAGTTTCGGCTGTTTCGGCAATCGGCGTTAAATGAACGTAAAAAGTTTTGGTGTTTGTTTACTAGCAGACCTTTGGGTGATGCAAAATCAAATAAAATAGCATATTAATGATGGTTTTTAAATCTTTATTGTGTTTATTGTAATTTTATGTCGCAGGCAGATAGTCATATTTGGCAAATAAATCTGTCTAGTAATTTACTAAGTGACGGGGCAGATAGTAAGACAAAAATAAATATGTGCAATTTTGCTAAATGTCTAGGCATTTAGCAAAATTAGCATTAACTAAAGCATAATCTTAGCATTTAACTAAATGCCGTTGCTTAGAAAAGGCAGTTAGTAAATGAATCACTTGTGCTATGTTAGATTTAAAAAACAAACTTTTCAAATAATTTATAAATCGAGTAAACCAAAATTCACGAGCTCTCCCTAGCCCCCTTAAGTCTGCAACTTCAATCTTTAGTGCCAACTCCCCTCATTCAAGACTTGAATTGAGCACAATCTCAGAATTGTACATGCTTACCTACTAAAGTTAATGGGCTTCGAATGTGTGCCAATGTTTACTTTTTATAGAGAACTTTAAAAGAAAAGAATTGCCAACAGCTTATCTTTTTGCCATCTTGTAAAATTTGTTTTTTTGAAAATTGACTTTTGATACATTTTAATTTCCTAGTATGTGGTCAACTTTCATCCTAGGGAATTAATTTTAGGTAAAAAATGTACCGGACTAAAATTCTATCTCTGTTCCTTGCTGAAGAGATTGGCTTTTGTTTGAATATACTAGGATAAATAGAATCTGAAATAATCGAGTTTACGTAAACTTCTGAAATTGCAAAAAGCTGATATTCGTGTGAAACAAAAATGTATATTTTAAAAATAGTCAAGCATCAAGAAATATGGATTGACTCCTTACAGTAGGTAGTAAATAATAAGTAACTATTATCAAATAAATAAAGATTATTAAAAAGTTTCACAATATTTATTAAATTACAGCCTGACAATTGTTTCGACAGCTAAGCTGTCATTATAAAAGGTAATGTGAATATAAACAAACACGTTGCTAAATACAAAAAATAGATAACTAGATAAAAAGATAAAAATAATAAGAATTAAATATCTAACACTTCCAGTCACGGAGAATTACTGAGCTCAATCTTTTCATTTATTAAAGGTATCCTGAGTTTGTGTTTGTGTATCTCAAAAGCTTATAAAATGTCTAATTTGCGTGTGTTATTACAAAAATATAGGAATTTGATATTATTTTGGGGAGTCATTGTGTGATTCTGTTCTAAAAGGTGTTTGGCGTAATTAGAGTTTTCAGGATGTTTATTTCCATAACAATGCACGTGCTCTTTAAATATTATGTAAAACGACTACAAAAAGAGCAATTCAAACGGTAAAATGCCCGATTTCATGGTATCGTGTGTTCTGTGTTTAGCATTAAATAAGAATGAAAAAGTATTCATGTTGGTTTTAAAGACTATTTTGTAATCGTTTGTTTTTCGTGTGCAACTTTTTTTAATATTTTGCCAAAATATTGTATATATATTGTCATGATATTAGACAGGCATTAGAAATCATGCACCCACATATAGTATGCTACCAACAAGATGTTTGGTGGATTGCATAACCTCAAGAAGAAAACATGTGATTTTAAATTTTTTTATGGAGCCAAAGAAAAGGTATTAATTCAATAAATATGCACTCTAGAACACACTAGGCAGTAAAAGAATAAATTCTAAAGTTGATTTTTCTTACAATCTTGACAAATTTTCATTGTTCAGCTAACAATGTGATATCGTTAACTAAATATGCAAAACAAAATAAAGTTTAGGCAGTTTCAAGGCAAGTTCTAGTGTTATAAAGGCAGACAATACCATTGAAATAAAATGCACGTTTCTGCGTTTTGCCATAGCAATCTGATGTAATGTAATTTAGCTATTATTTTAATGGTTTTGATATCTAAAAATATATAAATAATGTTAATTAGGCTGTAAGGTTGGATTTCATCAAGGATATATCTAGGTAATTTTAAGTAATTAAGTTAAATCTAGTTATTTGATAGTTGAGTAGGAAATGAAATAGTTGATGTAGGAAATATTTTTTATGTCAATACAAGTGTCATATCGTATATCATTAGAAAGGGATTTTTTGGCTAACTACTTATTGAATTTGTTTAAATAATAATTAATAGTTATAAACAATTATGTGGTTATGTTGTATTTAGTTCTTTAAGTTCTTTTGTTTTCCACCAAAAATATCACTAAAGCCTTCGTTTGTTTCAAAAAGGTTACAAAAAGATCGGCCGATTTAGTAACAAACTCTCGGTTATTTTAGATCTTTCAAACAGTGCACACATGTTGAGAAAAAAATTAAAAAATTTAAGGTTGTGTAGTGAGTTTGAAAATTTTGTAAACAAACCAAACGTTAAAAGGTTAGGTTATATTTTATTGAAATTAATATAACAATCAGTGTTGTGAATTTATTTGTGGAATAATATTTAATTACAAGAAGAAATTTTATTTGGATAATGGAACTTTTAACTTTCATTATAATTTGGATGTTGGAACTGAATTTAAAAACTAAAATCAATAAACGGACTTACCATATTTCAAGCAAGCAGTTGGATTTGAATTTAATTTATTAATATCATTTATCTGGACATTATTTGAAGGATAGGTAGGTGGTTGTGCTTCCACCATTTTTGTATTAAACCATATGAAAAACAGATAATTGCTGTGTTGTTACAATTTCAGTTGGCAAATTGTTGGCCCCAAATATTAATTTAAATTTTAAGGTATTTATTTAATTTTAAATAAATTTAGTGATTAAGACTATGATGCCAGAAATATTACTCCTCGGATAAAAGGCATTAAACTGTCTTAAGATTGATTTTTCATTTGTTCATGTCATCCAAAATTTATTTTCTTTAATTTTTTTTAAATTCTTTTGTTGTTTGTGTTCAATTTTAAATAAAACTGTCATTTCAATTTAAAGGAAATTTGGTTTATATATTTCTTGTTCTTTTCTTGTGTTTCCTAGATTTATATTTATTTAGTGCTCTCTTCAAGCGATCCACCAGAAAGTCATAGTGTGGGGATTTTGATTTTTCACCACGTTTGTAATTAGCCGGAGCAATTTTTTTTCAGAGTAAAGGTACGTGGCTTATATTTTGTATCTATTATCACTGTGCTACTACCGAAGTCTGTTGCTGTATATTTTGTTAGTAATCTCATATAAACCAATTTTATTTTATCAATTTCTTTCATAATAACTTGTTGCCCGAACATAGGGGCTTTCCTAATAAATCATTGTCAATTGGATATATTCTTTTGATCGCTAACCTATAATCTTTTTGTTTAAGTAAAGTGTCAATCATGTTTGGATTATAATGGTTGAAATCTCTTTGTTAAAATATGGCTGTGTCAGTGGAATACTTAAAACTCTGGGTACCATGGATCAGTAAGCTGCTAGTTTATATGATTTGTGGTGACAGGATTCATTTGGTATGGTTATGTCCGTGTGTGTTGGTTTTCTGTATATGGAAAATTCAAATCTTGATAGTTAAGTCTAAAAAGTTAATAGTCTGTTTTGTTCTGTTTCTAATGTTAAATTTATGATTTGGTGGAGACTATTAATAAATATTAGAAATTAATTGATAACCTCAAAAGAACTTTCAAAATAAGCTAAACTGTCATCAACATAACGAAGCCAAAATATAATGTATTTAGGAAGGTTTAATTCAAATATTGGATCTTAGATCGATTATACGATTAGCTAACCGAGGACTGAGTCAATTTCCCATCTCAGGCAAATCGTTTTTTTGTAGATATGTTAAATTATTGAAGGTAATATAATTTTTACTTATACACAGATCAAATAATTGAATTAACTCTAACCTTTTAACTAGTTCTATGTATATTACTATTAATCAAGAAACTATCTAATAAAGTGGAAACTATCTAATACATTATTGTGGAGGTATTCTGGAGAACATGTTAGAAACATCATAGCTAATGAGTTTTTAATGTGGTGAAAGATGTATGTTTTGGATCTTATTGACTAATTCTAATGGATTTCTAACAGAGTATTTCTATTTGTAACCTATCGTAATTATAATCTGGTTGAGTTTCCTGGACAAAATATGATTAGTTGCATTGACATATCATACAACTGGTCTAATAGACATATTCTGTTTATGTGTTTTGATGAGTCCCTACAGTTTAGGTGATTGTGGGTTTTTATTTATGATTTGTTGCTTTTCAATTATGAAAAGCAGATATTGCAGTTTTCTAAAGTGTGTTTTATTTCTTTTTGGAATTTTGTGGTTAGATCTGCTGTGTATAAAGTTTCTAAATTTTCTTTATTAATAAATTCGTTAACTTTTCTGTTTTCTGTGATTTTATGTTTGATAGATTGAAGAAGTGATATGTTAGCTGTTTTGTTTTGCATTTTATCTTTTTTCAAAGACATCTCTTTCAAAAAATTCGAAATCTGGAATTTCGCATAATTATTATGATCTTTTTAAGTGTAATTTCACATTCAACGGCCAAAATCTCTCTAATTTTATTAGTAAATTCTGGAAAAGAACAAAATCTGAAACCTTTGTTAAAGAAATTGTGTTTCTCTGTCATTGAATGTTGTATTTGACAAGTTCATGAAATGAGGATAAAAGTTTGTGGTGTTCTGGCAATTAAGGTTATTTTGTAGTGTACGTTTTTGTTGTATAAATGGTTATGGAGTTCCACAAAGTAATGATTGAAACAGTAAACGCTAATAATAACTATTATACACAAAATTTTGCTAAAGTGCCAAAATAATAAAAATTATAAAACTAATGTACGAATATTTCTAATTATATAAAATACATCAGCAAGTAGCAAGTAAAATGAACAGAAATACTTAATATATGGGACAGCTTTTATCGTAATAGATTTGCCTATTGTAAAGCTCTTAAAAGTCGTGGAAACTGGTAGCAGTAAAACTCTAGTTCAAGTTTCTGTTGACGGTACTAGTATAAACGTTATGTTAATGATTTATATGATTAGCATAAATTCAATTATTTATTATAATGATAATTTGCAGTTAAAACTGAGTGTCTATCTTAGATGTTTAGTCCTTTAGTGTATTACGTATCTGTATGTATGTCGAATATGGAAAACGAAATGTAAAAATAATAAATAACACGGCAACACATACTAAATTAAAGCAGTAAATTTGGATAATATAATATACTATGCCATAAACCGTGAATAAAATTACCACTTTAAAGTATAAATTAATTATTGAGGTGTAAGTTAATCAGCATAAAAGTCATTTAAGTTATTTTAAAGCTAGCCGTCAAAGACGCACATTCAATTACCACTTTAACAACACTCCGTATTCTGTTGTGGAAGCAGTATTTGCGATGTTCCGATTTTATGCGTTTTTATTCCTATTTTCTATATTAATCAGAAGACGTAATATTCTTGATTTCCTTTATGAAAACTTACGGTTACATCTTGTAGGAAATATTATTTAAAAATAACAACTGAAATATTAAATCTGTTTTAGTTATATAAATGTATTTATACCATTACTGCAATTATTGCTTTACAATAAAATTTCAACATCATTTTTTTTAACTTTTATTTTAATCTAATAGCTCAATCTAATTCTCAAAGACGTGGTGGCGCACAATTTTTGAAAATCTAAAAACGTGAACGAGAATCATAGCGTCTAATAGCATTTTGCGTCTCTATAAAGAGCAAAAAGTTAGCATTTGCCATTCGCAGTTGTTTGAAGTCCGAGCGAAGCGAGGAGTGAGGGCAGCAGACAACTAAGGGCTGCAAATGCTTTTCTGTCCGAGTGACATACAAATGTTTTTCATTTACCTGCTTTTAAACTTGAAAATGGAACTACAAATTTTAAACAGTAACCCAATTTACCTTAAATTAAAATAAACTTGTTAAATGAATGTGATGGAGTGAATGAAAATGAAAATAAAATAACATAATCAACAGACCATAAGTATAACATGAATAGTCCTTTGTTGTTTCAGCGGTACTGTCCAGCATAGACCTATCATAGAAAGGTTTTACTCTGAGAGTTTTTTATGCTGCAGAATACGATGTTAACATTATTTTCAGAATAATTTTAGAATCTACTTCTTTACGACTGGCTTGAAATAAAAAAGAATGTATTCAAAATTAATAACATTCTAATGTAAAAAATAATAATTAAATGTTGTAATATTAATTTTTACTTTGCGAAAAAGCAATATAAATAAATTAGAGTAAATTTGGGATAAAGTAACAAAATTCAAGATAAAAGGCAAACGAATCAAATTTGTAGTAAAATCTTTTGAAGTGCATTAATAGAACATTACCATGATTTTCGAAAGTATTTTATAATAATGTTTTCACAAAAATCACAAAGAGTTGAAGATGGTGATTAGGTTAGGTGATAAAGCATAACAACAGGAAATTGAGAAATACTATTACTATGTTAAAATCTAACTCGCTTTGAAGGTCCTGGTGTTAAATAATCCTCTTCGTCACTCTTTACGTTGACAGCAATGGGAGAGTACGGAGGATTGGTGGCAAGCTCCTAAATTTGCTAAAGAAGATCCAGAGCCTCATCTTCATCTACATATGTCACTGCCTTCCAAAATAGGGACAGAAGCGTTTTGGCATGACTTTCCAAGACATAAAGCATCCAGTCCCAGTCTGTAGGGTTTTCTTGAACTCCAACCACTTCTGGACCGTGTGGTGTGTCCGGAAGGAATGGTATCTGGCAGTGCCTTGAGTCGGTGACAGTCGTGCAAGACTTAATATGATGGTCTTTACAGCACCCTTGAGAAATACTGGTAACTGAGGGTACCCAAATCTTGTGTGTCCATGTCACCCCCATGCAAAGTGATGAGATACTTTTCTTCTGCGTTGGCAATGTCCTCAGCAGAGGAGTGTTATGAGAATATCGAAACTAACTCTTTTAGCTGATGATTCTTCTGGAGTATAGGGCAGCATTTGATTTTACTGTGGCCAAAAATGGCAGATGCAGTGTCACATCCACTGACGACATGCAGAAAAAGAACAATAAATAGGTTAGTAGAACGCGAGATACAATGATACAACATAGACTGGATGCAGGTAGGTGGTGGACACTGTTCGAGTGTCCTCGCCCCTTCTCTTACCCCCTCTTCTGCAGACACTCTACTCATTTGTTTTTTCTCACCTCTGAACAAATTCCAGGTCTATTATGTTTTTTTACTATATCAGCTGTGTACTCTTTAGTATGTGTACCTACACATTTTTCGTTGTCCACACCTACTTACAACAATTAGTACATCGTTCGTTGGTACCGAATAAAATAAAAAACATTGCACAGTAAATGTAATTAATTAATCTATTGAAAGAAGTTTTAGCAAAACCGAAATTTATGGGAACTTCCAGATTTTGCAATAATTATGATATTTTCACTGCTCTGTAATTTGATAACTATTACCAGTAGAAAAAATCTTAAATATAAAAGTTGTAGCAAATTTTCCTCTACAATCCTCTACAATTTTGATAAGAACCTCTTCTATGCATTTTGCCATCCAGAACTATTGAGCAAAAATCGGAAAAAGTGTGAAAATTCCGAAGGTTTTTCGATATTGACAGTATACCTGCAAAACCTCTGTAAATCTAAATTGTCTAAAAATGACTTTGTCATGTTTCTGATGATATCGAAGGTCCCTGCAGATTCGTGCAAAGTGTTGGGACTGTTAGATCACTTGCCTAATATAAGATACAACGAATTACAACCCTTCTGGAAACTTACATACTTACAAGTTATTTTAAATGCCGCTAGATCGCAGGCAAATAGTTTTTAGACAATTCAGACTTACTAGGTTTTGCAGGTATACCGTCGATATAACTCTGCTTGCACATTGTCTCCGTTTCCGCAAACTTGTTTTTTACTAGTGGTGTTGGTCCCTACAACATATCCAAAAAATATAGATATTCGACCTTTTGCAAGGAAACCCATTTTTTGGTACATATTGACTGGACTATAGGAACACTTCGAATAAAACTCGTACACCGAACTTAACCAAAAGTTTAGGGGTGCAATGCACCGACTTGGCAGCACATCACCTAAAGGCGCGCAGGTATGCGTACGAGAAATAGTACTAATTTACTACTCAAGACCTTAAGTAATAACATGGTAGCAACCAGATAGTGTCCTGTCCTGTTCTTAGTTTTAAATACTGTCATAACGAAAAATTTCTTATTCTGTGCAGTAAAATTTTAATAGGGGGTTGTTGCTAAAAGCAGGCATGTATTCTGGGAATTCTGATAAGTTATTCTGATACAAAAATAACATCAACAGGAACTTGTAACAATAGATTTGCAATATCGAAACTTCATTTTACTAGAGAAGACATCGACGTATGAACTTCTCAACAAAAAAATCGACTGCGTTAAATAGTCCAGGCGACAGGGAAATTGGTATATTGGAAAAGTCACAAGACTTGATAACGGCAATTTTAGTTTTTTAGTATGTAGGGGGGTGTGTGGTGAGTCTACATTTAAGTTTTCGTATTGATCGGACCGTGCGAAATGTCCGCCATTTTGCAAAAAAGGGGTTAAAGAGTTTTTTCAATTTATCTCGTTAACCGTAGGTTTGAGGAAATAATAATAATAATAATAATAATAATAATTGCTATAACCCATAACCCGGAAACCAGGCCCCAGAAGCTATAAGCATGTGCGGGAGGGAAAAAGGAAAGAAGTAACTCATAACGTTTTTGTCGGAAATTGGATTCTCTACAACTTCCTCAAATACACTTCTTTGCGAAATGTTTGTAATAAAAAAGTTATAAACAAATAACCGTAAAAATCGAGGGGTAGCAAATCTTTGGGGTGAAATAACTATTTCATTGTTGGTCGTATGAGCAAAGTTGTTCTTAGCTTTCTTGTAGACAATTTAAAAACGAACAATTTAGTGAACTCAATTTTGGCTCCGTTCTTTGGTATAGTGGAAGGCAGCGGTCGAATGGAGGCAACTCGAAAATGAGGCAGCAAGCGTGTATAACGTTCTTCCTACTGCTAAGTTATTTATCTCGTTAACCGTACGTCTGAGTAAAAAGTTGTCACCACCATCTTTGTCTGCAATACGATTCTCTACAACTTTTATACTATACTTTTTTGTGTCATGTAAGTAGTTACAAAGTTATTATATAAACCGCTGGAATATAGGGGGGGTGGTCATTTATATTGAACGTATGGGGTGAAATAAGTATTTCATTTTTTGTCGCACGGAAAAAATTGTTCTTATCTTTCTTGTACACAATGTAAAGACAAGAATCTTCATATACATAGTTTTTTTTATCACGTTCTTTGGTATAGTGGAAGGCAGCGGTCGAATGGTTTATCCATGGCATATAATACGAATTTGTTGAACATATGCATTCTATACGCAATTAAACAATGATTCGATAATAATTACATAGAATGTATTAGTAGGTGTGCTTCTCTAGCGATTCAAATTCTGGTTGATGGGTGGGAGAATGGCCCGGTGCCTTTAACCACTCGAGGCGAACTGCGCAGGCGCACGAAAGTCGTAGAATACAGCATGACTGCCATCCACTCAGGTCAGTCCAATGAATCAGTCGGTTTGGTCCAGCCTATGCGAAAGCCGTTAAGGTGAGCGTCTATTTTGTGTGCAAAACGTCTTTACGTGAAGGTGAAGTTTGCGTTGTGAACATGCTACAAGCGTTATAGAGACGCCCAGCTCGTTTCGGGAGCCATCACCGCCAAGGCCAAGTGTTCGTCAATGGCGTGGCCATCGCCGTTATCTCCAGCGTCTCCCACGGCCCCCTCAGTGGCGGCGAACTTCGATTTTTCAACGTAGTGCTTCTTATGCTCCATGCCACTCGCTTACGTTGCTCCGATAACCAACAGGTGAGGGTCGTTGAAACGAATATTATAAGAAAAACTTTTTAAAATCTTGTCAGAAACTTTAGCGATGAGTTTAGTATACAATTGACAACTCGTATTGACAACATTGCCCACTTGGTCTGCTTCTCTTAGAAACTTTCGTGCTCCTCATTTCATCATTCAGAGTTTCTTTGGAGCAAACATTTTACTCCTCTCTCCTTCACAACACAAACTTCACCTTCATGTAAAGAGGTTTTGCACACGAAACAGACGCTCATCTTAACGGCTTTCGACTAGGCTAGACAAACTCATGGGACTGACCCAAGTCAATCATGCTGTATTCTACGACGTTCGTACGCCTGTGCTGTTCGCCTCGAGTGGTTAAAGGCACCGGGCCATTCTCCCACCCGTCGACCAGAATTTGATTCGCTAGAGAAGTATACCTACTAATACATTATATGTAATTATTATCAAATCATTGTTTAATTGCGTATAGAATGCATATGTTCAACAAATTCGTATTATATGCCATGGATAAACGTTTCGACCGCTGCCTTCCACTATACCAAAGAACGTGATAAAAAAGTATGTATATCAAAATTCTTGTCTTTACATTGTGTACAAGAAAGGTAAGAACAATCTTTTCCGTGCGACAAAAAATGAAATACTTATTTCACCCCATACGTTCAATACAAATGGCCACGCCCCCTATATTCTAGCGGTTTATATAACTTTGTAACTACTTACATGACACAAAAAAGTGAGTGTGAAAATTGTAGAGAATAGTATTGCCGACAACAATGGTGCTGACAACTTTTTTATTCAGACGTACGGTTAAGGAGATAAATAACTTACCAGTAGGAAGAACGTTATACGCGCTTACTGCCTCATATTTGACTTCCCTCCATCCGACGACCGCTGCCTTCCACTATAACCAAAGAACGGAACCAAAAAAGTGAGTTCACTAAATTGTTCGTTTTTAAATTGTCTACAAGAAAGCTACGAACAATTTTGCTCGTACGATCAGAAATGAAGTAGTTATTTCACCCCAAAAATTTGTAACCCCTACATTTTTACGGTTTTTTGTTTAACTTTTTTATTACAAACTTTTCACAAAGAAGTGTATTGATGAAGTTATAGAGAATCGAATTTCCGACAAAAACGTTATAAGTTACTTCTTTCCTCAGACCTACGGTTAACAAAATAAATTGAAAAAACTTTAACTCCTTTTTCCAAGATGGCGGACATTTCGCACTCTCCGATCAATACAAAACTTGAATGTAGACTCACCACACACCCCCCTATATACTAAAAAAATAAAATTGCTGTTATCAAGTCTTGTGACTTTTTTTACCCTGTCGCCTGGACTATAAAATGATACTAAACTGCCGACATTTACTAGTGTGCAGATCTATGATGGCCCATGGAGTATAGCAGAGTATGCTGCTACTAACTCGTGCCGTAATGTACTCAAAGGTGGTAAACTGCCTAGCTTTACGCACCGACCGCCTATTATCACATCAGGAAATGATTTGCCAGGTTCTCATTTCCACAAGCTGAGTCGACCATGGTTTTTCTGAATTAGGTTACATTAAAAAATTTAAGGAAGGTCCTTACCTTTCTCCATTTAAAATCTGGCCCTCTTTTAAGTAAATAAAGGAAAGCTACATCCTGGTTGTTTCTGATCTCCTCTCTGTACCAGCATGCAAAGATTTTAACTTTTCTTGAAATTTAATGTGCAATGCACGGCCAATAAATAGTAGTCCCTCTAAAGACCTAAACAAAATGCTTTTATTTAAAAATTCATATCGAAGTATAGTCTTGATAGTGATTACGTTAAGAAGCGTTTTGGAGAGGTAAAGGGTTCCAAGAAAGTTTTTATAGTTTTTGTAAAGACAATAGGGTGTTTTATCATTGTTTATAGTGTGTTTATACTACATTTCTGAATTTGTTTCATTTGCTTACATATTTATTACCACTCAATAAACCTGAAATAATCAAAGGTTGTGAGTGCAATACCAGGTATTCTTTTCTTCATTTGAAACTTTGTTTATTTTGAAACTTTTAAGGAATTTTTGAAATAATACATGCTTAAATGAATCATCCTCATATTCAGGGAAATGCTTTGTAAAAGCTATGAATGACTTAAAACTCGTCTGATAACAATACAACACAAACAGGAAAGGTTTTGCAATAAATAAGCCCCCTTTATGTATACTTCGTATTATATTTACATATGTACTTCATATTTGTTCGAATCAATTATTGTTTGCAAGTATTGGATCAGTCAGCTGTTTATAAATTCTGAAACTTTTATAGTAACATCATGGTTAATTATTATTTCAATCTAAAACAGGCTTCTTTTCGGATAGGAAGCAAGATTGTAGGCCTCGTGTCATTGCGATGTTTGGCCCAGATTTCGTTAAATCCCAGTTGCAAGATTGGCAGAAATTATTTAATTTTTGAAGCTTGAAAGTTTTTAATGGAAGATTAACATTAAACTGTAACATGTATTAGGTAAAGCATTACACATATTTTTATATTTTATTATATTTTGCATTTACACAGCAACTTATGTTAACCAAAATTTATTTTCAAAAATTGACAGTTCGAAAAAATATGTAGCTAAAATATATAATAATTGTATTGATAAAGTAAATAAAATATCGAGTGCACAATGTTTGAATGCAATTAATTCGTATGGAAAAATTGTCATCCTGTGGTAGGATGGCCATGATAGCTCAGGTTGGTTTGAGCTTTGGAGCATATAGACAGAAGACCTGCGTTCGATCACCAGTCAAGGTGATAATTTTTCTATGCGAATTTGGATTTATAATATTATCTAATATTATTATACATTAATAAATAGTTAATATATATGAAATATAATATAAATACAGAGATTAGTTAAAGTTTCACAAGTTTTATTAATATCTTAACCTGACAATATTGTTTCGACACTTTGTGTCATTATCAAAGGTAGATAAGATTGATAAACAAACACGTTGCTAAGGATAAATACATACAGAAAATAGGTAACTAGATACAATACATACAAAAAGTAAATATCTAACACTTCTAGTAAAGGAGAATTACTAAGCTCAGTTTGTTCATTCATTAAAGGTACTGTGCGTTTATGTCTATATATTTCAAAAGCTTCTAAAATGTCTAATTTGTGTTTGTTGTTGCAAAAATGCAAGAATTTAATGTTGTTTTGAGGTGTCATTGGGTGGTTCTGTTCCAAAATGTGTTTGGCATAATTCGATTTTTCTGGATGTTTAAGTCTATAAGAGCGTACGTGTTCTTTGTATCTTATGTCGAAGTGTTTGTCCAATATAAACCGAGTTACAAAAAGAACAATTCAAACGGTAAATGCCGGATTTCATGATATCTTGTGTTTTATTAATATATCATTTAAAAGTTTAAATTATATAGCTAACCCTAGATTAAACTGTAGATCACATTACACTATAGGAACATGCTCCAGCGAGTGGAGTATTGAAAAAACAGTCAACTGGTTAAACAAATCCCGTTCTTGACATTTTTGGTAGCGTTTAAAAAATATTGAGACTGAAATTCGTGATTTGGATCAAATGAAAGCTGGAACCTTAAGCTAATTTATTACCGCATTCACATGTACATAACTGTAAGTTTCAAAAGAATTTTCTAACTATTGGTGTTACTTACGTAGGTAATCTTAGTGTCCTAGTTTCAAATTATTTTTCAAAACATTTTTCCTAACGGCCTTCTTTTAACTTTCTTACTTCCTGCATTTCATTTGCACAGATTACCATCTGATCTTTTCTGATAATAGTTACTTTATTTATTCTTGTGCATCCTTCAACAACAAAAAAATCGTTCTATCGTTAAAAGATTATTTTGCAAGTCACTGAATAATGCAAATAAAAAACCTCTGAATATTTGCTGAAACAGCGCCATATATTATACCAAAATACAAAGACATTTTAGACGAGCTGCACGTTTCTAAATATACTCATACGTTAAGTGTTAGCGACTCCAGTAATAAATTAAGCGCGACATAATTATTCGAAAAGTCCATATGTCAAAGTAGTCTAACCTAGACCTACACCACTACATTCATTATTAAGAGGTACTTTATGAACTTGCCAAATCTTATATTCACAAACTGCCGACAAGGTTAACATGATGAAATGTTCTCACACGCGCAGCCAATTTACATTCATAAATAATTTTGTGTGAATAAAGTAAAAATTTATGAGTACGTAAATATATGTACGTTTACATGTTGAGAAAGCCGTCATTTTTGGTATTTTTATAAAGCACTTCAACCTTAGTTGTCACGATTAGCAATTGTAATATTATTCTATGTTTAAATATATTCTGCATTCGACTAGAAGCTTAACAGTATTATTAAAAATAACTTTGAAGTTTTAGTGCCTTAATATAACATTCATTCCTTCATTTTATAGTTTAATAGATCGCAGATTTGCAATTATCGCTGCAAGGTAATTAAATAAGTAACCTATCTAACACTATAATTGTTCATTTCCTTAATGAAAAAACTCCGGAATTTGTACAATCTTAGTAATTACAAAATTCTTTAGTAAATTCTCTTTTAGTTTAAAATACTTCAAAGGCAAGACCGGACAAAACAATACATAAAGTATTTAACCAAGGAAGGCCGAAAAGTTATAAAAATATAAAGACCTGTGATATCACATAAAAAAATTCTGAATTCAATTTCCATTAAACAGAATTCGGTTTAATTTAGAATATTGTAAAATATATTTACATTTACAAACATTTAAATACAATACTAGCATATTTCTTCAAATAAAAGATTTATTTTTATAAAGATATTATTTTTAAGATATATAATAAAACAGATGTACAAATATTTTTAAAAATATCTACAATAGACAAACATGGTAGTTCATTCTCGGTAATACTAAATTAAAACCATATAATAACATTTACATGTTTCTTTAATAAAATACGCTCATAAATACATTTTTAAATATATAACAAAACATACATTTTATTTATCTTATGTGATACCAAGTTATTGTAATTTTCTGTTTCTCCTATTATTGTTAATACATAAAAAAATTCTTAACTAAATGTAAAGATTTAAAATTTGTGTTGAAGCTAATAAATAAAAAAGTTAAATAATTAAATCAAGTTTACCTGATTATAATAATTTATGCATACATAAAAAGAATCGTATTATCGTATCAATTATTCGCAATCGTATTCAATATGGAATCATCATTCGAATCGTATTATAGTGAGTGGAAAGAAGAGTTTTGTTTGTTAGGAAAATAGATGTCGCCTACCAACATGGGGCTCTACTTAACATTATTCATTTAATTTTAACAAGGAAATAATTCTCGACAGTGCATATAAATATTTTCATTCCACGGATTCAAGTTGTATAAAAATATTTAGAAATTGCAAAAGTATTCATATAATTTATCTATATCTTAAACAAAGGGCTAATACTAATCAATAATCACATATAAATATATGATACCCCACGTTGGGCGCCAAATATATGTGTTACTAGCCCTTTTTAGGATAAAGACAAATTATACGTAGTATTTATCTAAATAAAAACAATAAGTATTTTTAAATCCGAGGGTATCAAAGATAAACTTTTGCGAAAAATTATTCCTATGTGAAAATCAGATGGTAAGCAACATACTAAAACTTTAACATTGTAGTGCGTCACAAATGGAAGTTGTATGAATTAATCTAAAAGCACTAGTCAAATCAAACACTATGGCCATGTACATTTACAATTTCTTCCAATAACTAAAATACAAGAACACTAAATAAATTGTAAGGGTAATTTAATACCTACCGAATTATACTACCAAATTATTTTTTATTTTTTTACATTTGAGGTAACATAATGATTGAGTAACATAACCTTCAGAAATAATACATCTATCTTTTGGCTTAAAATACTCATGAATTTATGAATTTATTTTTTACGTTTTTGCTAAAGTTGATTTTTTGAAACATTTGTTTGTCGTTTACAGTTTTGGCGATACATTTACTAGTAAAGTATACCTACGAGTGTTCACACAAGTAAGGATACCATAAATACGTGTATTGAAAGTAATAAATGTTGCAATAAGTTATTTACATTATAAAAAAAATATAAAGCTTACGTTTTCGTTTCTCCTTTTGTTAAAAACGATGATATCTGTTTGTCACTAGGAAGTTGATCGCTGCGATGAATTTCGTAATTTAAAAATGTCATTAAGTTTTCTTTAAGCCTGTTGTTCTTCTTTTCACCAGACATCGTGGTAGAAGGCATACAGAAACATGTCAACAGAAACAAAGCAGTAGCTCGTGGTAACATCTGTAACAACAAAATATGGGTAAGCATTCTACATTACTTAAAAGTAAGGTAATATCTACTTAACATTAGTGTTTTGTTTTATATCAACTATCAGTGATAATAGTAATCAATTATTATCGGTATTAAAGATTAAAAATTAGGATCTGTTTCTGACAGTGACTGGTTTTAGCTTACAAAAAGACTAATTGGTTTATCTGAAAGTTGAGATTTATCTAAATTCATATTTTGGTTTTTTTAATTTTTCGTTACAAAGAGAAAATGAACTGTTAACGCAAATAATGATAGTAAACCATAAACCTTAATACGATTCTGTTTACGAATCTAAATCATCCTTTGACTATAAACACTAAATGCCGTATCTGTTAAAGTACCAAATAATCGATTGATCAAAAGATAAACTTTATATCAATAAAACGTAAAGCCATAGTATAAAAGGTATAAACTTAATTCATGTTTCTATATGGTCAGTACAAAATACGTCGAAGCTATAGGATCCCTGTGAAATTGGCATTCCAAAAATAAAAATTTCCAGACATACACAACAAAGAAATTAGCTTGTCCTGCAGTAGAAACAGTTATTTAAAAAATAAATTTCGGGGATCATTCTTACGATAGCCCACCATCACATTCCCCCAAAAACTTCCTAATTAAAAATAAGAGTAGTTAATAAAAAGCACAGCAGTTATTCGTTGAAGTTTCAAAATAAACAACTTTTTAGATACATCCAGCCTTGTAAACAAGTTTGCTAGTTAGTAGAAGAAGTACCTGGTAATGCACCCACAACTTTTATTATTTCTGGTTTATTAAAAAGTCCTAATTTATCAACGTATATACCAACCTAAACCTTTTAAAACCACATGTTGTATGCATCTGGAATCGACTCGATGTACAATACAAACGACATATGCACAATAAAAACGCCATAATTGTTTCTACAAGACCTTAAGACGCAAAAGAAAACTAAGATACTTATCACTTATCTAACAAAAGAATATGTCAATGCATTTGAATCCAGTCTTTTTTGGTGATCTTAATCCAAGAATTTTAATTGGATTCATAATTTCAATCCGTGAGTTATCTTTTACTTGGGTTAATGATTTGCGTCAAAAACAAATTCACTAAACAACGATAAGAAACTATATGACAGGTTAAACAAATTTGCTTTCCTTTTATGCTTATTATTAACTTGCATAAAAATATCTAATTATTTCTCACTAGTCCGAATAGCATAATCCACCCATTGTACCCCTTGGGCTTATGCTTAGTTCAATCATACATGTGGTTTGGAGAGGTGAGACTTACAAGTGGCCAAGTTCATAAAAAGACAATCGACCAAGACGATTACTTAGCAGATATCTTCAAACCTAATCAATTTAAAGCTAACATTATCTTAGAAGAAATTAATAATCTAATGTCCGAAGAAATCACTCCTCTTACTTCGAAAAAAGTCGCAACGATATTAACACCAATCTGAACCCTAGAAAAGCTTCAGTATTTGATCTTATCGCTGGCAAAATTTTGAAAGAACTGTCTAAAAAAAGGTAGCGTTCTAAATAAAACAGGTGCCTACCATTTAGAAAGTTGCAGAAGCGATTATGTTGCGTAAATCAGGAAACCCATTATGAACGCTCAGCCCGGTCCCTCATAGTACAGCACATCACCGGTCAAATTCATTTGTAAGTATTATAGTGAAATTTAACCCATAACAAGGGCCCACTTAGTTTCGGTACAGCACGGCACGGCAACGGACCAGCCAGAATTTCCCTACTGGAATAAAATCTGTTCGAGACGAACGGATTTTATTCAAAAACACCGATGCCAGCCAGAACTTCATTGGCTAGATAATAATAATAATAATAATTGCTACAACCCATAACCTGGAAACCAGGCCCCAGAAGCTATAAGCTTGTGCGGGAGGGAGGAGGCGATTATTATTATTACGTAGGCCCTACGTGCGGCTGCAGCCGACTTACAGATAGGCACAGTTTGGGGTATATAATATGCCGCTTATATTATTATAGCTCTTATACAATCTGTGTATTTTGTAAACATGAGTAGTGAGGAACTTCTTATAGAAACGGTGAGTGAATACCTATTTCTCTATTATGCATCAGATACAAGTTACCACGACATCAAGACGGAAGGCAACGCATGGAAACAAATATCCAAACAATTTGAAAAGTGGACAGGTAATTATAAGATTGATAATTTTTTCTGTACGGTTCTTCGGTATCGGTCGTTACACGTGGGTTATATTGCAGCCCGTGCTGAGCCGAGCTGTACTGTGCCGGACCGAGCCGGGCGTTCATAATGGGTTTTCTGCTTAAGTCAGGTAAACCACTCAACGAAGTGAAATCTTACAGGCCTATTTTCCTGTTTCCAATTATTTTAAAACTCTTCGGGTAACTGTTTCTTAAAAGACTGAGACCTCTAATAGAGAACAATAGGTTGATTCCAGACTACCAGTTTGGCTTCAGACAGCATTCCGTAATAGACCAAGTGCACCGATGTTATAGATGTTATAGAAAAAGCCCTTTAAAGGAAAGCAAGTCTGTTCAGCAATCTTCCTTGACGTGGCACAGGCTTTTGATAAGTCTGAATACCTGATTCATAAACTGCTTCCGAAACAATATGTGGAAGTTCTTTTCTCGTACACATCGGGGAGGAACAATACTCCGGACTAAAAGAAATTAATGCGAGCATGCCTCAAGGTAGCGTCCTAGCTTCTATTTTCTACTTGTTATATACCAGCGACATTGCGAGTTTGGCCGATGTTAAATTGCGACCGATAATATCGCAATACTTGTAGTAGGTCCGGAACAGAATATGTTTACCAGTAAACCACAAGCAGCTAGTAACACAGTTCTGGATTGGATCAAACAATGGAAGATCAAGCTGTGCGAGGTCAAGACTATTTATGTTAATTTTACGAACAAAGGCTTATTTTATCCGCCGTCTCTAGACATCAATGGTACCATAATGCCATACGCGAACAATGCCAAATACCTGGCATGACACTAGACGTAAGCTCCGATGGAAAGACCCCGTAAAAAAGAAAAGAACAGGACTTGGCCAAAAATGTAAACAGCTATTGGCTTCTTGGAAGAAATTCTAAGTTGCCACTACATAACAAAATGCTAATCTATAATCAGGCCTTGAATCGACTTGGAATGTGGTCAAAATAAGGTGCTACGTAACATGGTAAATGATTCGTGGTAAATGAGTCTGCAATAGTGCCCATTATCGTGATTTTGGTATCCTAACGGTCCCGACATGAAATTAAAAGGATTGATAGCAGGCATAAAGTCAGTCAATATAATCATATCAACACCTTTCGAGCTCTTGTGTAGTGTTTTGGGTAAAATTAGACCATTGTGCTCAAGTGAGTGTGTTTAGTGAATTCTCAACCAGAACAAACTAAAAGACATGGATAGACTCTAGAATCTAGATCATAAGAACATATTTAGCTTTATAAATTAGATAAAAATTATTGGTTGATCAGCTGTGATCAGTTTTATTAGCACAAACACGCACGGGTGTTTAAATTTTAAAAAACCTCCGAATATACCCACCTATTCGGGCTTAGTTCAACAATACATGTGATTTGGAGATGTAGGACCAAATTCATAAAAAACAAATACACGTGCAAAGAATTTACCACGCACATCAAACTCACCCATGGTTCATGCTGAGTCTAAATTATCATACAGTTGGTTTGGGGGTTGGATCTTACAAGGTTCCTAGTCTATAAAGAGACAAACATACTGACAAGAAAGGTATTTTAGTACATATACATATAGACATTATACCAAACACTAAATGTAAAGGATCGACTTAGCTGAGAGCTCTCCAATTTTCGATTTTTCTTATATTTTTTACCGGTCATTTTTGCCTACCGTAAGTGCACTTTTTTCCATCAATTATATTTCAATTTATTGCGAAAATACATATTTATCTTAGCTTAACTTTGAAGTTAAGTAAGGGTGGGCAAACACGTTTAATCAATGTGCAAACGATTGGTAGTATAAAAATACAAAATTTCTAAACATGGGCGGACTATCGTGAAGTTGCCCCCCCCCCCGTAACTTATTTATCATAATTTGTGAGCTAAGAGTGGGCAAAAGATTTTATGCAGTACAAGGGCAAATGAAGTACAAAAATAAAATAAACTCTAAACTTATATCGTGAAGATAACCCCCCTTCTTTCTAAATAACTTTTTTCCTACTTGTAAGCAAACAAAATGTTTTGGTGGGCTTATGTGGGTTAACAGTGGACAAACGAATGAATAGCATAAATATGTTTGAAAGGTTTTTTTCGAGTAGGTCATTACGTACCAAATCATCACAAAAAAATAATTTTTCAACCCGATCATATTAGATTTTCATAATATTTAGTAAGATAGTAGAGGACATAAAGTAACTTACGTATGTAAAGTTATAGTCCTCAGTGTCACACGGTATTTCTACAGCAGGGTTGCAAACATAATAAAAAATGTAAAATTTAGGTTTACAAGATGAACAAAAATAATTTATAACTTTGTTCCTAGTCATAGTAGAACTTTCATCTTAGGCTTCTTTTAAAGCTTTTTTAAAGGAACATGGTTGTCATAAAAGATTGTTTTATAATAAAAGATTAGGTTTTTATTTCACGGTCACATAATGTTGCTTTTGACCTTTAATATCTAAGAAAGCGCACCTTCGATTTTTTAGGAATAAAATATTTTATACAGTTAGATGCAGTCTCTCTTTGATGTAAGTTTTATTTTGGGAAGCCTTAGGGAACAGGAGTAAAAAAATTGTTAAATATTGTAGTTACACAATACTTACACAGAACATGCATCTGACAGTTGATACCTGCAAATCTTATCTACTAAGACAAGTATAGATATGATGTTGCAGGTACAGATAACTATACAGTGACATATTTTATTGATATTAACACGTACTACTTGCTAAACAAAATAAGAAGGAATTATAGATTTCACTTTTTGCGCTAATTTTTCTCAGTTTAAGTACATGCACTTATGTTCATACCTTGCCTGTAATCTAACCTTCAATATAACTTCTAATCTAACTTCTTAGCTAACCCTCCTCCTAATCTTTAACCTAAATTTTGAACATACCTCTAACCAAACCTAACCTAAAAAAGTAGCATATACTAAAATATTTAGTTTTACAAAACTTAAAGTTGTTTTCTTACATTTTCTTTCAATGTAGTATACATACTGTTTCTGATTTTGAATGACTTCCCTAATCATACACAGAAAGTTAAGAATTTATACATTTTTGAAAATTAGCTGAACACCCTGTAGAAATGGTGAAAAATTAAAACAAAGTTGAAATTAGCACAAAATAAAACTTAATAGTGAAAAATCGCATAATTCCATCATATTTTGTTTTGTCAGTAGTCGGTGTTAAAATGTGGCACTTTTGGCTGGGACATCCTGTATAACCAACCTGTATCTGTAGGTACAGGTACACCATCGTATCTAAACTATCGTATCTGCACAGATATATATTAAATACCTGATTCAAGAAGACCTCTGGTCTGAACTGCCACATGCATGTTTAATGTAAGAAGTAACTATCATATTCAACAATTTTTTTACTCCTGTTTCCAAAGGCTTCCCAAAATGAAACTTACACCAAAGAGAGAGTTTATTTAACTGTATAACATATTGTATCGCTAAAAAATTGAAGGTACACTTTCTTAGACATTCCAAGTCAAAGGTCACATTATGTAACCTTGAAATGAAAAACTCAATATTTTATTGTAAAACAATTTTTTATGAAAATTATGCTCCTTTAACTTTAAAACAAGCTTAAGCCAAAAGTTCTACTATGATTAGAAGAAAAGATATGAATTGTTTTTGTACACCTTGTACAAAGACTGTCTAAATTTTACATTTTTTATCATGTTTGCAATCTTGCTGTAGGAATACTGTGTATCATTGAGGACTATAACTTCACTTACGTTAGTTACTTTATGTGCTTTACCATCTTACCAAATTTCATGAAAATCTGAGATGGTCGGGTTGTGAGCTGTGATGATTTGGCATGGGATGACCCGGGAGCTAACTTCACATAGTATAAATCTATTTTCAATTCTGAATTTATATTATTTCTATGCGGCCTTTCAATGTCACTATATTACTAATTGAGAAAACACTTTTTTGTAAAAAGAGTGTGTTAGTTAGTAGTGTGTCTATACTCACTGAAAGAAACATCTATTAATGAAATGCCAATAAACGTCTATGATATTCGATTTATCAAAAGGTTATAGGGGTAATAATTATTCTTGACATACTGCTCCATTTAACCTAACATCACTTTTTCTATTCCCGAAAGACAAGAAATGTAATATATTCATTAGAAACAAAAGTAATCTGATAATAAATACTTCTACAGAATTTATCAATACCGAAACACAATAGATTATTTACTTTTAAGTTAGAGACTTACAACAGACTTTTAAATGGAAAGGTGAAAACCAGGTTTTTAGACAGTTGTATATTTAAATTGTTTATGTTAGCATAGGTACATAATTTAAGGAGGTGGGAAAAAACACAAAACAAATTCGTTGATTACAACGTGTCTGTTTTCAAGTAAACTTTAAAATCCAAAACGTGTGAAACTGATGACCTCCTTGTTAAGTTAAACTTTCAATTGGGTCGTTATTGTTATTGCTTGATACTTTTATTTTTTACACTCTACTTAATTTCACTTTTTTTTATAAAAAGACCTATAATGCAGTTTATTGATGAGACATGCACTTACTTTTATTAAAATTCGAGTTTATAGGCGGTATTTTACACACTGTTAATAATAACTTAAGTAGTATTTAAGCAAGAATTAATTGTAATATATTAATAAAAGTCTATTTCTTTAGTATTCCGCAACCTACAATTATTTTCTTCTTTAATAATTCTCTATATTATATAATAGACAAAAAGTGTATGTAGAACCACCATTTTGTATTTTGAAATCTAAATGGCAAAATTAGAATAATAATTCGTAACGCCTAATGTAGACCAACTTTTATAACTAACAAATATCTCGTAGTAGCAAAAACTAATAGCTATTCAATGTAATAAATTTTCAACTCAATATGTTTAAAATCGTATCATTGTTTCAATTCCTTTTACAAAATAATCACGAATAAGTTTCCACTGTTCTATTCTTCTCTTTTCTTTATATTAAAGTAAGGATCAATTTGTCATACCTGA
The DNA here is from genome assembly GCA_929113105.1 of Agrypnus murinus. Taxonomy (NCBI): domain Eukaryota; kingdom Metazoa; phylum Arthropoda; class Insecta; order Coleoptera; family Elateridae; genus Agrypnus; species Agrypnus murinus. Next base: position 160,608,319 of record OV816025.1, read on the forward strand.
TTAAAGTGGATTCACATTTCAGGATTAGACAATAAGGCATCTAGGTGTTCTTTTTGTTCTATTTCTCTTAGGATACAACTTTGCGAAATAGAAAATAAGACGATACGATATGAATAGATCTTCTGCTTTTAGGATATGTGTTCGAATGTGAGAAATACATATACGAGTAGATATAAATGAGATTCTGCTAAAGGTGGTTAAATTATAAAATAATGTGTATCGTATACTCCTGGTATATATTTAAAATAAATTGTAGAGTTTGGTAATACTCTAATTAAATGATTAATTTTTGTCGTAATTAAAAGTTCACACAGTGAATTATTGTTCTTGACATTAATTTGATGAAGTGTGAGTGCTATAAAAATTATTTGTTGGTTATACCTGTGATAGGAATTGTACTTAAACAAGCCCATAATAACCAGGGTATTATACGCGCGCATTATAATGCCCGCTCAGCGTTAACTTCGCTATCAGCGCCGGCGTTACGTTCAAAATAAATATAAAAAACCTTCCTGGCAACGCCGGCGACTATAAATTAAATCTATGTTTCTACTGGTACATATTCTCGTGAAAAATAAAATCTTCTATGCATTACGAGCGTTACTAAATGGTAATGCCGATCGGCATTATCATCATCATAACGCCCTTGGTACATAAATGACTATTATACACAGATGCATTATAATTAGACTATTATTGCAAGACTCATCTAAACATAAACGTCTTTTTATGGCCCAAGGGCCTCTTTATGGTCAGACGGGCAATACCGAAAAGTCAATTAAATGTTAGAAGTTTTTTTGTAGAACTTTATTGGTTCTTAATATAATTTGTAAACTTATCACCAATGAAAATAAACTGAAATTAAATATTTTGGAATAGTAACTATGGTAACGAACTTCGTATAATCACATAAGTATACGCACAGCTGCTTGATGTACCTACGTACTCATTTAATTATATGTTTACACAGTAATAAGATTTGACATTAAAAACTTAATCTGTGCATAAAATGGTGTATGTATAGCGGGCATAACTTGCTTTTAGGGTCCTACAGCCTTTTCCTAGCCCTCGGCTGAAATAACGCTTCTGGCCATAAAAGCTTCATTATGCCCTTAACACATAAATAACTATTATGTACTAAAAGTATTATGAAGACATTATGTTTACGTGTAGAGAGTATCTGGTTCGTGGACTGGTAAGTCGGCCGAAAGATATAAAGTAATGCCCGCACCGCATACAAAATTTTATGTATTACCAGTATTTCTTAATAACCTATGTAAATAATAGATCAAAATTTTTTAATCAAATCTACAAAGTACTATTGATTTTATAATGACCTTGCACAACAAGGCTAATATGAAGCTATTTTATTCTCTTTTTCGTTGTAAATGCATAGGATAAAATAATAAAAAATAGCATCATATTAGCCTTGCTGTCCTAGATCATTATGAAACCAATAGTACATATTTATATCAATGCGGTATCTACGGTTATAGTGAAAATATCAGTTTGATGCCAATGTTACCATAGTAACTCATAATGCCCGAAAGTACTGTTAGATACTCTTATTAAATTCAATTATTTTATATGTAGTATTTTTGATATTTTATAGTTATTTATGTATCAAGGGCGTTAGAATCATAATAATGCCAGGAGGGCGACGATGTTCCAGCCCGAGGGCCTGAAGGGCCCGAGGGATGAAAGTCGCCCGATAGGTATTATCATGTAATAACGATCGTGGTGTATACAAAATTTTATTTTTCACGAGAATAGTATAAGTAGAAAATTGGTTTTAATTTATAATTGTTGGTGTTGCCAAGGGCGTTGTTTATACATATATTTATAAAACTAGGATTTTTTATGTTTGTCGACTGATAACAACTTTTACTAAATTTACAAAAGTCAAACAGATAAATGACAATTTAAATTGAAATGCTTTTGTTGTTGTTACCAACATAAAAACAAAAATAATCCAGTGGCGGCTCGTGTCTACCCAGGAAGGTGAGGTTCGAAAAAAGAACTCCTGCTGCAAAACCCAATTTAATCTGTGGGCGGTGCAATGTGTAAATAATGCTAAAGGTGCACCAGATCCAATTTCAGGCAGTAATTCTCCGGCCATAACAATAGACTAATTTTTGTTTAAAGTTAAAGCACTTACGTCAAAAACCCCTAAAAATCGTTATTTTAAATTTCCATTATTTACAAACCGGACGGTAATGGGGCATTGTGATTTTTCACTAATGTCTGTTGTATCATCAGCAATTATTGCAAAATAATTTGCTTTATTAATTTCACTGTCAATAGATTCTATTAAATAATTATCGCAACAAGAAATTAATTTATTTTTGAATAGTTTTTGACAGACCAGTAAAAATGTTTTTAACTTCTTCAGCATGTTCGCTAATTTCCACATTGAGCTTAATCAAGCACTCAAATGTTTATTTAAAATTGCCACGATTATCTAAAGTACTCAAAAAAATTAACCCTCTCGGGCCTACCGGCCCTCGAGGGTAAATTTTTCGTTCGTGGATAATAAGTCGACTCATCATAGCCCCGAAATGGCAATTTCTGACTGCCTAATAAAATTGTCGATTAAATAACACATAAGTTGCCGATTTTTTTACATTCTCATTGTATAAAATTGTATTTAAATATGCGTGTTCTTGCAAAGCTTTTATAACTGTAGAAGCATTACGTTCAATACCCTTAAGACCTAGAAATTTTTGAATACGTTCTTTTGAATCGTTATATTTTTTACGCCTCTGGAAAATGTTTTTAATCATTATAACCTGTACTGTTTTAACCATACATTTTTAACGGTTCTCGATAATTACTGCCACAGAACCACTTATGCATTGCATACTAAAAATTATGAAAAATCCGATTTTTTAATTTGTCAACAGACATCGAATTTTGGCGTCGGACGTTGCTCTAAAATGTGTTGCTATTCTATTTCATCATGTCTCAAAAATAGTGTTTCTTGTAAACACATCACGCGATCACATATTGTGGATCATTTCCTTGCATCTAAAACAAAAATTTGTTACTAGCTGCTTAATTAAAATCCCCGACTTTTTCACTAATATATAGGTTCCCGTGAAGACATTTATAAAAGCACCTTATATAGTACACAGGTGAACCACGTTAAAATACGATTTTGAAAAGTAAAATAAAACACGAAAGAAATCGTCTTCGGTAATATTCGGACGGAGGTAAAATAACATATTGTTGTGTTATATGCAGTTAAAAATTTTATATAGGTAATTTGGGTTGCCTATCTTTCAGGCGTTCATAAACTAATCCATGTTAAAAGGTTTATTTTATAGTTTCAAAAGTGCGGTTGAAGCCAGCTAAATACAGGAGTTAAGATAAATACATCCTATTTGCGATATTTTCTTGTTAAAGTTACATTTCATGCAAGGTTATTTAACGTTCCGATCTATTCATTACATAACCTCAAATTTTAAAAATAATTTTAAAAATGGGTTTTTTTAGTGGAATAATTTATTCATATTATGTTAACATGCATAAAAAGTTTTATATTTCAACAAAAGGATACTAGTTAAGTGTGTATATAACTTTATAATTGTAATTTTTAATACAACGACTGGTAGGTTGAAATATTTTCTTAATCTTCCGTCAATAGCTCAGATTTGATAAAATGCACCTATAATTAAATAAAACGGGCTATTATGAGTAGATTTGCATATATAAAAATTACTTACCTTACTTAATTTTCAAGAATGGATGATTTTTCTTTTTACGTATCCTAGTGTTGGTTTGTCGAGCCACAGTTCTAAATTAATTTATGTAGGTTTATGAAGTTATTGTTGGAGTTTTGTTGGTTAACATCTTGGCTGTGTAAGTTGTATAAAGTTTTTGTAGTTCAATGTGTGTTTTTTAGCCAATTCAATTTAAAAATGTCCACAGACCTGTGCCTATAGTAAAATTTCATTTTTAGTTAATTTTGTATCTTAAGTATTTGTTTTTGATGTCAAACTGAAATTCAAAACATCAAACCAATGTAACGTACGGAAGATTAATGTGGTAATACAGGTTGCTTGTGTGTGGTCTTGTACATTACTTATATGTTATCTCTTGTAGAAGACAATAAAACACATGTAATAACTTCTATGAGATATTTATTTATATTCTTGTTGTTGATTCCTGTTGTCATGGTAATCACTTAGCCTGCAATGCCTTCTTGAGGTAATATGGAATGAATATCATTACATTACACCCCGGGTAAAAAAAGGCTGAACATGTACCAAAAGAAATGAGCCATGAGTCAAAAGGGCATTTAATGCATTCCTCAACAAAAAAATATAAATAAATTGAAATTTGAAAATAATTTGAAAAGATAAATAAACATATTGTGTACAGATTAACGGGTAAAATTGGTATGTGGACCTATTTAAATGGAAATTTATACAATTTTAGTCGACCGTGTGAATTTGGTTTGTTCGACTCAAATTGTAAGTTATTGTTGGGGTTTTTAGATAGAAATGTTATATTGTTATTTTAAGGAAGTGTTGGGGTTTCTTTTTATGTAATCAAATGAAAAATTTAAAGAAATTTATATTTTATTGAAAAATGTTAAATGACAGTTCAATCCATGGATTACTTGATAGTATTATATTGTTTTTGTTTCTATATGTTTTTATTGTAAATTACAATGAGAAATACAATCAGTAATCTCCAGAATGCAGTGAGAGGAGGTTGTGTTGTTTCTATGTTGATTAACCTTTAAAAACATGCATTTTCATAATTTAAAAAATAAAGGGAGGTTATGGATATAAAACAAAATAAGATTTCGTGCAAGAAAAATATATATAACTTACGCTATCGTCATAATTTCAAGAAGAATATAAATTATAGAATCGATTTGGATGGCTTCATATCAAATCAAAAGTTTAATCTGATAAAAAAATTTTTTAAGAAGATTTAATTTTATTGCAATAAAGCAATTTTACACTTCCACCAGTGAAGAGGTTGGCAGTGGTTATTAAAGCAGTCTGTTGTTCCTGGGATCTGTTAAAGGATGTATCTAATGTGCGGAAAATCGTAAGTGATTTAAAATTCATTATACTGGCCAGTCAAAAATAATTTCGGACAAACATTTTATTAAAGAGATATCGAACTATTTTACATTGAAACTATTAAAGAATATAACTGTATAATTAAAATTTTTGAGAAAGGTTAACCTAATTTCATGAAAAAGAAAATTTACTAAATTGAGATAATTTTTTTTATAAAAAAAATATTTAATTTTTATTTGATTTTGGATTTGTAGATTAGATAAAATAAAAAGTAGGTAGAAATCCCCAACAATAAAAAAAAAGCTAATTGGTAGTTAGTAGAGTAATTAGTCTCTCTCCCATTATTTTTTTATGTTTTGTTTATTTATGATTAAATAAAATTGTGTTTATATTTATAATTGTGGATTTTGTTTGTTGTTTATTTTTTTTCTTGTGTGGAAATAATTTGTTTAGCAGCTTGTTACAATTTTACCAGCCCAGGTGTCATCATTACAGGTGGACCCATTGAAACAAAATTTGGCAAGGTAAGGTTGATTTATTTCAGATAAAAGAGATATTTGTCGATTGCTTAACCGAGATTAAATCTGAGCTAGTGACAGGGCAAAATTGTTATTTAAAAATTTAAAAAAATATTGTAGTGATATATTTATACTATTGTTTTATTGAATTTCATCTCAATTATAATTGGTGCCCGAACTTGGAATTTTCTTTTTATGAGTATATCACTGCAATATGTTACGAATTTCGATCTTTCATTGATTCACGAAGCTGTAAAATCTCAGCCTCAGTTCTGCCTATAGGAAGAGTATACGATCGATAACCAAGCCGCTGCGCTGTAAACAGTCAGCAAATGCATACAGATGCATGAACTGAAGCTTAAAATCTTGAGCCTCATCCATTCTGTTTATCGCGCTGCGTTGGGTATGCGCATATAAATACATTTTATTATAAAATAAGCTTATTTATATTAAACTCAATATTTTTAATCTAGAACGTATTGATAGAATAAATTTATTAACATAGTAATAAAAAAATAATTGACGGTAAAATATTTAGATTTTATTTAGTAATTATTGGGTTTCGTTTAGGTGAGGCTCAGCCTCACCTGCCTCAACCGGTGAACCGCGCCTGAAATAAGCCTAATAGCACTAATGTCATCTAAAGTTAATTTTAGCAAAGAAATCTTTGTCGGCAATTAAGCCGGCACAAAAGAATTAGTGAATCACGCGCCCAGAAACTACGTGCACATACTCGTTATTTGTTGTGTTGCAACGTACTCGTACGCAAACATATAGTTTCTGATCTAATAATTTAAATTCCTATTAAACGTAACGCCAGCTCCGATTGTAAAGTAAACCATGAGCGGGCGTTATGAACTATAACGCCCGCTTATAATGCCCTGGTTATTATGAAGTCGTTTATGTAGTTCGTATCACAGGTATAAACAACAAATAATATGCAAGTGGAACATAAATGTATTTAAATTCATTTCCTTGATTGATTTCTTTGATTCAGAACAAATATCAAATATTAAAATATCAATTAAATTATCATCTTGAATTCCCAGAACAGTTTTGTTTTTGTGAATCAGAAATGTTTAGAAACGAATCTTTAAAATTTTTATTTTTACATTTGCCTTAAATCATTAGTTGACAACGGAGGAGTAGTTAGTATATGCTCAATCCTCAGTGATATTATATATACTCATAGTCATAAATAGTTTAAATGAATTGCTGTTCTTTAATGTAACTTCTAATAATAAATTAATAGTAATAATCAAGTACAAGCTTATTTAACTCAAAAAGACAACTTGAGAAACACAGCAGTACGTGTAAGAGTGACTATTTTACGAAAAACTAACAATAAAAAAGTTTTCCATTTGGCAAAAGAATCTATGTACATGACAGGATGCGGAACGGATGTGATTCCAGTTGATAAATTGAAGTTATTGAAAAGTGTCCATTCAGTTAAATAACTTATTAAAAAAAAAACGAGAATTTATTAAGCAAAAAGCTTTGAAAGGTGGACAATTCGGTACTGTCAACGCTGGTACACGGAAAAAATTGGAAAAAATTGACTAAAAAACAGTTTAAAAATTATTACATTTTGCTAGGATACAGTCAACGAAATGGGATTATAATAAGGTATAAAAGCTGTTCCGAAGGATAATTAGTGTTTGTTTAAATAATTAAAAGATGGTTAATAATTTGGTTACAAACATTAGAATGTTGTTACAAAAGAGATATAAGAAAAACCTTTCTGGGAAGTTATCAACTTCCATTTGAAATCTTTAGGTATAAATATAAACAAAAAGGGTAAAAATAAATGAGATATTCTTTCTAAAGTGACTGAATAAGAAATATCGGATTTGTTTTTGTCTGTCAATATAACTTTTCATCTGTGAGGATAGGGATTTTTCTAAACACTGTATCAATTTGTTTTCAAATAATAATGTCACTTTTTATTTATATAAGTTGTAAATTTCTATAAATTGGAGAAAAGGCAAAATTTGAAACCAACAGAATTTTTTACATTGTTTTTGGCCCAAGCAATCCTTGGTTAACAACATATGATATCAATAAAATTAGTCAAGGGCGACCTTTTCCTTCCGTTTATGTTAGAAAAGTATTTTTAAACAGCGTGTTTGTAAAATTTGCATAGTTATGATTAGCCCTCTAAATTCATCTACAAAAAAGAGGGTTATGGTAACAATTTTAGAATTATTTTGAATTAGACGGTTTTACGCAGAGAAACAAGATAACATCGTTACCAAAATACATATCGACACAAGTCAAATATAATGTATGGCTATTCTGTTAATATTTTAAAGGATGAATTAAAATCTTTCTGTTCCAGCTTTATATGACGCTCCAAAGTCTCCAAATTAATGTACTGAGGTTTTGTAAAGCTACTCTGGAATATTCGCAATGTACAGTATTTCTGTAATTACAAAAAAATTATTCTAACAAAAGTTGTAGGGCTTTTTCTAAAGTTTTTAAATATGACATCCAAAAAAAATTGAAAAATAAATGCCGAAGTTATATATATAAATTGAATTTGTTTAAATAGAACACCCTGTATTTTATTGCATTTTTTATGTAGAATTTTGCACTGATTTCAACAATATATAACACATAGTATTTACTTCTAATACTTTCCGAATTATTTACGTTTAAATATATAAATAAATAATATTAAATAATAACACATAAAATATTACTGCGTTCACGGACGAAAATCCACTATAACCACTCTGCCGTGCTGCCGTTCAATTCAAGCGCAATATTGCGCAATTCAAAGCAAATGTTTTTAAAATGAGAGCATACTTGATCGAATATGGGATAGTGTGTAATTTATATATTTAAAAGCAAATTTTCGAAAACTGTTAAAAGTAAGTATTATATATTCTACATTGTTGAAATCAGACTGAAATTCTACGTCGAACAAGGCAATAAAATACAGGGTGTTCCATTTAAAAAATTCAATTTTTATATATAACTTCGGCATTTATTTTTCAATTGTTTTTTTGATGTCATATTTAAAAACTTTAGAAAAAGCCCTACAACTTTTGTTAGAATACTTTTTCTGTAACTACAGAAATAACAGAGAAAAGTAGGGGGGAAGTTAAGTGCATCACCCTGTACATCTGACTCAACTTTACAGCATCTACAGAAAGTGATACTTACAGGTGATTGCTGGAAACTACAAAATCTTCTGATTTTAAATCCAATGAATTAACAACCCGTCCCTGAAGGTCTAATAAATATATTGTAATGAACGGGGAGAACACCCTCGATTGACAGCAAAACCAGATGTCTAGAAAAGACCACAGCGTTCGAGGCGGCAACACACAATACACCAGAGAGAATATTCGAGAGCGTTGAAAGAAACTTTAGTGTGAAATAGTACTAAATGAATGTATGTGTATTGTTGTTGTCTATGTGTTCTGTGCATAAATATTGTAGTAGCCTTTAAATAAATTAGTTTAAGTTCGTTAATATGTAGTTTACTAATTTGTGCATTTAATTGGTTAAGTTTAAACTTGTGTTATTGTAGATCTTCTCTTTTCATTATAATTTTAAATAGCATCTTTACTTATTTAAAAAACGTTACAATTTGTTACAAATGCAAAGTAGGCTGCGGTCAAAGTTGTGGGTGCAGAAAAACTGATCTGCACTTTTAGAGGGGAGACGTGAACTAACTGTGTGCCCCTACTATCCTTAATTAACAAAAGACTATGAAGATACTTTTGATAAAAATATTGATATCTAATATAAATGTACAGGAAAAGTAAAATATTTGTAGGCTTAAATTATATTGTATTTAATTTTTTTTTCTAATAATTATAGTTTTTGTAGCTACAGAAATCTTAGAACCATCTTTTTCGTGTTTTAATCATTTTTTTGTTTTGATGGACTTATCTGAATTTATATAGTTTTCTGAGCAACAGCGGTAATTGTAGGGGTTTTAGTACCTATTAACATTAGAAATCTATGCAAAAAATCCCAGCCAAATCGGTGCGTTGTCGATTGGTTCTCAAATAAAACCGTAACAGTCCACTATACTATATGTATTTACATTGTACATATAATAATTGTACTTTGTATCCTTAAATTATTAAGTACAAGCATTGTGTTTTCATTCATGTGTCTCGGTATTCGGCGAGACAGCCAGCGCTACCTAGCGCTGGATGACCCAAACCCTATTGAACTACGCGGTGTAAGAGAGGTGGGGATCCGAGCTTGAATTCTTTTTTCGTATTTCAACAAAAGCAACAAGTTTCTAAAGCTTACCCATTAGGGTAAACAGTTGGAACCTAGTTAGTTATTAATACACAATAATAAAAATATTTAAAAGCAGAGTACCATTTGAAATTTTCCAGATGAAATAATTTTTGAAAATCATGTATGATTCTGATTCCTTATTGTTAGTGTATTTCAAAGTAACTGCCTTAGAAATGATATTCAATTGAATTCATAAAGAAGAAAATGAAATTTAGAAATAGAAATATGAATGTGCGTCAGTGGTGTAAGCGTTTCTTCTTCAACTTATTGTTAAATTGTTATTATTATTAACAGCAAATACGGAAGGTTAAACGAATACATTTTTCGTTCTTTGTAACATGGAAGACATTTTTGAAATTTAAATGAGTCGATCGTTACTAACAGCTCAGCAGGGACAAGATAATCTAATTACATATTATTATTTTATCAAGGTTTTGTTCGCTATTCTTGGTCATTTATTGATACATTTTCTTGCAAATGCTGAAAACATACAACGAGAAATTCTTGAATCAAATTCTCAACTTTGAATGCGCCTACTTGTAGTTCAGGAAAGGTATTCACAAGAAAAAGAAAGAAGAAATAGATTATTTATTATGTTGTAACTTTTAGAAGTCATTATATTGAAATGTTATTGATCGTTACAAGTAATGGATAAACCTAAGTTCATATGAATACAGGAAATTACAAAAATTCCCTTCCTCGCATAAAGGTAATTAAACTTCTAATTAACTAAAAAATAATTGACAACATTCTCATCGTAAAAACTAATAGTTAGACGAATAATTTATTTTAGTTAACAAGTATTTTAAATAGAGTATAGGTTAAGAAATAGTTTTTCTGATATAGTATACATTTACTGGCACATCACCATCCTCTAACTATTTGTCTCTAATAGTAAAATTACATACGTAGATAAATTTAATATAATAGTATTAATATACATACAGTGTGTAAATAAAGTAAGAAATAAAATTCATATTTTTTGTATTATCGCTGTTTGGAAGAAAAGTTTGGACACGTCAATTTTATTTTCTTGCTGCGGATTTTATGAGCGTCAATTTTAATTTTTTAGTTTATTACTTTTTTTTGCTATAAATTTAAAGTATATTTTTTCTGAGTTGAGCAATATGTGGTATTTAAAATTAGTATTTTTTAAAATATGGAGGACCAAATGTGATAACTTTCACGAAAATAATAACACTTGGAAGATTAATTATTATTGTCGTGAAAGTCATCAAATTTGGTTCCCATATTTCAAAAAATACTAATTTTAAATACCACATATGCGTTATTGCTGAACTGAAGTATATTTTTAATTTCTAGCAAAATATAAGGGAGTTCCATTAAAAAAAAGTCGATTATGTCATAGTTCCCACAGTAGTAAACTAAAAACTTAAAATTGGTATCCCTAAAATCCCACGAAAAAAAATAAAATTGACGTGTTCGAGCATTTCTTCCAAATAGTAATAATACAAAACATATGAATTTTACTCCTTACTTTATTTACACACCGTATATACAACTTTAAAAATACGTAAGTATTAAAGTTATACTTTAATACTTATTATCGTTATCTTATAAAAAATTATTATCGTTACGCTGTGATGAAGGAAGTAATAATAATAGAAATAATAATAATAGCTATAACCCATAGCCTGGAAACCAAGCCCCAGAAGGATAGACTAATTCAAGTTAAGAGTAAAAAAATCTTGATTACTCAATACTAGTGCTATCCTTCAGTTATATGTGCGTCTTGTTAATTGAAGCTATTCTTCTAGTTGTTGAAACATTTTGAAATTTGACATCAATTTGGTATGTTGAGGTAAATGGTTAAATAATTTCATGAACATATAAAAAATACCCTTTTCCGTTTTTATCAGTTAATGTTTTGGATCACCCTGTATCTTTATTATTTATAATCCAAACAATTTCAACTTTTTATCAGATATAAAATTCCTCAATAGAAACTTGAGTGTAATTAAAAATCTCATTTATTAGAAACCAGCAGCATACTACGATCAACAATAGATGCGAAAAGTCGAAAAAACATAGTAGGCCTTGTTTAATCATAAACGTCATTACGTGAATTTGTTCTGGATCACCTGAAAACCATACATAAAAATCTTGGTTAGAAAAGCTAAAAAATAATTATTATAATTAAATTAAAATTATTTTATTTTAATTTGGAATTTTAATTAAAATTTGGTTTTGGGGTTTTCAGCTGCCGCAAAACAAATTTTCGTAACGACTTTTCCGATTAAACAAGGCCTAATATGTTTTTCAATTTTTTGTATTTATCTTTGATCGTAGTAGGCTGGTGGTTTAAAGTAAATGTGGTTTTTAATTACCGAAAAATGTATTTTAAGGGGTTCTTTAACTGACTATTTCACTCAATGTTATACGAACCAATAAAAATTTATCCTGTGAACGAAATTCTCTCTATTCCGGCGACTATTTTTTGTTTATAAAATTTTCCGAACTTGTTCTACCAATGAAAACGTTCAAATAAGCAACCTACCCTTTATTTCACCGACAATTTTTTTGCTATAGTAACGATCCTACAAAAATAGTATACACAAACTGTACGTTTCATTGAAATAAATGTTAAATATTTTTATTCTTTGTGTTGTTTATTCGCGAAATAGTCATAACGAATAACATACGTGGTAAAATTTTTTCTTGGCAAAAATTTTCTTTTTGATTTACTCGTGTTTGTTGCCAATTCATCTCGTGACATTGATCAAAAACCACTCGACTGACGTCTCGTGGTTTTTAGTGACAATGTCACTCGAGAAATTGCTATGCAACAAACGCTCGTAACAATAAGAAAATTTTGCCGACAAAATTTTATCACTTATGGTATTATATATGATAATTAACTTCATAGTGTTGTAGACCAATGAGACATTAAAAACAGTGTCACATGCACCAATCACAAGTTAGAAATGATTTCTTTAACTGAAAAGAATGTATGCTACTTTTCTTGCCGTTACCTCATTGTTTTAGCATTATTTTAGCAACCATTAATATTTAAAAAATCAAATGTCATTTTGACAAAAGTAAAAATGTCGCGCTTCGGCAACATTCCTGACGCTTCAATTAATGAAAACATTCAAAATTCGATTCCGAGAAAGACAACTCAGTGTAGAGAAAGTGTGTGGAATCAATTTGCAGAATTTTGCCAACAACGCAAATATGAATTAAGCGAATCTTTGTCCACTGATATGATTGCAAGTATTTTAAAAGATTATGCATTTAATATGCGGAAACGTAATGGAGAAGATTATAAGGAATCTTGTGTCAAAACGATATGGAATACAACCGCCAAGTTAGTGCAAGACTTATATTTTAACAAATATAATAGAAGAATTGACCCATTCTCGGATATAGTCTTCAAAGCTGCACGAGAAGCGAGGAACACCAAACGCAAGCAGCTGCAAACAATTTGACGTATTTAACGCTTCATTCAGTTAATTCTCCAACCGAAGATCATTCGTTCTCAACTCTTGTCAGGCAAGATTTTTATTTTTTTTATTTGCATTGATTGCTAAAAGGCAATTAAACTCGATCAAATTCTTGGGAAAAGAACCCTCGCGCTCCGCGCTCGGGTCTTTTCGTCAATTTGATCTCGTTTAATTGCCAAGCAACCAATGCTCATACAAAATAAAAATCTTGCCGACAAGAGTTGAGCACTTATGATCTTACTGTTGATAAAAATTTGAAATTGATTCAATTACAAATAACAAAAATACAGGGGTGTCAAGCTGTAAAGTGAAACACACTACATCTCCCTTGCCAAACTAATTTTGCGTTTTCATAAATATAAAGCTCATTAAAAGTCAACAGATTGTTTGACTTGAAGACGGCCGTCTATAAGATTGTGTAGTATTCAATCCGATTAAAATTTTGACAGCAAATTTCTTAAGAATAAAAATTTTATTAAAATCACTAGCCATTCTCCAAAAAAATAACTCTATACCTACCTTATTACTAGTGGAGTAACCTTACGTTTTTATCTCGGAACCGGTCAAAACTACTTCGATTTGAATAATTTTTTTTCTAAAGTCTTGTAAATATAAAATACTAAAACCTTTACAAATTAGAAATTGACGCTCAGAACGGGAAATGTGGTGAAACTCGAATAACCTAAAACCATAACCAAGTGGTCCCGCACCGGTTGCGGTTGCTCGACCATCTCAGAACAGCATAATTTTTGGTGTGTTATCACATTTATGTATTGGTAGTTCGAAGCCGCTATTAATTTATTTTTATTCCTTTTCCTTTAAATACCGCAGCCATATTTGTTTAGTGGTGCACGACGTTTCTTGCACTTTTCTATGTCAACGAAAATCTTGATATCTCAAGAACGGTTGTCGTAGAAAGTCGTGGTAAAAACCATTGCATTCTTCACATTTCGAACTACATTTCTTGTTCTAAACGTAAATTTTATAAGATGCTTCCTTATGGGCGCAAATTAAGTCCGAAGTTTCACGCTTTTTTGCAAAATTCTGGCTTTTTAGTCTCATATTTTCAGATAATGGCGAAGTATCAGTGCTCATTCTTTTTAAAAAACTACACAGTTAAGGCTAGTTTATGCTTAAAATATTTCAAATCTGAAACTTCACTATTTTGGTATTTATGGGCTTTTGAAATTCTCGTTTTCTTCATTTTTGAGCAACTTTGGACCTCAATATCTCTGATGGGCATAAATGGATTCTTTTTATATTATGTCGATATAAAGCAGTATATGATGGTAAACTATGGTGAAAATGGTAACTTTGATATTAGCTTGAGAACAGAGTTATGCTCATGTTAGCTGTCATTCAATTTACACGGATTGATAGGGAAATCGGCCACGGAAAAAAATACAAAAAAGCACCCTTGTTATATTAATAACTTTAGTTATCACTGCAAAGACTTTTATCAATAACATATAACTATATATAATAATAGTAATAATAATAATACTAATACTAATAATACTAATACTAATGGAAATGGTATACATTTACAGTCTTTAACTGAGCATAACTCTGTCCTCACGATAATAACAAAGTTAAAATTTTTACCACAGTTTGCCATCATATGCTGCTTCATATGTACGTAATATAAAAAAAATCCATCCATGACCATAAGAAATGTTGAGGTCCAAAGTTGCTCAAAAATGAAGAAAACGAGAATTTCAAAAGCCCATAAATACCAAAATAGTGAAGTTTCAGATTTGAAATATTTTGAACATAAACTATCCTTAACTGTGTGCTTTTTTAAAAAGAATGAGCGCTGATACTTCACCATTGTCTGGAAATATCACACTCTTTGCGCCCATAAGGAAGCATCTTACAAAATTTATGTTTATAACAACAAATGTAGTTCAAAATGTGAAAAATGCAATGGTTTTTACCGCCACTTTCATCGACCAACTGTTCTTGAGATATCAAGATTTTCGTTTACATAGAAAAGTGCATGAAACGTCGTGCACCACGAAACAAATATGGCCGCCGTATTTAAACTAAAAGGAATAAAAATAAATTAATAGTGGCTCCGAACTACCAATACATAGATGTGATAACACACCAAAAATTATCCTGTTCTGAGATGGTCGAGCAACCGGTGCGGAACCACTTGGTTATGGTTTTAGGTTATTCGAGTTTCACCACATTTCCCGTTCTGAGCGTTAATTTCTAATTTGTAAAGGTTTTAGTATTTTATATTTACAAGACTTTAGAAAAAAATTATTTAAATCGAAGTAGTTTGGACCGGTTCCGACATAACGCTCTTTTTTTGCTTAGTGGTCCGGCCCCCCCTAGAATGGCCATGCCCCCCCAGGAAAAAGCCAATTGAGCGCCTGGATGTTTAAGGCTCCGTTGTCGCGTAGGTAAAGTACCGCTTAAACTGTACTGAAGAATTTCATTACAATTTCTAAAAATTGCACTTAGTTTACGTTTATTATGCAAGAGATCTTTTCTTAAGAGTGTTATCTAGTTGATATTATGCTTTATAGCAAATACAAAATTACAAAAGCTATTTCCTTAACGAATAAAAAAGTGTAAATTTATAAAAACGAAACTATAGCTAGAGAGCTTTTACAAATGGTAAGGTGTATTTCCTAAATTATCGTTCAAGTGTTATTTGAGATAAAAGCGCCCGAATATACAACAGTATAAAAGAACTTTATGAACTAAAAAACTAAGGTCATATCCCGCGTTTATTCATACATTTTGGTAAATGACAACTATCATTCTTAGTTCAGGCTTTTGTTTACGAAACGCGATGTAGGCGGATCGAGTTAAAAAAGCGGGAAGTTTCAACAAGTTTGATTTGACTGTTACTACATTTAACGCATTTTCGCTATTGTTACATATATTTTTTGTGATTGTCGATGTAAAGTAACAGATTATTGTTTATGTCCCTTCCCATACTTTAACCTTCTTAATCTTTTGATTATTATTTGATAAATTCCCGAAATAAAAATGTTGTTTTTCTTTACTTAAGACCATGTGACGGTTAATTTTTAAATAAACTATTTCATTCTTAATTAGTCCTAAATAATTTCTTAAAACGAATATATATTTTCAATATTTTAATATAGTAATACTTTTCTTTTTCTTAAAACCAGCAAGAACAACTGATTTTTTTAAAGATATTTAGCAGTTTTATATTTCCCTTTTTAATTTCAACTACTTTAAATTATTGCTTGGCATTTAAAAATTAAAAATTTCAGTTAAACTTAAAATATTTTTAAAGTTCACGCATGTTTGGCAACACTGTAAGCAGAGAACTGCGATGCGATCAAATAATGTATCTATTTACATTTTCAAATTTTAGTTTTAAAGAAATTAACTCGCTTTTGCCGACCGTAGCGTCTTTAAGTGTTTATAGTTTCTGAAGCTTCCTATTATTAACACTGGCGGCGATAACGGACCCTTAAAACTAGAGTCACTGCATCTAGTCACCTAGGTTCGATCAGTGTAACGCAAACCGCCGCCATATTGGGGCAGAGAAGGGTGATTTTTAATAATGGACAAATTAAAACCACGTTTTACGTGTTTGACATATTAGAGTTTTGATCTTTCAGAATAAGAAAAACCTTTTAAGGTAAACGTGGATTTGATGAAATTTAATACAGAACAAATAATGAACAATTTCGTGCTTCGTTTGTCCCAATATGGCGGCGGTTTACGGTACTCTGGTCGACCAGCTGTCCTAGGTAACTAGATGCAGTGACTCTACTTAAAACCAAGTTCCGTAAATGTCTAAGTACGCTTAGAAAAGTAGGTCGTCACATACATTTACACTATTGAATGGGCATGAAAATGACGTCAAGTGGCGGAAAATTTAAAATTGAGGTATAGACAATGCTATGGTAACTTTTTATTTTGTTAATTAAAAGCAAGAAATAAAATACTTTTTAAAACAACTGTTAGATACAGAACAGTAGACTATATTTTTGGCACTAAAACATTATTATTATTATTATTATTATTATTATTATTATTATTATTATTATTATTATTATTATTATTATCTGTTATTATTTTCACGTGATTTTGATTCTCACGGTCGCTCTATTTTAACGGGTATTAACCAAGGTTAAAAAGAGGGTGTATTGATTACGTATGGATATTAAGGAATTTTCTTACAATATTACATGTGCCCAGAACAACTGACTTTTGCATAGATAGGTATAAATCAGGTTTAAGATTTAGAAGCTTTAGTGAATTATGTATTTCTTTTGGTATAATTGCTGTGGCTGATATTACTATAGGTATGATGTATGCTTTTTCCAAATTCCATAGTCTGATAATTTCCGTCAGTAGGTCTGTATATTTTTCTTTCTTTTCCGAAATTGTTTTTTGCAGATTTACAGTGTTAGGTACAGCTACGTCTATTATGTAACCAATTCTTTCCCTTTTATTGATCATAGTAATATCAGGTCTGTTATGTTCGATGGTTTTGTCTGTTAGAATAGTTCTGTCCCAATAAATTTTTGTGTTTTCATCTTCCAAAATTCTGGAAGGCGTATATTTATAGTGTGGTTCAGATTCCATAATAAGATGATTTGTCAAGGCCAATTGTTGATGTGCTATTTTTGCAACGTTATCGTGGCGCTGCTTATACTCTGAATGTGACATTGTTTGGCATCCTGAGATAATATGTTGGATGCTTTCCGGGGCGGATTTACATTTTCTACAGGAATCATTTTGTGTATTATCTTTAATTATGTATTTTTTGTAGCATTTGGTGTTTATTACCTGGTCTTGTATAGCTATAAAGAAACCTTCAGTTTCCGGAAATAACCCCGCCTTTGATAACCATGCATTAGAAGCAATTTTATCTACAATATTTTGGCTTAATTCATTGGGAAACTTTCCATGAAGTGGCTTTCGTAACCAAGCATCGTATTTCTCATTGTCAGACTTAACTTCAAAACTACATTCTTGAGAGAGATCTAGAGGCGTATAATTCACATCTGCCAATATAATAGCTTTATGTAATTGCGATGTTTCTTGCTTTTCATTAAAATATTCTCGTAAGTTATTGCACTGGTTGTTGTGTAAGTTTGCTAGATCTATTAATCCTCTCCCACCTTCTATCCTGGGTAGTGTTAATCTTTGTATCGCCGATTTCGGATGATGGAATCTCGCTTGGGTTAACAACGTATTTATCTTTGTTTGAAGTTCTTTTAGTTCAGTGTTTGTCCAATTTATTATCCCAAAAGAGTAAGTCAGAATTGGAATCGCGTATGTATTAATGGCCTTCGTAATGTTTTGTCCATTAAGTTTGGTTTTAGTAATATTCCGGATTCTGTTAACAAAATTGTTCTTTAAATCTGATTTTATTTTACGTTCCTCGTTGATTCTAGATTGTAGAACTCCTAAGTATTTATATGTATCACCTTCAAGCATACTTTGTATCTCTTCCCCATTATCATTGTACCAATCTTCTTTATGCTGTTTACCTTGATGGATTCTCTGGGTCTTACATTTCTCAGTTCCCAGCTTCATTCTCACATCTTTAGTAAACATGGACGTCATTTCTAAAAGCGCGTTTAGATGTTGAGAGGTGCTGCTATAGAGTTTCATGTCATCTATGTACACGAGATGACTAAGTTTATATGTTGTGTTAGTTCTATGTCTAATTGGGAAACCTTTATTCTCACTATTTAATAGACTGGAAAGCGGGTTGAGTGCTAAACAAAACCATAGGGGACTAAAACTATCTCCTTGGAATATGCCTCGTCTTATCTGTATAGAGTTGGTTGTGGAATATTTGTCATTGGAAGGAATTATTATCTTGGTGTTCCATTTAGACATTGCAGTCTTTAGGAATGTCACAAGAGTGTTATGTATTTTATACATATGAAGCACTGTTTGAAGCCAAGAATGCGGCACTGAATCAAAAGCCTTCTGGTAATCTATATACGCAGTATATATATTACGCTTTTTTTTATAAGCTTGTTTCATAACAACCTGGTCTATTAATAATTGTTCTTTGCATCCTTTTGCAAGTTTGGAGCAACCTTTTTGTTCTTCAGCTAGAATACCATTGACCTTACAATGGTCATAGATAAGTTCATTTATACATGAGGTTATTAATTTATAGAATGTACAAAGACACGTAATGGGTCTGTAATTAGCAGGTAATTCGGTGTTTATATTTTTAGGTATTATGTACGTTATGCCTTCGGTTAAAAAACCTGGTATGGTATCTGGCTTGGATATAAACAGATTTATATATTTGGTTAGTTCTGTGTGTGTATTTGTAAACTGTTTATACCAAAAGTTATGTATACCATCTACTCCAGGCGCCTTCCAATTATGAGTTTGCTTTATTATTTTTGTCGTTAAAGAATACGATACAGCGTCAAAAGTCATATCTAAGATTTTTGTTGATTTCTGTTTTTCATTATTAAGCCATTTTGCGCTATCATTATGTTTCTCGTTATTTGACCATAGTTCTGACCAATAGTTTTCTATTTCTGTTTTTAATGGCGCTTTAGTTATTTCAATCTTTTTTTGTAACGCTCTGTAAAAAGCACCTTCCCTTTTGTAAAATAGGTTATTGTCTCGTTTTCTTTGATAACTCTCCAAGTATCTTTTTAATCGTTTTGACTGAACTTTTAGTTTTTGTTTCAGGGTATGTAAGAATTCTTCTATTCGTTGATTGTCTTCTTCATAAATTGCATGAACCTTGTATCTTTCGAACAATAGTTGTATATTATTATTATCTTTTATTTTATTCTCACAGCTTTCAGTGCTGGTATTAATGCGTCCTAACCTGGGTACAACAAGTACCCTAGGGTTAGGTGCATATTTGCTGACGTATGGTGTTAGTTATCTAAGAGAGAGAACACAGCACCACACCAGCCCTCTGATTTCATCTATATTCCATGGGGTTCTACTTATTATCATAGTTTATTCAAGTTTTCTTTCCCCGTCAAGGCGATCTAAGGATAGTCCAATTTGAGTTTCCCTCGGTTCGGTAACCAACCTCAGATTCTCCTTTTTTTCTCTTCTACATAGGTTTTCAGGAAGAGCGTTGTTTCTATAGATTGGTGATTTAGAAATCAAGAGGATGCTCTCTAGGGATCTTGTGGAGCCGGATTTGTACGTCTAGATGATCAGATACGTACAGACTAAGGACGCTGGCTGTACCGTCTACCATGTCTATTATCGAATCTTACGGTAGCAGGTCGTAGACCTGGCCAGACATTTAACAGACATTTTGTTTTTAAAAGAATTCAAACTTGGTGCTGATATAGTGTCTTCTTGTAGAGAGTTCCAGGGGTATACCACACGGTTTACTAAGAAGTTTCTTCGTGGTAGCTTAGCAGTTTTTTCTTTTTCAAGTTTTTTTGAATGTCCTCTTAACTGTACTCTGTGATTGTAATTGTATATTTCTAAGTTACTAGAATAATATCCCTGAACGATCTTGTACGTTTCAATTGTCTCCTCTTAATCTTCTCTCTCTCAACGTTGTTAACTGAAGTTTCTTTAGTCTTGCGTCATATGGTTGTTGTGATAGTTCTGGTGGAATTCTTGTAACCCTCCTTTGTACTTTCTCTAATGCCTCTATATCTTTCACATAGTAAGGATTCCATATTGTATGTGCATATTCTAATTTTGGCCTGATGAAACTCTTGTATAATTTTAAAATCATGTCCGGAGATTTATTCTTGAATGCTTTTTGAATTAAATAAATGAAAGAATTGGCTTTTTTACAATTTCATTTATATGAATTTCCCATTTTATATCGATGCTGATGATGATACCAAGATCTTTTTGTTGATTGACGTGCTGTAGTTCAATGTTGTTTAATTTATATGATTGGCTGTTGTTGTTTGGTCCAATATTTAGTACTGTACATTTATCTGCATTTAGTTTCATTTTCCAAGTAACTGCCCATTCTTCTATTATCTTCAAGTCATCATTCAGCTCTATGTATTGTTCCAAGGGATTTGCAAAAAGCTTGGTATCATCAGCAAAGAAGATTATATTAGTTTTAATGTTATTAGCTAAGTCGCTGACATAGATTACAAAGAGTAGGGGGCCTAGGACCGATCCTTGGGGTACTCCACTTAGCACTTTATGTTGATTATTACCGAATTATATGTATGTTTAATTTTAATGATATTTACATACAGAAAATGTTATGTTTAATGTTAATGACGCATCATTTGTTATTACATGAATGGATCTACAATCGTTGCAAGTTGTCACTGACGTATATTTTCTTTTAACAAAAAAACTACATATTTTGTCAACTTATGGTGATTTTTTTACAAATTTTAATGTGATAGCTGATATATTTATCATTTTGATTATAAAATAAGCAACTTACATAGGTACCTGAAGTATAAAAAGACGGAAATAATCTCAAACGACAATCACGCCGGCTTCGCCAAGAAATGTCAGTGGGCAAGAAAATGGCGTCTAATGAGACGACCTACCTTTCTAAGCATGCTTTACATCTACGGACCTTGCTTAAAACTAGAGTCACTGCATCTAGTTACCTAGGCCAGCTGGACGTTCAGAGTACCGCAAAACGCCGCCATATTGGAGCAGAGAAGGGTGATCTTTAATAATGAACAAATTAAAACCACATTTTACGTATTAGACAACATAGAGGTTTGAACTTTCAGAATAAGAGGAACCTTTTAAACTAGACGTGGATTTGATTAAATTCAATACAGATAAAAATAATGAACAATTTCGTGCTTCTTTTGCCCCAATACAGCGGTGTTTTACGTTACTCGGATCGACCAGCTGGCCTAGGTAAATTTTCTAGTTACGCCCATGTAGAAGGATAACCTTTACCAGCTACATACAATTAAATTTGTGTCATCAGCGTATATAGTTTATCACCATTTGCGGTAGGTTTTGCGCTAAGGCAAATAAATCCTTTATAGACACAACGAACAAATAAGGTCCAAAAAAGCTGCCCTGCGGGACATCCATAGGTACACCAAAGGTTCCTGTTGCATCATGCCTGTTTTTATTTAGACAATTTATGCTCTATTTGTTAAGTAGGATTCTGTCCAATTATATGCATTTCCTCGAATTCCATATTCATGAAGCTTTGAGTGTATGATCTATAAAGGTAACATACAATCAAAAGCTTTGAGCCCAAGAAAATCCTACAAGCCCGTTCTCCCTCAAAACATTCTATAATATGGTCTGAATAAATTAAAAAAATTGCAATATCTATACTTTGCTTTTTATAAAACAATGCTGGTTAGGGTAAAAAATATTATTATCTTTGAAAAACTTGTACGTTCTATTAAACGTTACCATTTCAAAATTTTTTTAGAAACATGTTGGAATGCTGACTTGTCTGTAACTATTATCTAGCAAATTAGAATCCCACTTTTTATACAAAAGTTTTACATAGCTGGTTTTAAATAATTTGGAAATATACCAACTACTAGACAGGCACGTAGTTAGAGTCAGGGGCTCGTGGGGCTGAAGCCCCCACCTTAAAGTTCATTTTATTGTATAAAAGAATGATATTTTTTTATTAGCCTTGTAACATTTGACTGGAAAGTTTTTATCAAAAAGTTTGACAAAATTTGTAAGTCGGCTGCAGCCGCATGTAGGGGCTACGTAATAACAATAATCGCCCCCTCCCTCCCGCACAAGCTTATAGCTTCTGGGGTCTGGTTTCCAGGTTATGCGTTGTAGCAACTGTTATTATTATCATTATTAAATGAGTTAAAATCAGCTTCAAAACCTCCTCCGTCCTTAAATGTACTTACTATTTATTTCATAATGATCTAGGACAGCAAGACTAATGTGATGCTATTTTTTATTATTTTATCCTATACATTTACACTGAAGAAAAGGAATAAAATAGCATCATATTAGCCTTACTGTCCTAGATCATTATGAAATCAATAGTACCTAACCTTGACAGGAACTGTAAAATTTATTGATTTATTACCTAATGGACTTGCTGCATTAAAACACACTAACTCACTAACTAAGTATAATATGAGAAAACATTGAATAACCCTTTTTGAGGAGAATTCCTGCACTGTTGTGATTATATTCTCAATACACGACTACTATTTGACGCATATCTACGGTAGTTGGTTGTATATATACAAAATCTTTAAGTAACATGATTTTAACAGTTTCCAAGAATGTTCATTTTTTTATGGAGAAACATAGTTTGCGTATAAATAATCAGTATGATGGAATATGCAGATGTCCTAAACCCAAACATTTTTATTGGAATAAGATGGAGCGCCACCACATCTTAGAACTGCAGCGAGGACATTTTTATATGTTGTTTTTCCTGCAAGATGGACAGATCACCGAGGACACGTTAAATAGCCTGCTAGATCCCTGGATCTAACCTCACTAATTTTTTTTTTCGTGTTGGGTTAACTAAATGGTAAAATGTATGTGAACCGACTTGGCAATTTAGAAGATCTGATGATTCGGATTCCCCAGAAATCTTTATATTTTATTTTTGAAGTATAATCTTAGTTCATTAGCAGCAGCTACTTAGCCTATTTAACAGCACAGTAAATCTTTAAATTGCCGTTCATTAATCAGTTGGCATGAGTCTATTATTTGTTGTTTAACGTGGCCTTCCTGCCTTACAGCTTAATGGCCACGGCCTCTTTATGGGTTAATGAATTGAGTTCAACTCAACAGGCTCCATTTACTTTTGCAAGCGCTACCAGTACCAACTGGTGGGAGTGAGATTGTCTATCCAAGCTCTACTGGTTCTCCAGGCTAGTGCCGGAACTATTTACTTGCTTACACGTCGAGGTCCGTCTCCGAGGGAGTCGTTCACTACTAGTTCTATAGTAAAAGTAAGGATCCTGACCAACTAGGAGGTGGAGTTGTCTTAGAGTGAGAGGTTAATGGTTGTATTCGTTTTGTATTTGCATCAGTGATGGCTGGTCAGGGGCGGCAGGGTCGGCCGGGCCGTACCAAATAATACTACAATAAAAGTAATTATTTTCTGTAAAATAAATATTTTTATCTTTATTTTATATTTTAAATAATAAGAAAGATTAAATATTAAATTACAATTAAATTAAATAAGTAATAATTAAATTAAAATCATTAAAATGTAATGTAAAAATTTAGTGTTTACAGCCGATAACTATTTAGCGAGATTGGCATTTAAAAGATGCTGGGGTCGAGCAGCCGAGGTGGTACAAGTAGTTGCTTTGAAACTCATGAGATAATCCACCACTTACAACCTGTGTTCGAGACGTCGTTGCAGCGCAGAACTTCGTGTATCTGTTAGCGTAGCTTGTTTCATACCAAGTACGACCAAGACCTGCCTGGCCGCACTTAACAGTTGAAATACACGCATAAAAGAGTCGAAGTTCTTTACATTTGTTGATATTATTTTATATATTTTCATCGCTTTTTGATTTTATGATTGTAATTAAAAGTAATGTAATATACTCTTGCTTTAAATGCAAACTCCCTGTGTTGCATAAGAAGTCAAGTACTCCAGTTTAAAAATAAGAAAATTCTTGTAATTCTTTAAAATTATAAAATTACACCATGTCGCAATATATTGCTAATGTAATTATACGGATGAATCTGTTAATTCAGATGTTATATGTTAAAGCATAAATAAATTATGCATTTTGTGTTTACGTTACGAAATATCGAATACAAAAATGTTTAGGTAATTAAAAAATTGTGTTTTACAGAGATTCATATTCCTAATAGTAAAGCTCGGCCAGCCGACCCCAGAGTAAAGAGAATAGCAAACACGGTAGACGGTTTGTAGCAATAGCGCATTATTTGGTTAACATAAGGGGGTAGTAAACCTAATATAAAATTTTAATATATAATGTGTTTAATGGTTTGTTTGTAATGTTTTTCCAGTAGCAGTATTGGAATGGCGCACGTAATCAAAACTTTTTTTATCGCGATAGAGAACGTAAAAGGCGATTTGGCTCTAAATAAATTTAGCGGGTTGTCTTGATGACGATAAAGTTTTTATCAAACAATGGCCTCTTCCCGCAATCGTAGCAACATGACCGGATTTATTTTAAAAACGAAATGATTACTGATGAGCTCGAAATATATAGTTTTGTTTAACTTTGTGCTTTCTGCCATCATCTGCATCAGTAAAAGTTCTTCAACGTTAAAACGGATAAAATCATACAGCAGAAACACCATCTTCCAATCGCCTTTAAATAATTTATCATTTTTAGCAATAGAACGCGAATAAAACGGGTTGGTTAAATAAGTAATGAAAAACCACATTCTATAACAAAATAATCAACGATTTCGCAACAAAAAAAAACCTATAGAATCGATTTAATATATATGGGTCATTTTTTCTGAACTCAATCACCGACTAGGTCCAAAAATTGGCGCAACTTAGAAAGGCCACCAGGGTCTCATTTTAAAGCTTGAAACCTCTACTTTCGAATGTCAAATGTCTCCTATATGAAAAAAATTTATATTTGATCCCTAATGTATCCAGTTCCAAAAAAAATCTTACAAGTTGAGAAAATTAGAAAAAGAAATATTTTTTAAATTTTTCTTAACGACAGCGCATTCTTCGCCAAAGAATACATAAATTTTATCCGCTGCGTTTTTCCTAGAATCAGAGCAGAAGTTCTTTTTGTCGGCTCTCAGAAATGGAATTGGGGAATGTGTGGTTTCAGCAAGATGGGGCCACAGCCTACACCGTCAGGATTTCAATGAATTTTTTGAGAGAAGCCTTCCCTGGGTGGTTGATCTCTCTGAGAGGGGACGTAAACTGGGCTGCGTCCTCGCCTGATTTAGCCACTTGTGGTTATTTCCTGTGGGGTTATCAAAAATCCCTGGTTTACAACGATCATCCACAGACCATGAAAGACCTACAGAACAAAACTCGAGCAAATTGCCAATATACCGGCATGCTTGAAAGAGTGAACCGACACTTCGGAATTCGATTGAATCAGTGTATTGAGAATGAAGAGCGACATTTACAAGATATTATTTTTAAAACGGTGTAAAATCAAATCTGCTATGTTGTGTGATACAAAATAAGAATAAAGAGTTTTGAAACGTGTACAGTTTTTTATCTCATTTTCAAAAAGGAACACATCTCTCGAAATCACGAAGAAAAAACGAGGGTTTGGAAGGGTATACGAACAAAAATCATCTTTTTTGTAGTACATTTTACGAGAAATATTTTTTATAATAACCACTTTTCCGAAAACCTGATAGTTTTCGAGATAATTGGAAAAACGGATTTTCTCTTCCTCCCTCTTATAAACAATTTGCAAACGCAATATGCATCAGGACTTTTGAAAGCTTGTTTACAACCTCAAAATACAGCTGCATACAAAAATCTACCTTAGTGGTACTTTTTCAAGAGTACAAGTCTAATTTTCCTGGCCTATAAGATGATCACCTGTCTCGCTGGGCTCAGCCATATCGGTGGGCCTAGCGAAACAGTTTCGGTATAAACCTTGCTAGTTACTCTGGCGTCCTGGAGTTCAGCTTGATTCTGGGACCATCTCTTGGGAATCCTAAGGCCAGTCCAGTCATAGTGAGAGACATAAAACCCACCTAAGTAACAGATATCGGTTTGTTTCTCGTGGCGGTTTCTCCTGACCTATATTTAGTAGCATCAGGCGTCCTTCAAGGTTCTAATGTAGATCTGCTGCTTTTTATTATATTTACAAATGGCCCTAGTAATAAAGTTTTATAAGCTAATAAATTATTTTACGCCGATTATTTAAAATTCTTTACTAAGATTTTCTCGGAAGTAGACTGTCTAAATTCCTATCCTTTCCTATTACCAACAGCAAAAGCGAGATGCGGTACTCTTTACGTTGTTTTACAAATATCTTTGCTTGTATTAATTATACTTATGACAAAAATAAAAGCATCATTGTGTTCACAGAAAATCAACGCAAAACGTTTATTGCAGTCATTCTTTGTTAAACAGTTGAAGATATCATGTGTTAAATTTAATCTGGTTAAACCTTAAAAATGTTAATTCGAGAAAATCGACGTTGAAAGTAGAAGTTCTGGTAAGAAACAATGAATATGCATATGGTATAAATGTTTTTTTAACAACTTAAATATCGATGTAACCATTCACACTTTAGTCATAAAACAGTAGGTGATAATAATAATGCTAATTGCTACATGTATATAATGTATATAACTGCACTGTGCCCAGAATTAACTGTAGCGGGCAGTGTTATTTTAACGTGGCTCATCTAGAAGCTAAAAACCACGGTCCCCCTTTCGGAGACACGAATTGAGGTACGCTCAATTAGCGCGCTAATGCTATTGCAGAAGCTACCAGTACACACTGGTGGGAGCGAGGTATACCTATCCAGACCTCTACTCTCTAGCTCTCCAGGCTAGTACCGGAGTTATAAACGTACTCACTCGTTTAGACCCCTTCTCCCGGCATAGGAGACGGCCTCTAGTCCAGCTTCGGACTTTCCCCATACTTTTATGGGACCACTGCCCGACCGAAACCAACCTCAATGTGGCAGGCTTGGAACGGTTATGCCACCCCGGTCTACCAGTTATAGGCCTGGTGTGCCCTCGTCAGAGCTTCGTTTGGTTCCTCTAGCAAACTAACTATATCGAACCCCGGTATGTACCTTTTTGGAAGGTGAAGTTGTCTTGAGCATTGAGAGGCTATGTAATCGCTTCAATACTCCTTAAGTCCAGCGGCTCGAAACAATTTCTTTGGATCACTGGACTGGAACTGACAGTCAAAGCGTGATCCTCTTACTTTCGTCTCTGAATCCTTCTGGCTGGTGGTATGCAGTTTCCTATCGGCCGAAGATTACCCCCTCCGACCAGGATAAACCTCACTTGAATTCCCTTCCATCAGGCTTGTCCAAACAGCGGGCGACCAGCGGTGCACCATAATTGGCTTCCCCTTCAGGCGAGTATCCAATCCACCCACACCGGTACTCATGTTAGAAGAGCTTCCTCCTCAACGTTCATGAGTCCCCGTCGAGAGCACTTACGTGACACTCTACCACACATTTTATTCTGACTATATCGTCCTTTACCCAGGATATCTGGGATTGGGTAGAGTCCAGCCAGTTTTCTCGGGTGAGCGCCGTGTAGTCTGCTCCGCGCACCCTATGCTAATTGCTACAACCCATTATCTGGTTAACCAGTAACAAGGCCCCATACGCTAAAGCTTGTGGGGAAAGAAGGGGACGATTATTATTATTACGCCGCGCCGGCCCATCGTGTGGCTGCAGCCGACTTACAGATGGTATAGCCCAAATCCCGCATTTATGCTACAGATAAGGAAAAACTGCAGAAAAACCTTAACTAGATTTGCCGGTCCCGGGAGTCGAATCCGCGTCGCTCAGGTGAGAGTATAGCATGCTAGACACTACACTACCAAGGTTATATTATGATGTCCTGCAACAATTACTTAGGCATATATTATAACATGATAGTGTTTCACAAAATCGAGAATATTTCTTGATCTTGTCTCGAATTTGAGACAAGAAGTTGTAAATAAAAATCAAGACAAGACAAGAAATTTACTTTCAAGAATCAAGAATTCTTGAGAATACATCGACACTTCTTGAAAGTTCTCGACGTGTAATTAATTGTTTATGAAGGTAGTACTACGTACATATTAAAAATTATCTTAAAAATACTTTGTTTATAAGTAAATACATATTGATTTGTAAATAGATTTTAACCTAGGTACATTTTACTAATCTCTAAAAGCAAATTAATAGAGATTTAAAAAATAAATTTATAGATACCAATATTAGGCCTGCTTACTACAATAATAACACGCTGAAAAAAGTTAGTTAATAATAAAATTTCTACAAAAAATATTCTTAACAAATCAGGGGTTTATGAAATTCAATGTGTTTATAAATATATAGGTCAAACTGGTAGAAGTTTTCTCATTAGTTTTAATAAACATATCAGATCCTGGAAAAATAAAAAATTTTACTCTAATCTAGCCGCGCATCTTTTAATATATAACCACACTTGCTCCATTCAAAATTTAAAAGTTATACACCCTGAAAAGAAAGGTTCAAAATTAAATTTCTTAGAAGCATACGAAATAAATAAAGCCATAAAACGTAATGATGAACTTATGAATGACCAGACGGACATTCAGATATTCTGGAAACTCTTGCAAATAAAACTACCGTTAATCCCTTTTAGTCTGTACATATCACGTATTTAGTTATAATGGGTTGCTACCCTAGTCTTTATATATTCTTAAAATTTCTTTTAAGTATTCAGTCTTCTGACGATGGTATAAAAAACCGACTTCGCGAATAAGCTAACAAAATGTACCTAAGTACTCCGTTACATTTAATTTCGTTTTTTTTTTACTGACAACGTTATCGTTACCATCTTTAGGAGAAGCGCTCGTTTTGTCTGATATCTTACTATCATTTTGTAATATAATTTCATGGTTACCGCTCACGTCCATGTCGCTGTTGGGTACAAATCAACTTCCACTGTCACAATATGGTTCATTCGAACAAGGAGAACTCATCTTAATGGCAATAGAGTCACAACGGAAATTAAACTGTTGCCGAAATATTTAGATTGTCAGCTGCAAATGTCTACGATAATTAGTCTAGTTTTGCGCATTTTAATAATACTGGAATTTCTTTTTGATCTTATTAAAAAATTAATCTAATATTTAAACGCGCGACTTTGATGTAAATATCGTTTGGGCGATCATTCTGCTATCGAGACCAAGAAATTTCAAGAAATCTCGACTTCAAGAAATTGATAGTCGATAATCTACCAAGACAAAATTTCTTGATTGAAAAATCGAGGCAAGACAACAACTTGCCGTCAAGATTTCTTGTCTCGATGAAACACTATAACATGAGCTAGATTGGAGATTTTTACAAGGTATACCCAACGAAGATAAAAACAAGCGCTTTCCGGTTCAAGAAAACTCTACTATATAAATAATTAGACTTTCTATGTACTAACAGTAAATAAATTTTCACGTAAAATGTCGTTGACGTTTGTTAAATTACTTAGGGAACATTGCATTTCAAAGACATGTTATGCCTCTCCCCAGAGACTACAACAAATGAGTTTCTTTTGATCGCTTTGTAGTAAACATGTTTATTTTATTTATAAAGAAAACCAGTAGTTGCTGCAGGAATATACATTTTTTTAGAAACTATGACAAATTAAATAAACAGTAAAAGTGCAAGAATTCCATACTTTAGGTTTTCTAAACGCCCTGACATGCACTTTATAATGCTCTATGAATGTTATACATTCTCTCCAGCTCTTTCTTTCGATCTTTCAAAGTGGGAAGTAAAAATAAATAATTGAACGATTTTTTAAATACATTAGCGTTATCCTTAATAAATAACACGTTTGGTGCAACATTTTAGTCATATACTTATAATTTTTAACGGTAAACCTAGGAAGTTGGGTATGTGTAGAATATGTAGTTTTCTTATAGTTTATGAATATAAATCAAGCTTATCTTTCGTGATACAAGAAGCACTTAGGTACCATTACTTGAATATTTTATCACATACCTTATTATAAATCTGATAAAAATTGTTATCCAGTTTACATTGAACACATTTCTAACTGGTAATATGACTCGCTAGTTTTTATACGCAAGTTTATAGTTAATTTCAAAAGGAATACATTTATTCCTGACATCTTAACTCTATTTTAGTTATACTTTTAACTGGAATGCTATGATTATGCAAACGCACGCATCTTTTACAATGCACCTGTTTACTTAATTATATTGGACTGTCAAACATGATTTAAAATTCTTATAAATAAAGAAAACCTGCAAATAGTACGTCTCTCGTTACATTAGAATAACTATAGTGTGTGAAGAGTGCTTAGGTCCATAGAATATCAAAGCTGTGTTTCCGCGCAGCTTCAAATGGTAATTCATTCTTCAAACCCCTTGAAGCCATTCAATTGTCTCAGAGGTTTCTGGTAATTGGAATATTGTTGTCTACAGCCTGACCAATGTAGTGTAATCCCCCTTGCTTGAGAAAGTTAAAAGGATTTAAGAAAAAGGGTAGGAGGCTTCTCCTACTTATCTCTGTATATAATCTTTTTTGATAAATAAAAATTATGACTTTTTTTAATAACAAACTACAAATTAAAACTCATTGCTGTAACACAATCGGTTAGGAGAGATTTCCGGATCAAGTTTAAAAACTATCTTAAAATTCTTTATGTATAATTATCCATTTAAAATTAAGGTTAATGTCGGTCTTGAACATTTGGGCGCGGCCATTTAGGCGCGCCCATCTCGGCGCGGCCATTTCGGCGGGAGGGCAGTTTGACGCCGGACAGTTCGGCGCAAGGACAGTTCGGCGCAGGCACACTTCGGTGCCGGGATACTTAGGCTTAGGCACACTTCGACGAAGACAGTTTGGTGCATATAAATTTCTCCGCGGCAAATCAGGGTAAAACCTTCGGAGATCTTTAAACAAAACTTTTTTTTGGATCATTAATCTAAATTTTTGGGATAAGCTACCCTATTATCAGAGTAACCTTTTTTATTTTTATGTATATACATACACCTTTTTAATTCCAGAGTTTCGCTTGGATTGGTTAAATTGCGTTATTCCAGTGCTTTTTGTCTTTAAGCACTGAACTATAGCAATATCCACTTATAATTGTTACCTACTGAGGCAAAGTTGTGAAGTGGGACACGTATTTATTAGTGGTACAATGTTCAATGTTAATATCAATTTTCCTATGTCATTTAATTGATTTTATAAAATTCTTGTTTTTTTTAAGTTATTAACATGATTATCAAACATGATATTTTTATAAACAATAACGGATTTATAATAAACGAATTAAATTCTCATTACAATTTATTTCCTTATGCAAAGATTAGCAGAAAAAATGATATTTTTTTTAAATCTAGGCAGTACATACGAGCTTTTGTGATTAGCAAATATTGAGTTTTTTGTGATGATACTGTATTTATTGAATACTGTATTTCCACGGTCAGACTGTATTTATTACCTTAAGTACCTACAGATTTAGTTCATTACAATAATACAGACAACTTCTCGCGCCGATGTGTCCCTGCGACTAAGGACCCCGCGCCGGAACGGCCGCACCGAAATGTCCGCGCCTAAACGGCCGCGCCCAAATGGACGGCTCCGTAGTTATTGTAGAATATAGAAATAATACCTATCAGAAATATCGATAATATATTGAGCTACCTCCAAAACTGTTTCATTCAGTAGTTTTAACACTACACACTTTGATCTAAAACTTTGTTGCAGAGATTTACACAATTTTTGGAATGAGAATCGCTCTCACTTTAGGCCATTGGTAGCTTCTGTTTCTTAAGGATAGATCAAGAAGGGGTTTATTTACAACTTTTTGTAGTGATCTGAGAAAATATAAGACCACGGTAAATTTTTTAATTAATTGCAAATTTCGATAAAACCGTTTGAATTACTGGATTCTTGAGACGTTTCCGATTTTTAGATAATAGTTTCGCCATTTAATTTCTTGTTAAAATCTCCATTTCAAAAGAAAAATCCATTTTGCGCTATTTACAAACTTAACTAAAAATAAACTAAACACAGTTTCACTAGGTGATACTGTGACTACACTAACTGTGTCCATATGCTTCATAAACTGTCTCGACATTTCATGAGACGGTGATAACACAACACCTTATGTAGTTTTAAAATGTTACACTGCATGTTTATTAATTTTAGTAGTTTCATTAAATGCAAAATCGTTTTAGACTGTTAATGAACTGTTACACAAACTAGCTGCTTTAACATAGTCATTTATTTGTTGTTTAGTTAATGTTCTGTGTACACGTGGAATGTTTTAATACATCAAAATATAAATATACATGGGCCATTCTTTTTGAACTCAACTAGATCCAAGAATTGGCGCAACTTAGAAAGGCCAGCTGGAAACCTCTACTTTCGAATGTCAAAGTCTCTTATATGAAAAAAATTATATTTGGCCCCTAAAACAGGGTAAACACGTATCCAGTTCCAAAATTTTTTTAAAAGTTGAGAAAATTAGAAAAAGAAATATTTTTTAAACTTTTTTAACGGCATCGCGTTCTTCGTCAAAGAATACATAAATTTTGTCTACTGCGTTTTTTCCTAGAGTGCTTCAATTTCGAGCAAAATTGACATCTTTGAAAGTTTATCATTTTTTTTATCGAAACTGGTGTCAGAACTAAAAATGCTTATTTTTACTCAATGAATACGAAAAAATTACATGAACGAATTACAGACCGAATTAAAGCGATTTTGAAAATTACGGTTATAGGTGTTGCCTATGTGTAATATAATTAAATCCTTCTAAAATGACGAAAATTTTAAAAATCGCTTTAAATCGGTCTGTAATTTTTTTCGTATTTATCGAGTAAAAATAAGCATTTTTTACTCTTATCATTTTTTTCTATCTGACGCCATTTTCGATGAAAAAAATGATAAACCTTTAAAAATGGCAAATTATTGTTCTCAATTTTGCTCGAAATTGAAGCACTCTAATAAAAAAACGCAGTGGACAAAATTTATATATTCTTTGACGAAGAATGCGATGCCGTTAAAAAAAGTAAAAATTTTTTCTAATTTTTTCAACTTTTAAATTTTCTTTTGGAATTGAATACGTGTTTACCCTGTTTTAGGGGTCAAATATAAATTTTTTCATATAGGAGACATTTGACATTCGAAAGTAGAGGTTTCAAGCTTTAAAATGAGCTCCCGCTGGCCTTTCTAAGTTGCGCCAATTTTTGGACCTGGCCGGTGGTTGAGTTCGGAAAGAATGACCCACATGTAAAAATGTAAATTTTTCATAAATCAGTTTTATGAAAAACTGCAAAATTATTATAACGAAACATCAATAAGGAAACCATTCTCACAGGAGAAAATTGTATCAATTCTAAATGAAATATTAACAACCCAAGTTAACCTAACCTAACTTAACCATATTTACATATTTCTTTATTACATTTCATTAAACGTAAACTTAACCCAACCATAATTATCTACATTTCATTAAACATCAAAAATGTCTAAAATTATTACAGATGTATACTGTAATATTTTAAAATTACATTAGGTGACATCATTTCATAAAATGTCGAGACAGGCCATGAAATGACCAATTTTGCTAGATGACTGCGACATATATTTAGAGTGGTGGCGTGTTGCGCTTACGGTTACCAAGATAGACTGAGTCAAAAGTGGCGACACACTCAGAAATATTACATTTCCTCCCCCGCGCAAAGGGAGCGTGGGGAGTGTTGGATATGCTGTTTACGAATCTGCTAACACAATTACTGTTTGTACGCTGTCCTTATTAAGTAATATTGTTAGTGGTGGAAATTAAATTAAAATGCATATAAGATTATAGATATAAATTATAATCGTTATTATTACGTAGTGTATTAAACCAAATTATTACAGAATATTATAGTAGGGCCACGTAGGGCCTACGTAATAATAATAATCGCCCCCTCCCTCACGCACAAGCTTAAAGCTTCTGGGGCCTGATTTCCAGGTTATGGGTTGTAGCAATTATTATTATTATTATAGAGAAGGAAAAACAAAAAATTGAACGTTACATTAAATTTCCATTTATATTATTCAAACTTATTTTTTCTTTACTATATTTTAAAAAGTGTCTCCTAACCATACACTGTATTTGACTAATGCCAGTATGTATTTCGGTAACGATGTTACCTTTTTCACGATTAGAACCATTTTAAATTGAGAAAAAAGTAACATCGTTACAGAAATACGTATTGGCATTAGTCAAATACAATGTGTGGTTAGGAGAAACCGTCTAAAATATAGTGTGGTGATAGACCACAGTCTTACAATCTATTATTATTTTTTTTAATGTTTTTAACATACGTACAGTTGCGATTATTCGCTAAGAAACAATGAAAAAATGATAACCGCCGATTTTCCAGTTTTCTGTACCATGCAAATATAAGTTTGTTATATAGCATTCAAAAACATTTCATTTTTTAACATTATAATTGCCCAGTTGATAATCAGGTCGAGTTACAGCGTACATTGTACAAAAAATATTATTTTTTCATCGTTCCTTAGCGAATGATCGCAACTGTACATATGTACGTGTAACCACTTACCACAAACTATTGTTAAACATTCGAATAGTTTTACCATAGCTATTTATGTAAAGATTTTTAAGACAATAAACCAAAATTAATACCTAACTGTTATCATAAACGTAAATTAATTACACTTTGGTTCAGTCCTTAATGCTTTAAATCCATATTGGGTAAATTGTTTATAACACATCAATGTTTAATTTACCATTTCCTGTAAAGTAGATAGATTCTTATGTACAGAAAATGTGCAAGGCGATTCAAGTATATGTTCATCCCTTACTAGTTTTTTATTTTTAAGATAATGGCATTGCTCGAAAAAGAATTTTAAACAGTATTATGTGCAGTTTTTAACATGCCAACGAATGTCGTGTTATCACTCGGCAAATGCTCCAAATGTGAAATTTTTGAACTAGTGCTGTTTCTGTGAATTGCATTTTTGCGGGAACTATAATATTCGGAATCCAAAAAATAAAAATACTACTATAAAGCAAATTAATTGAGCTTTCAAATGGAATGACTTTTGACCATCCCAAGCCATTTAAAAAATTTAAGGTGAGCTTCATCCCTATTTTAGGGTAGAAAATGGCTGATTGGAACTATATGACATGGCCCCCTTTCAAAGAAATTTTAATAAAGTGTCGTTTTCGGTGGACCACTCTGTATACTTGAATCACTCTGTACAAGAAATGGTCAATTTATTGAAATGTATCGAAAGTGTTATCCTGATGTATGGTGTCCAATACATAGCTAGGTAATTAACTTATGATTAGTACGAAATCTAAAAGAAATATGGCACGAATATCACGAAAGTAAATCCGATAGCACTTGAATTTGTTGATTCTAATTTCTTTACTAGATCAATATACAGGGTGTTTCACTTAGAATTCGTATCCTCTGAACAGGTGTTAGTACACACAAAATGCAACAAAAAACCTTAGTATCATTAGTGCCCATCTTTCATAGTAACCGAGAAAAAAAAATTGTTTTTCAATAGTGGGTTGGTGGTCACTGATTTAAGAATTACAGTTGTAGATGGATCTACTTAACTGCATTTTCAACGTGATATTATCTGATACATTGATGCAGCTGATGTCACAGATTGCTTTGACTATTTCCCTAAATTTAGTAGTTCCCAAAAGTTGATCTTTTTGCAAATTGTTTTGCGTTCGCAGCAGGGCAGAGTTATTCCAAATTGCATCAAAAATATGTGTTGCTCATTTTAATAAGAACCAATTTCGGAAGCACTTTAATATCATTAACAGTTTTAATTAAGTCATATAATATATCTTGTTTATTGTTTCCAGCC
Organism: Agrypnus murinus; assembly: GCA_929113105.1. Lineage (NCBI taxonomy): Eukaryota > Metazoa > Arthropoda > Insecta > Coleoptera > Elateridae > Agrypnus > Agrypnus murinus. The sequence continues at coordinate 160,645,032 of OV816025.1, forward strand.
TTATTTTGTGGAACTCCATAATCATGAAATAAATAAAGATTATTAAAAGTTTCACAGTTTTATTAAAATATACCTGACAATATTGTTTCGACAGCTATGCTGTCATTATCAAAGGTAATATAATTATAAACAAACACGTCGCTAAGGTAGATACAAAATAGGTAACTAGATAAAATAATAATAATAATTATTTTATTTTTATTATTAATTTTTATTATTATTATTATTTTATCTAGTTACCTATTTTGTATCTACCTTAGCGACGTGTTTGTTTATAATTATATTACCTTTGATAATGACAGCATAGCTGTCGAAACAATATTGTCAGGTATATTTTAATAAAACTGTGAAACTTTTAATAATCTTTATTTATTTCATATAATATATCATTAAACTAAGAATTTCACAGTGAACTGGAATACAAATTTAAAGATCTAAAGTGTCATTTAAAAAGAAATCACCCAGCGCCACAAAGACTATTTCATTTGCAGACATATCAAGATTTATAGTAGGATAATTAATTTCGTTTTATATGTCCTTAATGGCTTATTCTTCTGTAAAATATTAAATGGGACACTCTGTATATAATTGCAGGATGAAAAGTAAAATGGACATCTACGGACTGAATTTCATTTCAAATTGTAACAGACGTTGCATGTTTTAATTAGGATTTTAGGTAGTACAGTTGCGATCATTCGCTAAAAAACGATGAAAAAATAGTGATCGTCGGTTTTTCAGTTTTTTGTATAATTTGCTGTAACTCAACCTGATTTATGAACTGGGCAATTCTAATGTTAAAAATGAAATGTTCTTGAATGCCATATAATTAACTTACGTTTACATTAATCAGTGGTTACGATTTTTTCATCGTTCCTTAACGAATGATCGCAACTGTACATTTACATGTGATATAACACTCGAACTGAAAAGTACTTGCATAAAATGTCACGTATCTGTACTGTGCCGTAGAACTGATGGACTCTAGCCATGGTTGAAGCAGGGGCAGAGAGGTACAGGCATGATAGAAGCTTTTGCCAGAGTAGTTATCCCTGTATAGAATACACACATTTATCGCTGGACTAAGCGTATTAGATTTGTTAATCGGTGTGTTAGCCGCTTTATAGAATCTACATATAATACAGTTGGACTAAGTAAGGACGAAAGAGGTGCAATGGGTGTATCTGGTGGACGTGGCTTTATATTGGTGTGCGTAGCATAATTGTTTGTACGCGAGTATTAGCCCTTTATAGAATCTACATATATGTATATCTGGCCGAACTGAGCTGAGAGCTACAATGGATGGATCTGGTAGGCGTGGTCTCCTGTTAGTAGGTGTGGTAAGTAAACTACAATTTACTATAGTAGTGGATAATAAGTATACAACAATAGAAAATTCTTATAATGTCATATCCGCGAACAGATCAACTTTCACAGAAAAAGTTCAATATTTAATAATGATTAAAAAGACTTAAACCAATGCATTTTAGAAGGTGTCTAATTCATGTTATAACACGAATTGCAATTACAGCGGCCAAACTACGATGATAATGTCTTATTTGGGTCACTTTTTTGCAAAAATGTGTGCAGTAGGATGAAAACTGTCATTCGTTGCATGTAGTTACGGTCGTGGTTTAAGACAATAATGTCAGTGAGTTTAGGTTTAAATTGCAGTTCATTGTTATTGAATAATAAAAGAATGTATTAGACAAATAAAAATCGATTAAATTAAAAGAAATTGTGTCTGAACTTTATAAATATTGATTGAAATATGCAGTACGCAACGCATGTGACATTATACGTAACGCCTTCAAGATTTAAATTGACTATTAAGGACATCTTAAAACAAAACCGTAGGTATGGCATTATTTTTGGTGTTTTCTCTAATATTGTATAAATAATCAACTTGTAAGTTTTTTTGTGAATAGTTCGCAGAACTATTGCAAAACTTATAATTACCTAGTACTCCATGTCTCCATTTTGTCACTTGTACGTAACGCACGTTTTAGCTTGATCTGCTTGTAAACAACATCAGCTATAAAGAAAAACCAAATGTGTTTTTATTAAGAGTAAAAAATGCACCAAATTAAAAGTTTAGTTGCTTAAAAATAATTTCTGGGGATTCACTAATCATAAAAAAGCGTCGGAACTCGTCACGGTATGTAACCACGAGATACGCAACATACCTTTTGCCTTTCATTAGTGAATTTGTTTTTCATCTTATAATTATTAAATAAATATTCTATTAAAGTGAATTAACTGCTGAGTTTAGAACTAAAAGTTGGATATTGCAGAAGTAGTTAATGTTAAGTTACAAAAATTAGCTTATTCTATTTTACAAATTATTGCTCATACATTCTAGGATTTCTATCATTTGATTAATCATATTTCCCTTTTACATGTTAAACAATTTGTTGGAGTGGTGTTCCGAAGGACGAGCTTAAGCCTAGGTTATTTATAAATATTTAAAAACCAATTTACCTATCTTCAGTATGTGCAATATAATAATAATAATATAATAATAAACGTCTTTATTTTTCCACATAGTACATAACAAAAAAAATAAGTTTTTGATATATTTAAACATGAGACGAAGTTCAGATGTCTTGAAATAGGCTCTGCTCTTTCACTTAACCTCATCATTTGATATGTTTGCAGTTTTGCAATTCTTATTGTTAAAGGATGCAGTAAAGTACCATTAATTCGCTAAAATATGCTGTACGCCTATGGTTTAATTTGGGGGCCTAAGGGAATTTGAAATTTGTTGGGTGATTGGGGTGGAAAAAAGTTTCATGCTTTGACAGTTCTGACTAATGTTCTCAACAGCGGATTAAGAGTCTACCAAACATATTATGATGAAATCTATTATGAGAAAAAAACAGTAATTGATTTTGCTCATTTGGCAGAACTGAGTGGGACATTGAGAGTTCTTTCAAGAGTTTTTGTGATATTTTGCGATCCCGTGAAAAGTAAGAGAAACAGGTATTGGAATATTGAGGTACTCTTTTGAAATTGTTCCGTGTGATAGCGGTAGAAAACAATTGTTCTGTCAAAAGGTTTTATGAAATTTACGATGAGCACCAAGAGAGGTATTCGAGAAATTATAAGGATCCATTGTTAATCTCATGTATAGCACGTCGATAACACGTGTTGTAATTAATTTTATTTAATTTAACAGTTCTAATTAGAGTTCTGTTAAAAGTTTGTTTTAAATTTTGCGATCAACTGAGAAAAGAAAAAATATTTGCTTATTTGAGATCCATTTTTGTTTTTTATTTTTCTGTAATTTTGTGTTTTTTTATGGAATTATTAATTAGAAACTGTACAAAAATTCGCGTCAATTCTACACAAGCGATTCTGTTGTAACTTCCCGTAAAATCCATTTCGAAGAGTAAATATTAATATTAGAAAAAGAGCACTTATTTTACAAATATTGTTACTATTTTCTTATACTTCTAATAACATAATAATAAAATAATAATTTTCGAATAATTGAATCACAATTGAATTTGATCATTTTGTATTCTTAGAATTGTTACTTTAGTGTTAGTTCATTGCTATTCTATATTAGAACTATACGTAACAATTCTTAAAATAAAATTGATTAACTGATTATATTATGCTAAAATGTCAAGACGCTGCCAAATTAATTGTTTTTTTAGAAAACGTTATTATGAGCGCAATTGTTTCTTGCGCTGCATATGACTCAAAATCTGTAATTAATTAGCTGAATTTATGCATATATTATTTTAAAAACTGCATAATGAAATACCATAAAATTTTCTGAAATGATTGATATTAACCGACTCAAGATCCAGAGATTAGTAGTCAGCAGAAAATATTAAAGAAAAATATTTTCGAAAAAGACTATTTTCTGATAAGGAAAACAGTTTTGTTATGAACCTCACTTAACTTTTTTTAAATCTAAATAAATCTGCATTAGTTAATTGAAAAAGTATGTTCTTCAATCTAAGAATAATAAACACACCACTACTTTAAAATTCATATAAAGGAAATCATCACCATAAATGCTTACGTTTATTGAATTAATAATATTAATGACTATTTATATTAAGCCACGCACACTAGGAACTTTTGAATATAAAACTAAAAAAAATCATCTATAACCAATTGAGTGATTTACTAATTATACACTTATATTTTAAAATTTAAAAATGTTTGGTTTTTTATATTTCGGACGCACATTATGAATTATTATTATCAAAAGATTTGATTAATTATTATTATTACCATGAAAGATTAACTATTGCTGATTAACAATTACATTAATTAGTGCTATTACTTTGAACGTGTTCACAGCATGTATCATGAAAACTTTTTCCAGCTATATGATAAAACATTAAATTCGTTTTAGAACTTTAGAAAACATTGTTTAGCTAGCTCTACGAGTATACAATACCGAAATGGATTGCGTATTTTTATTGGCGCAGTTTTTCTTCGCTAAAACTAATGTAAGTATCTTGTAGGTTAGTTTTTATTACTGGCTTAGTACTTCTTACTGTGTGTGTATTCAACACACTCCTTAAATCTAATTAAGATTTATTATGTTTATTCAGAAGTCTAATTTTGTTTTTACTATCAATGTATAAACAATACGAATTTCCGTATAAAAAAGGGAAAGATAAATCTAAGTACTTTGTATACTACAATTAGATACAAAAGTATAAACCAATTCCTAATTATAAGCAGCACTACTTTTTAGTCTATATAGGAGCCAGCGAACACGAACGCTTCACAACTCCGTAATGGGTAAAATCTCTTTTTTTTATGTGAAGTCATAGTATATGAGTAGGAAACCCTTGTCTGGCAGGGCATCTCCTCCGAATTATTGCCGAAGAGATCAAATAGTGTGGTAAAAATGTTACATTTAAAACACATATGTAATGGTTTTTAATTCTTATATGAATCAAAATACTGAAAGAAAACGATAGCAAACTTGCCAGACAAATATTTCTCTGATTAATTATTGACAGATCAACACTAATTAATTAACTCTTCAAAGATTTCAACTATAAGTGTAATTTCTGTCTTTTTTACTAAGTATGATCCTTGTATAATGTGATTCAAAAATGACAGATCAAGATTCCACTGATTTCATTCCTAAAAATTAATAAACTTACGCTATTTTATGTATAACTGGTTGCCTATGTCTGCACAATGCTCTTATACTTAAAATCTTTTAATAATTAATTAGTGTTGATTTGGCACTAATTAATCAGAGGAATACTTGTCTGGCAAGTTTGCTATCGTTTTTTTTCAGGATTTTGATTCATATAAAGATTTAAAAAACATTACATATGTGTTTTAAATGTAACATTTTTTACTACACTATTTGATCTCTTCGTCCATAAATCAGAGGGGATGCCCTGCCAGACAAGGATTTTCCTACTCATATGTATACTATGAATACAGTTAAAAAACAGATTTTATCCATTACGGAGTTATGAAGCGGTCGTGTTCACTAGCTCTCCGACTATAAATTTATTGTCCTAATAATAAGTAAAAAGGCCCTCCGTGGTCGAGTGGTAGAGATCCTACCTCTCGTTCAGAGGGACAGGGGTTCAAACCTCGGTTGCGACTGAATTTTAAAAATTAGTACTATCGTGGTTGAGCTCCTTTGGTTAAGGTATGAAAGTTGTATGAGTGATAAAATATGGGGGAGCGTAATGTACTTGCTACAATAACTCCATTACCTCCGTTGCACTTCCATAAGAGTTTGTGTGGAACCCCGACACTGCGAAATGTGGTAAAAGGGGAATGGATTATGTATGTAATAACAAGTAAAACTGAAAACCATTTTCATTGCATCACTAACAATATTATTATTATTAATGACAACAATTAATTGTTTAGGAAAAACATCCTGTTTTAATTGCATTCAACCCTTGAGTACTCATCACTTACCATGAACACTGATAAAATCTTAATCTTTATATGTTACTCAACGAACACTTCAAGAAAACTATTAAGGAAGTAGAATGCATGTGGGAAGCAGTTAAAAATATTAGTTAAGATACTACTGATACTTCTAATCACGTATGCTATTATTTAATACATTCATTTGGTTTAACAACTTTTTTATTCCCTAACCTAGAAATTATGTAATTTGTTTTTTATTATTTAGTTATTGTTTGTTAACATATCTGCATTTTTATTCTTAACTACATTGAGAATATTTCTATGTAATAAGGACTTGAAAAAAAACAATGTAGACAGACCACAGACCCAGCTTTAGTTCGATATTTTAGTTGCAATTAGCTGTACATATCGTTTTCTCTTGATTTAATCAACGCTGGGAAGCATTTCGTGTCTTCTCTCTATGAAAAAGGCTTAATCCTTGTTTCAGCTATAGCAAATCCTGTGTATACAATCTAAATAAAGGAAATAATTTGGCAATATTTAACAATATTTCTTAATAGTTAAAATTAATCACTTCGTTGGTTTTTCAAACATACGTACTTTTTATAGTTTGGCTCGCAGAAATTGGTCTTTATGACCGGTATTTCACAACAATAGTAATTATTCCAACAAAGAACTGTTATAGGATTACTCAGCTTACTGCTTAAAGCCTTTTTTTTAATTTATTATAGCTGGCTCTGCAATTTAGTATGCAATACACGGCTAAGTTATAATACAATAAAACTAACAGTAATTACTTAATTTATGTAAAAAACAGTGAGAAATTGACGATTTAGTGATAACACATACCTCTATCATAAATTACAATAAGTCCTGTGGTAATTTACGCTTGAGGCGTGTGTGGATGTCTTTTTGTCCGAGTTCGAACTTGATAGCACTTGAACAGAGAACTAGGTTTTGAAAGAACTTCACTGTAGTTTTTTGTATAAACTCAGTTATAAGAGGGACACTTAACTCCCAGTGTATTTGGGCATTACGCACAAACCACGGACACTTGATTGCAATTTGAAGCACTTTGTTTTGCATTGTTTGAAGCTTCTTCATCGATGTTTGTGATGCGGTGCACCATATTGGGCAAGCATAGGTAAGTAGTGGTCTAAGGATTCCTTTATAGATAAGTACTATGCATTTCGCTCTAAGATGCGACTTACGGTTGATAAGCGGATATAATGCGCCTAATCTGTTATGGCACTCGTTCAGTTTTTTGTTAATATGATACCCCCAGTTCAGCTTAGCATCAAGATGCACTCCTAAATATTTTACTGCTGTATCCTTAGGGTTCCAGTCGATTTCATTATTATTTCTTTTAATTTTTTGAAGATGGTTATATCGTTTGAGAGTAAACATTTTAGTTTGGCATTTATCAGGATTGATTTTAATTTTCTATTTTGTGAACCATTCAGATATTACAGTTGTGGAGTTTTGAACGAGTTCAATTGCAGTTTTGGCACGGGGACTTTGTGCTATTATAGCCGTATCGTCGGCGAACATGGCTAGTGTGGAGGGAATTTCTGTTGGAATGTCATAAACGTAGATTAAATAGCGTAGGACCCAAGATACTGCCCAGCGGGACTCCCGCCTCTATAGATTTTAAACTAGATAATGTTGAGTTCACTCTGACTTTGAATGATCTGTTGCCGAGGAAGGATTGAATGGTTTTAATTAGGTAGAGTGGAGTGTCTATAACAGTCAATTTGTAGAGGAGTCCTTCATGCCAGACTTTATCAAATGCTCTCTCCAGGAAAGCCTTAAATAAAAGGATACTTTGAACTCAAATATCAAATGTTATTAAGTAAGTATTTAGGACATTTTAAGGTATAAAAACTCTATTTATTAAGACATAAAAAAGAAAGTTATAAATAATCGTCGAAATATAAATCGTTTCTATCTATCTTCAATTGCCAGCGTCGGTGGATTAGTGGTTTGCATGTTTGCTTCATAATCCAAGGATCGAAGGTTCGATCCCCGGCGGAGCTGGTAATTTTTCATACCGAAGAAAAATTAAAAACATGCCTTCTTCTCGGATAGGAAGTAAAACTGTAGGTCCCGTGTCAATGCGATGTCTGGCACGTTAAAAATCCCTACTGGGGGTGGAATTCCCCCAGATTCGGCTAAATTCTAGTAGGGTCGGCCAAATGATCATAGCAATCGGTGCCATGAGGTACGAGGGATGCTCCGCCATCCTGATTCCCCCCAAAACAAACAAACAAACTATCTTCAATTGTTTCTATTCCCTCATACTTAAATTATATTACCTCAAAAAAAAAAACAAAAATGAAAAGGAGACGGCCCTGAATGCAAGCCCCTACAACTGTTGTTGAATACTCTTTCTAAGATAATTTTACAATAGTTGTTACCAGAAGCGTCCCTAGGGTCGGTCAGCCGGACGTATGCCCGGGGCCCCGGGAGTTATTGGGACCCCGTACCGAGCTACTTTATTTTAATCAACAACCCAATAAATGTGTTACGCATTAATAAAATAGACTGAGAGACCGACGTTTGATAGAACTGCCGTAATATAGGAAAATCTAGTAAGTCTAGTTACTATACAGTGCGGACCAAATGTATGGAACCGGCCTTGTTATTTCAAAACTATTCAAGCTAAATCGATAAAATTTGGTATGCATGCTGTTTACAAAGCCTCCTATTATTTCCACAGTTTTATTATTTTTTTAATTAACAAGGTCGGGAGCTGCAAAGCCAACTTGATTTTTTTTAATAGGAAGGGGTTTCAAATCGCATACCGTTTGAAAGGTATTTTCAAGTAGAATTCAGCGACATGCCACTTGCCATAGTTATCTCTAAAGATAACTTCGCTATTGTAAATTAAAGATTGGGAGTAGGTATTAAATGGATAACTAAAGATCCAGTTAGCATGGGGAACAATGAATTGTTTTATGGTGTTTAATGTAACATCAGATTGTTGAAACCGTGTTTTAAGTTTATGAAGTGCACCTAGTACAAGAATGGAACATTTATAAGCGATGCTCAAACTGTTCCCAGTCGCCTATTGGCAGTAATAAATTCGATTAGAAAATCCTTCAATTGAATTCAAAATGAACTCGCGAGGAATATTTGCTGTTTCTTCTCGAATTCGTTGCACTAGTTCATTCAAGTTATTTGGTTTATCGAGGTAAATACGACTCTTCAGGTAACCCCACAAAAAAATCTAGTGGGGATAAGTCAGGTGATCGCGGTGGCCATTCAATACGTCCTCGACGTCCAATCCACCTTTCCGGAAAAACGTTGTTCAAATAAGCACGAACTTCGTGGCTATAATGCGGAGGGGCTCCATCATGTTGAAACCATAGTGTGTTGATAACTACGTTAGGATCGTTTTCATCGCGGTATAATCTTGTTAGATGAGGGATGATATTTTCTTGCAGTAGTTGCAGATATTTAGCCGCAGTAAGATTCCCTTCAATCAAAAAGAGGCCTATAATGTTCTGTCCAACAATACCTGTGAAAGATGAATGCATTTTAGTATGTTAGGAAGGTTATTATGGGCCAAAAGAGGTCAAATGGATGTAATCTATACAGATGTTTCTCATGCATTTGACTCGATAGATCACGAATTTTGCTAGGTAGATTGAGTGGTTTCGGATTCTCTCCAGTATCAATCTCATTGATAAAATCTTATCTCTCGCTGAGATGTTGCCATGTCTCGTACAATGGATTTTGTTCCTATGAATCCACTCCTGAATGTAGAGTTCCACAAGGTTCAAGCCTGGGACCACTTTTATTTAACATATTTATTAACGACTTGCTCATTTCATTATCTTGTCAAATACTAGCATATGCGGATGACGTAGAAATCTTCGCTGAAATTAATAGCCAACTTGACGTGGACTATTTACAATTTAATTTATCTCTAATAGCTCAATGGTGCATCACAAACAAACTGAAACTGAATGTCAATAAATGCTTCACTATGTCATACACAAGGTGTCAAGCAAGTCTTAATTCGGCATATTATGTTAACGAAATGCAAATACAAAAATGCGATACAATAAAAGATCTTGGTGTAATATTTAACTCGAAATTTACATTTATAAAACATATTGAGAAATTACGTAACTCGGCATGTAAATCTCTTGGGTTTGTAATGAGAGTGTCCAAGTTTTCACAAGTATAAACGTAATTAAAAGGCTATATTACGCTATGGTCGTTAGTAAAATGGAATATGCGTCGCTAATTTGGTACCCAATATATGCATGTCACGCTATTCAATTAGATCAGGTTCAGCGTCGACTCTTGAAGTTCTATCCTTTAAGTTAGATGGAAGATATCCAGAAAGAGGTGTAGATCAAACTGAGCTAGAAGCAAGACGTAGCGTTTTTTCTTTAACTACCAGAAGAGACATCCAGTGTGCTAATTTCCTACGAAACTTAATTAATTTTAAATGGGATGCTCAAGATTTACTTGCGAGGATACCTTTCAATATACCAAGGTTGTCGGCAAGACATGGATCGTCATTTAGATTGTCAACTCCACGTACGAATATAATGTTACATGCGCCTATAACTATTATGTGCCAAAAAGCTGAGAAATTTATTACAGATGTATTCGTACTTAAGTAAAGTACTTACATATTCAATAACAATAATGGTGTATTTGAATTAAATCTATGGCTGTAAGTTTCATATATGTTATGTTCATATGTTGTATTGTTTATATTATTATTATCATTATATTATTATTATTGTCCTGTAATTGGGTAACCTGTTGGACAAATAAAGATTATTATTATTATTATTATTATTATTATTATTATAAATTCTAAAGGCCTTCAAAGAAACCTCCTTCTGCTAGGTAATAACCTAAACCTCATAGAGCCAATTTGACAGTGCGATTACTATGTTTTATGCAATCGACCAAAATAGTATTTTCTAGCTTAATCTATTTCCTGTTAGTTTTGATTTTCTGATGAAACCCTACCTCCTAAAAAGTTTCGTTCTTATTTACTACAAGAGAATCACCAGTAGTCTTCGAGTCAAGGCCATTCCCTTATAAAAAAAGTACTTTAACGTCTAAAACCTTAATTCTCGGAGGTAAATCAAAATCAGCACTTAACCGATTATTATTTGTGACAATTTGTTACAGAACGCGGTGGTTGTATTGGCAATAAAATAATAACTGATAAAAAAAGTAAATTTAAACATCGGAAATTAGGTAATCAAAAATATTTTATGAAATAAATAAAAATTAGTAAAAGTTTCACAGCTTTATTAAAATACAACCTGACAATATTATAATAGGTATTAGTTATATATTATCAAAGGTAATATAATTATAAACAAACACGTCGCTAAGGTAGATACAAAAATAGGTAACTAGATAAAATAATAATAATCAGAATTAAATATCTAATACTTCCAGTAACGGAGAATTACTGAGCTCAAGTTGTTCATTCTTAAAGGTACCCTGAGTTTGTGTTTGTATATCTCAAAGGCTTCTAAAATGTCTAATTTGCGTTTGTTATTACAAAAATGTAAGAATTTAATATTATTTTGAGGAGTCATTGTGTGATTTTGTTCTAAAAGGTGTTTGGCGTAATTCGATTTTTCAGGATGTTTATTTTTGTAATGACGTACGTTTTCTTTATATCTTATGTCAAAATTTCGAAGTGTTTGTCCAATATATACCGAACTACAAAAAGAACAATTTAAACGGTAAATGCCCGATTTCATGATATCATGTGTTCTGTCTTTAGCATTAAATAAAATTGAAAAAGTGTTAGTGTTGGTTTTAAATGTTATTTTATAATTGTTGGTTTTTCTTAGTATATGTGCAATCTTTTTTTCTGATATTTTGCCAAAATATGGTATAGATATGTAATTTGTGTCTTCTGTTTGATTGTCAATGGGATATATTCTTTTGATAGCTAACCCTATAATCTTTTTGTTTAATTAAAGTGTCAATCATGTTCGAATTGTAATGATTTGCATGTGCTAGTTGTTTAATGGTTGATATCTCTTTGGTAAAATCTGAGTTTGTTAGTGGAATAGTTAAAGCTCTGTGTACTAATGATCTGTAGGCTGCTATTTTATGTGTATTATGGTGACAAGATTCATTTGGTATTGTTATGTCTGTTTGTGTTGGTTTTCTGTATATGGAAAATTCAAATAGATTGTCTGCGTTAATCTTGATATTTAAGTCTAGAAAGATTATAGCCCTGTTTTGTTCTGTTTCTAGTGTAAAATTTATGTTAGGGCGGATACTGTTAATAAGAATTAAAAATTCATTGATAACCTCAAAAGAACTGTCAAAACAATCTAACATGTCATCAACATAACGAAACCAGAAGATAATATGCTTAGAGAGGTTTAATTCAAATATTCGATCTTCGAACTTGTCCATAAATATATTAGCTAATAGAGGACTTAGAGAATTACCCATAGGTAAACCATCCTTTTGTAAATAAATTATGTTATTAAAAGTGAAATAATTTTGACTTATACAAAGGTCAAATAATTGAATTAACTCTAACCTTTTAACTAATTCTATATTACTATTGATCAAGAAACTATCTAATAAAGGAATACATTCTTGTGGGGGTATTCTGGAGAACATGTTGCAAATATCAAAACTAACAAGTTTTGAATGTGGTGGAAGATGTACGTTTTGCAGCTTATCTACTAATTCTAATGAATTTCTAACAGAGTATTTCGATTTGTAACCTATCGTGTTAATAATTTGGTTCAGTTTTTTGGATAAAATGTGATTACTGTGAGTACCTTTATATAAACGTGCATATTATCTCTTATACTAAACCATATAAAGGTATATATATAAAATATTATATAAAGGTACTCCATACAAAACTTACTCATAAATTACACAATATCCAATTTGACATCTTAGATTTTGACATTAGAGAAACCGTCAGTAACATTAAATTCAAAAAATACACCACACAGAAAAATAAACTTCATCGACTTGTACAACAAAAACGTACACTACAAAATAACCTTAATTGTCAGAACACTGCAAACTTTTATCCTAGTTTCATAAACTTATCGAATATAAGATTCAATGACAGAGAAACACAATTTCTTAACAAAGGTTTCAAATTTTGTCCTTTTCCAAAATTTACCAACAAAATTAAAGAAATTTTGGCCGTTGAATGCGAAACTATACTTAAGAAAGATCATAATAACTATGCAAAATTCCAAATTTCGAATTTGTTAAAAGAGATGTCTTTGAAACAGGACAAAATGTACAACACATCTAACATATCACTTCTTCTATCTATAAAACACAAAATCACAGAGAACAATCTAATTTCTGTTAAAGCAGATAAGGGTAACACTTTGGTAATTCTTTCAAAAGATATTTACATACAAAAAGTTAATGAATTTATTAATAAAGAAAATTTAGAAACTTTAAACAAAAACACAACCACAAAATTCCAAAAAGAAATAAAGCAAGGTTTAGAAAACTGCAATATCTGCTTTTCAGAATTAGAAAAGCAACAAATCATTAATAAAAACTCACAACCACCTAAACTATATGGACTAGTCAAAACACATAAACAGAATATGCCAATAAGACTAGTTGTACCATACATCAATGCAGCTAATCACATTTTATCCAAAAAACTGAACCAAATTATTAACACGATAGGTTACAAATCGAAATACTCTGTTAGAAATTCATTAGAATTAGTAGATAAGCTGCAAAACATACATCTTCCATCACATTCAAAACTTAGTTAGTTTTGATATTTGCAACATGTTCTCTAGAATACCCCCACAAGAATGTATTCCTTTCCCTTTTTTCCCTTTTCCCTGACAAGTTCGAAGATCGAATATTTGAATTAAACGTCTCTAAACATATTATCTTCTGGTTTCGTTATGTTGATGACATTTTAGCTTGTTTTGACAGTTCTTTTGAGGTTATCAATAAATTTTTAATTCTTATTCACAGTATCCACCCTAACATAAATTTTACACTAGAAACAGAACAAAACAGGGCTATAAACTTTCTAGACTTAAATATCAAGATTAACGCAGACAATCTATTTGAATTTTCCATATACAGAAAACCAACACAAACAGACATAACAATACCAAATGAATCTTGTCACCATAATACACATAAAATAGCAGCCTACAGATCATTAGTACACAAAGCTTTAACTATTCCACTAACAAAATCAGATTTTAGCAAAGAGATATCAACCATTAAACAACTAGCACATGCAAATCATTACCATCCGAACATGATTGACACTTTAATTAAACAAAAAGATTATAGGTTAGCTATCAAATGAATGTATCCCGTTGACAATCAAACAGCAGACACAAATTACATATCTATACCATATTTTGGCAAAATATCAGAAAAAGTTGCACATATACTAAGAAAAACCAACAATTATAAAATAACATTTAAAACCAACACTAACACTTTTTCAATTTTATTTAATGCTAAAGACAGAACACATGATATCATGAAATCGGGCATTTACCGTTTAAATTGTTCTTTTTGTAGTTCGGTATATATTGGACAAACACTTCGAAATTTTGACATAAGATATAAAGAACACGTACGTCATTACAAAAATAAACATCCTGAAAAATCGAATTACGCCAAACACCTTTTAGAACAAAATCACACAATGACTCCTCAAAATAATATTAAATTCCTACATTTTTGTAATAACAAACGCAAATTAGACATTTTAGAAGCCTTTGAGATATACAAACAGAAACTCAGGATACCTTTAAGAATGAACAACTTGAGCTCAGTAATTCTCCGTTACTGGAAGTATTAGATATTTAATTATGATTATTATTATTATTTTATCTAGTTACCTATTTTGTATCTACCTTAGCGACGTGTTTGTTTATAATTATATTACCTTTGATAATGACAGCATAGTTGTCGAAACAATATTGTCAGGTTGTATTTTAATAAAACTGTGAAACTTTTACTAATCTTTATTTATTTCATGATTATGGAGTTCCACAAAGTAAGGCTGGAAACAATAAACAAAAAAAAGAAAAAAAAAGATTTTATTCCGTCAAAAAAGTAAAAGATAAACATGTGCAATAATAACTATGTATAATTGTTAGTCGTTTCATCATACGTCGTTTACTCCGAGTTTTACTCGTATCAATTGGTTTATTAGAAATGTGCGAATATGCTATCTTTACCTACTAATGATTTACTATTTTCTATAAATAACCAAAATTTAAAACAAATTATAGAAAATCGGCTTGATCGCAACATACACAAATAATAATTCTAGATCATTAATCTTTCATTCTTCTCATTTAGTTTAATTTTATTTTATTTCCGAATAAATTTCTGTTTTTGTATACTGAATTTGGATTTAACAAAATATTAATAAATATTAGGTATAAATATTAATAAACTATGGGCCAGCAAAAGTGTGGAAACCAAAATAATATGTTTTTAATTTCTATATTTTTTATTAAGTAAAAGTCGCGTAGAAAATGAACTGTAGCGGTTCGATATGTACTCTGATATATACTCAATATGTACTGATATGTAAAAGTACCAGATACGTACCTAGGAAATCATGTAGCGGTCGAAACTAATGAAAAAATTATCTCTGAAGGGTAGGAAGAAATGGTAAGGAGGGAAGATAAAATGGAAGCCAGGTAAAGGATCATGTTCAAAATATGTTTTATTGTAACAACAAACTATATCTTCTAATTATTTAATACATTAATTAATTAATTAACTAATCTAATTAGTTACTTGTAGGCTTTTTAAATATACAGTCTGTTTGATTTAAAATGACCCGCTCTGTAGCAACTTTATTTTTCGTCAGAAATGATATAAACCATATTATATTATTAAATGGCATAAAACTTTTTACGTTCTGGTTCAGAAGATTTTGTATTTACTAAATCGGCGTTAGCGAACTTTTTTATAAAATATTTGATAGGTATTTTTTTACTGAAATCGGTATCGTATTGTGCTTTATTTTCAACCATAATAAATATTCATAATCTTACATAAGAAAGTTTTTAAGCAAAACGTGAAAAATGATTTACGTCTAGTAGGCTTTGTTTTCTGGTTACTTCAATTAACAAAACAGAATTATCTAGCAAGCTTAGATAAAATAACGACTGTTAGTTACGAACCAGAACGAAGAGAGTTTTATGCCATTTAATAATATTATATGGTTTATACCATTTCTGACCAAAAATAAAGTTGCTACAAAGCAGAGCGCTTTAAATCAAACAGACGCTATAAGGTAAAATTAGATTTGGAAATTGAGGACTTTCCGGAGTTCTTACCACCATCAACAAATTTCCAATTGATCGAAGAAATACTTGGAATCGCCACTAAAAAGCTTATCAAAGATTTCAACAAAACAAATGAATAGGTGGCGGGAAGAATGATCTAAGTCACAACATGTTCATTCTGAGATAATACGATTTAAAATGACGGTGACTTGATTGATGTTGATGGTGACTTGTGAAGATTGTTTTTCCGTAACTCGCTATACTTAAAACACGTAAACAAAGGACTTAAAAACTGATCTTTGATCAACAATACTTTTTTATGTAAAAAGTACGTACTTTAATTTACAGATGGCATTAAAATCTCATTTTTTATAGAGTCACTGCATCTAGTTACCTAGGCCAGTTGGTCGACCAGAGTACCGCAAACCGCCGCCATATTGGGGCAAACGAAGCACGAAATTGTTCATTATTTGTTCTGTATTGAATTTAATCAAATCCACGTTTACTTTATAAGGTTTTTCTTATTCTGAAAGATCAAACCTCTAA
Source organism: Agrypnus murinus (assembly GCA_929113105.1). NCBI lineage: Eukaryota > Metazoa > Arthropoda > Insecta > Coleoptera > Elateridae > Agrypnus > Agrypnus murinus. The sequence continues at coordinate 160,661,741 of OV816025.1, forward strand.
TATTTCAAATACGTAAAACGCGGTTTTAATATGTCCATTATTAAAAATCACCCTTTTCTGCCCCAATATGGCGGCGGTTTGCGGTACTCTAATCGACCAGCTGACCTAGATGACTAGATGCAGTGACTCTAATTTTTTATTAAAATGCCACCTTTTCAAAGATATACCTATCTATACGTTCAAATAAACGAGTTGAAATTTTGCCTCAAATTTGAGGCTATAAAATTTGAGGCGAAAGTCGCGTCGTCGTTATTAATACAAAAATTTTTTAATTAAACCAGGCTACAGGTCCTCAATTTCCAAATACCATTTTATCATACAAACTATATCTTTATCTTATCAAACTGTATTATTTTATGTGAGGTTTTTTACTATCACATCAACTAATTATACTCTATCCGCCTATCCGTTAATTTGCGGTACCGATGTTGAGTTGAAATGTTTGCATTATTAAACACTCGTAGAGGTACACGATTTTCTCTGTTTTATATTAATTTACACGTAAAATAAGAAATAATTACCCATAAAAATTTCAGATGCGTTTTTTGGGTATTAGTTATTATTAATCAATAATGCTCAATATAATACGCAATTAATTAAACTTGAAAAATTAAGAAATCATATAATTAATGTAATTGGTATGTTGTCGAGCTCTATAGTATATTAATTTAATCTTAGCCATATTTCATTAAATTCCATGTGCAATTAACAAAGGTACTGTACAATTTATAAATACTTGATATTTTCTGTTTTCGTGAATAATTAAAAGAATTGCTGGTAGTGACCTCTAAGAATTAATCAATTTTAAATTTTATTAGCTTCCTCTTATTTTTATTCAACATGGAAAGCTACGAAGGGGTGCACTAACATTGAGTGCACCCCTAGAAATTTAAAGGTGGCCTTCTTTGAGCCACCCTACTATACACATAAGACTAGTTTAGTTATGCTACTCTCACCTATTTTTAATGTTAATTTTTAGACAACTAAAGTGAATAATTATACTTAAAACATTAATAATTATGTTAAATAATAATTGTTTTCCAGTATCTTTTAATAACCTTTTAAATATAACACAGTGCAACAAATATGTAAGAAAATATGGATACCTAATATGGAAAGAAATAACCCAAAAACTAAACCAGTCGTACGGAAATAAATTATTTTTTGTTCTTTGGGCTTTACAGGGTGTAACTAATATATATCTAGAAACCTCGTAACGTTAACTCGTTTCTTATTAACATCTGGTCGCTTCCTGCTAGTTTTTGATAAAATCGGCATTTAAGTTTTTGCATTTTAAGTACGCCCAGTTTGTCTCCAACAATGTCTCGCATTACATTAAAAATACTAAACAAACAATTTTTTTTAAGTTTCTATAATTTAAAGTTAAAAAAAAGTTATTTTGCTTGTTTCGTATTAATGTAATGTGAGTACAATGGGGTACTTAAAAATTTAATAACAATAATAAGCGCAGGAAGCGACCACATCTTGATGAGGAAAATATGTTCTAAATCATTACAGCTACCCTCCATTACGAGGTTTCTAGTTATATTAGTTACACCCTGTATAGTTGTACCCAGATAAGAAAAACTCTAACGGGTGTTTTTAAAAGTACCCCAAGTGACGATAGAAATTTTATTGATTTTTTCTGGAGTAAAGAAAAAATGACTACTATCGAATGCAAAAGTTTTTAACCCTGAGTCTGAATGCGCATAACAAGCAAACTCACCACTCAAATTAATTCAAACAAAAACGGTTAGGTAGACAATTTATTTTTGTATGCTATAGTAAATTTGTAGAATTGTCTGATCTTTGATTTTTTAATTTTCGCAAATTATGTTACAAAAAGTCTGTTTCTTGGAGAGTTTTCACGTAAAGCATATCTTTAATAATTAACATTTAACTACTTGACAGAATTGAATGTAGTTTTATATGAAAGTAACTAATAGTGTTTTATGTATGTGGAAATTTTTGGAATTTGATATCTCTATTATTTCTCAAATTATTCTTTGAAATATAAGGTAATGCATTCTGGTGTTCGGGTGCTTTAATTTTCTTCTTTTTTTACATAAGAGATTTTACAAGTTCCTTTTTTACAAAAGATAGTATTTTGTTAATAAAACAACAAATATGACAAGAAATCCTGAAATTATTCACGGATTAAGTAATAAATAATTATTTAAAGAATTATTTATTAATTAGTTTGTGAATATTTTCAAAATATCTTAACGTATTTGTTGTTTTATTAAAAAATACTATCTGCAGAATACATTACCCTCTATTTCATAGACTAACTTGAGAAATAATACAGATATCAAATTACAATTTTGTCAAGAAGTTCTTGAAATATTAATTATTAAAGACAGCGTGTACGCCAAAACTCCCAAATAACCAGACTGTTTGTAACATAATTCGCAAAAATTCAAAAGCCTAAAACCAAATAATTTACAAATTTAACCTTTTATACAAAAATAAATTGTCTATCTATCTGTTTTTGTTTGAATTAATTTGAGCGGTTAGTCTTTTTGATATGCGCATTCAAATACAGGGCTCGGAACTTTTGCATTCGATAGTATATAAGATTTTGTTGTTAGCTATGAAGATTTTATTGAATATTTGAAAAAATGTTATTTGTTATTGACTCCCATGTTAGGGAACCCCTCAATCTTGGGCTTCCGATTCTCTAAAAAATTTATCTAGACAGACATTGTTGAATTGATTGTCAGGACACCCCTAAACATTGGGGCAGATTGTCCAACATTGGAGTCGATTTTTTAAATTTTTTCACATTTCACAGAACAATTTTATATAGATAACGATTTTATAGTTATTTTTTCGTAGTACGCTTGCTTACTAAAAGAAAACCTAGAAACTTTCTGATTTATCAGATTAACCCTCGGCATTTACAGAAATGAAATTTTTAAAAGTTTTCTGTCCTCTACATAAGATACTATATATCCGGCAACTATTTGCCGGAGAAATTAAAAATTTATACTTTTCATTGCTGGTTGTTTAGATTTTGACTGATACAAATGCTAATTATTATATGTACAACTATATTGGATGGGTAATCTAAATCATTCCGTCCACGATCCCTTACAAATTAAAAATTTTAAAGAATTTATTTAATTGTCCTGATGATTAAATCTTTATCGTAATGATTAATAGCCTGGAATTAACTAAACCCTCTGAAGAAATTACACAAAAACGTTCTTCTCTATTATTTGTTATTCGTTTATGCCTATTTACACAATCAAATTCATTTTCTGAAAATTAATATAACGAACACTGACTGAACATATTTTGATGCATTTCATATTTCATTTCGTTCGTATATTTCGGTTCGTATTTAAAAAATTCATTTTAACTTTTACCAAATCATTTTTGATTATTCAATCTAACATATATACGTGTCTCTGTACATTCAGTTTTTAAATAAGATTTTCATGGGATATCTACAAGCACATAGTTACGTATATTAAATTCCAATCAACTCGCAAGATTTCAGAGCACATTTAATAGTAGATTACTTCGATTTTCGATCAATAAATTTTATTTTGGGTTGTATGTAGTCAACAAGTACTACAAACTCTCCGAAATGTATTTTTAGTTTTTATTAATTGGTTGTATTTATTAGTTTTCGATTTATGTTTCTGCAGAAATTTTGCGGTTATGTTTACATTAACAATCCTAATTTTCAGTTAAATTGTTTTCTGTGTACATTCTGACAATAACATCTTAAAATAGCAAAATTATCGCAATAACTTACCTTAATGATTAATTTAAGAAATCCAAAGATTATATTAAAAGCAAAATGTCTATAACATGAAATTAGACAAGGACGATCATTGCTCTTTATAATCTGTGAAACCTAGTCCTGATCCTATTTCCTCAACACAGGCAGTGTTATTAAGGGAATTAACAGGATTATTAAAGTCTCATTTACCGGATCACTTACACCTTTACTTGTTAACTTAAATGTTTACACTATGTTCTTACACCACCCATAGAAGACTGCAAGTTTGTATAGATTACATTTATTTACTGGTTTTACGTTGATTGCTTAGTTACACTCATACATTATTTATTTGTCTTCTTCACCACTAGTTTAACTACTGTATAATTTTCTTGGAAATTAAAATTGTATAGTTTTCAACTTGAAGTGAATAATTTTAGAAGTCTTATGTATTTAAATGAACTTTCATTTAGACAAAACAATTCTTTAGTAAACTCTAACCTTGTTAACTTGCATTCCAGAGTTTTCGCGTCCAAACATACAAATTATTTAGGCTCTAAACGTATTTCGTTTGAATTTTCCTAAAACTAACTGAACTGGCCTAAAAAGAAATAAAATCAAAAACCCTTAAGAATTACAATTTTAGTTAAATATAAAAAAATTAATTATGTTTTAATTAAAAATATTCGTTTTATTGGCAACTGATGACAAAAATTGTTAATGGTCACTTCGGAATTATTTACGAACTATTAAGTATGTGCTACGAGCGAAAAGCTCGTAGTGGGATACTTTCAGTAGTTGTTTTCTTGGCGGTCGCGTTTGAAATCTGTTCTTAGGAGCGTGTCCTTTCGTAAATCCCCTCTACTCAGCTTTAGATCCCCACTACAAGGTGTGTATTTAAATTAGAATCTGTAGAAGTGTATAAGTGCAATAAATTCGCAAATGTATACATAGAAATCGATGTGCTGCTTAAAGTTGGTCTAGTTTTTGTTTTTATGCTTATTGTGTTTCTCATGCGTAAATGTTATTAAAACGTGTAAATACACATTTAAATAACACACAACGACAGAGGGTTGGTCATATTAACAAAACTATGACGTTCTGCGGTATATTATAAGAAATTCAGGAATTTTCAGTTTCATTCAATCACCTTTTAGTATAAATTTGTCAATATAAGACTAATAATAGATAAAATAGTTAATGGTAATTAATAAATCACATCAAATCAATTCAATTGTCATATCAATTCAAAACTCTATGAACAGTTTTTTCTATTTGATAAACTATAATAATTATCACTCTTTGTTAGAATTTCAGCACTTCCTTGTTTATAGTTTGTATTGATATGTACACTTAAAAGAATTTTTTTAGTAAAATTGATAAAAAATCTTTGTTGACCCTCAACAGAAAGTTTTCTTTCAACCGAATGAACTTTCGTCAATTTGAAGAATATTTTATTTAAATCAACAACAAAATTTTTAAGTTCAACAAAAATTTTGCTATTTAATTCATATAAAATGTTTTTGTTGAATCGAATATAAGTTTTTCAATTTTAACGGAATAACGTCTCTTTCATTTATATCAGCATTTTTTTCAATTCAAACAAATTTTCATTCCATTTAACAAAATGTACATTTCAAAGTTTTTTTTTGTAAATTTGAATTAAACTTTCGTCAATTATACAGATATGCTCAAGCGTTTTCAAACACTAACTTCGTTGAATTCATAGGCGCCGACCTTTCAAAATTCTAATGAGGGCTGGACAGTTTACAGTTTGGCCCGTCTGCATATATATTTACATATTTCCAATGATTAATTAATCTTCTACAAACGATAACAATACAACGTAAAAATGAAAATACTCAAATCGAGTTTAGAGATTAACATGTGCTTTTAAACAATCGTCTGTAAATATATCTCCACAAGTAAATACAATTTTGTTTATTACTTCGCCTCGACACCGTAAGGTATAAGAGGTTAAAGATTATAAAAAAAACTTCAGACGGCACTCATATCCCGAAAATGAAAAAAAAAATACATATAGCACCTTTAAAAAAAATCATGTAAATTAGTGCAACTTAAAATAAGTATGGTGCGCTCAAGAGCCGACACGATTCCGTAGTTCAGTTACCCGGAGCAGGGTGATAACAACCGTGGTAATAAGTTGCTGTTGTCCCAGGTTCAATTCTAGCTATATATCATTTTGCACAGAATTTTAATAAATTGCATTTTGAAATTGTAATTCTGATCCATAGTATTGCACACGACTAAAAAACAACTTAAGTCGAAATTGTAATCTTCTTTGCATTAACAACCTAAATTAAGAACTTAACGAAAATTATTAAATTTGTAACATCTTGTTTCCAAGAAAATAGCATGCTTCCCCGAATAATCGTATGCACTACCGATTCAATTACTACATCACTTAAACATTTATCTTACCAAATTAAGCAGGTCAGTAAAATGCATCAGACAATGTGAGAAATTGTAATGAGCAGTAAAACAAAACATTTAGCGAAACCATCAATTACATGAGAAATAGACGAAAAACAAAACTATATGCTTTATTAAAACTATATATTTTATTAAAATTTAGTAGAAAAATATTTTTGAATAGAAACATTACATTTTCAATTGTGTTTTGTAAAAAATACAATAAAAAATCCTCCAGCTCGACTCGAACCGGACGGCAGTGACTTAGAGTTATTATCACCCTGCTCTGGCTAACCAAGCTATGGTATCATGTCGGCACTCGAGTATGTTACATTCATTTTTAAAGTAGTGTACTAATTTAAATAATTATTCTTTAAAAAAGAGACTAAATATAATTTTTTTATATTATCGATTTTTCAAAAGCGCAAGTCAATCCTTTCATTCAATTTGCAAATGAGACACGGTATTAAAAACAGAAAACATATTCTTACAGGAACACAAAAAACTAGGAATATGTAGGTATTTAGATGCGTTAATAAATATAGGGGGACGGCGGTGGACGAGTGGTGTCAGTGCATCTCTCGTGTTCCAAGGGTCGTGGGTTCAAGTCCCACTTGGGGTGACGGGATCTTTCTAATTGGGAAATTCCGCCACCTCAACTATGGGTGTGTGTATTCGTGTTGCATGTTAGATGGGGGACATATGACCTTAGATGTTGGTTCCCCCGTAGTGTAGGCGTGAAATAAAAAAAATAAATATAGACGGCGTTATAAAGTAACAAAATTAGATAAAATAACGTCATTACTAATACTAATAATTGCTACAACCCATCACCTGGAAACCAGAAGCTATAAGCTTGTGCGGGAGGGAGGGGGCGATTATTATTATTACGCAGGCCCTATGTGCGGCTGCAGCCGACTTACAGATGGAACAGTAATAATCCCACATTTGTGTCACAGCTAAGGAAAACTGCAGAAAACCTTAGCCAGATCTGCCGGCACCGGGAGTCGATCCCGGGCCGCCTGGGTGAAAGTCCGGCACGCTAGACATTACACTACCAAGGCTGTAAGATATATATCAAGATATGTGGTAGTTGATCATGCATGCAGTTGTAACGTAACCTTCAAGCCATCCATATTTTAATAAAATTCCACTAGGATGCAGGTCAATCTTTGGTGCGTCCCATTAATATAATAATACTAATAATCACAGTTAACAGAAAATATTTGAATAGTAAAAGAATCAGCTTTTATTTAGAAGAAAACACTTTTCTTAGCACAACACTTCTTTCAATGAAGATATGAACAGCCTTGGTAATGTAGGGACTAGCGTGCTCTTCTCTCACCCAAGCGGCCCAAGTTCGACCCCCGGTACCGGCAGATCTGATTAAGGTTTTTTGCAGGTTCCCTTCGCTGTAACACAAATGTGGGATTTGTGCTAATGTCACCTGTGAAGTCGGCTACAGCCGCACGTTGGACCTGCGTAATAGTAATAATCGCCCCTCACTCGCACAAGCTTCATAGCTTCTGGAGCCTGGTATGCTTTTAAGCAAATAGTTTTTTAGGCCGCGTAATGTAGAAAAGAATCTTTCAGCCCTATAATATTAAATATTGCCCTTTGTGCAAAAAATATCAAAGAATATCCCAATTGGATAAGTGCGAAGACGATCTCTTTAGATTAATATTTTTGAATTTTTATTGCTTAAAATATATTAACCATGTTAATGAGGAGGGATCAGCCCTCACTACATTATTTTAATGAGGCCACAGCCTACGACCCACCACATAGTCGGCTCCTATGGTTTATTTCAAAAGTGTTTTGTCCAATTCTAATAAATTAATCATTTAATTCAACTGTTTTTTTTATCAGTTTGCTAAAAAAGCAAACTAGTTCTTTAAATGTTGGTAACTTGTAAATCATTTGAATTGGGTGCTTCAGTTCTATAAGGTATCGAAATAAAATATGTGTGGAATGGAAGCAGTTTTTGAAGAATTAAATATTGACAAAGAAAATGTGGAAAACCTTGAAATTCTGAATTATTTAAAAGGTAAGTACAAATGTGAACATAAATATAGTTTTAAATAAACAAAGAAAATTTGAAAATATGTACACCTCGTCAATTGGATATATTTTTTTAAAATTCAAGCTTAGAGTTCGTTTTCGAGAAAATCTTCAAATTTGACAAAAATTACAGGTAACTGACCTGATTTGTAATTATTCGGCTGGAATATTAACAGCGTTAAACATTTTTAGGACAACTTATTTTATAAAAAGTGTTATTTATGTAGTTTGTTTACGTTACTATTTTGTTTGTTTGTTTATGCTATTTTATTTTGATTTAAATTACTTAATTTATTAATTATGATTATTATAATACCTAACACACCTAAATCCTCTTCCAATCCAGAAAGATCCGCTCGATTGGCTAAAAGACGACTTTTGAATGGCTCAACATGCTTTATAAATAAGTCAGGCGATTATAACTTGGAAAATTCTAACACTAGTAGCCATGGTTCCTTCAACAATCATGAAAATTTTGTCTGTGAAATAACTGAAGCAAATGTAGTGGATCAATCAGATAACAGGTGACTTATAACAAGTAGGCTTCTAATAAACTATTTTATTTGTAATTTCAATTTCAGTGACAAAGATAAGCTTATTTGTGAACTTAAGAAACAAATAGCTACACTGGAAGAAGAAAACTTTCGATTATTTAGTATCTACCTATATATTATTTTTCTAAGTACCTCCCTAACAAATTTTACTATTATATATATTTTATAGAAAGCATAACAATCCATATCGGCGGTACATGATTAGTAAATTGTTAAAATTTGGAATATTTCTGAATCAAAATAAAATAAATCGGTATATGCACCACGGGCAATACGGGCATAATTATAAATAATAACATTCCCTCATACTATAATTTATTAATTATGCCTTTAATATTAAGTGGCTAATATTAGAACGATTATCAAACGTCATACTTTACTAACCATTGTCATTATAAATGATAAAAACATCATTATACATAAGAAAGTAATGCGAAACAAGCCTGGTTTGCTTCGCACTGACGTCACAAACCAGAGAAGGATAGACTATCGAGCTGCGTGTTTTCATACCATTGTGGGTGTATCGTGATTCTAGCTGTAGAAATTGCTGTACCAGTAAGCGATAAACGCCATCACGTTTCAACCGACGAAGGAATCTCTTTAGTATGTTGATAAATACTTCTTATAAACTGTTTTTATTTTATTTAATGATATTATCTTTTATTTTTCATGTTTTAAAAGTTTGATAATTTTGTTGTCCCACTCTGACCCTTTTATAATAATTAAACGGGATATTCGTCAATTTCAATTAACGGTTATTCTCTAGTCAAATTTAATTAAGAAAATGTAGAAACTGGAGTACATTATCATACGTACGTATTATTCATATCACAAATAACAGGAAGATGACATGAAAAAATCTCTTCACTCCAACTTTACATTCCCAAATTATCGTGTACGTAGCATAATGTATAACGTACTATTTGTACAACTATTTGTTGTTGTAATTAATTTCTTCCCAACACTTTTTTTTATTTGAGATTTTCCCTACTTATCTGATATAACTTTTGAAATGACTTCTTTCAACTTAAAAGCTGAATTTCGAGCAAAAGCGTCATTTTTTATTTGAGCCCATAATAATTCTGCGAGATTCGGTTCGCATTAATACAGAGCTAAACGTAATATCTCGATGCCATGGGACTTGGCAATGTCATCGATGTCAACCCGTGTTGTTTTGCTAAGGCAACCAACTCTCCAAATCTTCAAAGCGTCGTTATCAAAGAGAATGTTTTTTACAAAACACACACTAATTCAAAACAATAACTAAAGTCAAACAACTCCATAAATGCATAATACTTACGTTACTGTACTTATTAAAGATATTAATGTTCCGGCAGAGACATCTAATTTAATCAAATTATATTCAGGTGTCGGTTCTGGGTGTTAATCACAAATGCATCTGATTAGATAATAGATCCAAGAACAAATAAAAAAATAGGAGGCGCCACCAAACTGAATAGATGTTACGTCATTTGAATAAAGCGAAAAGTCCACAGTTTGGGAAATGACCTCCCTTTTAAATTTACTTAAAATTGATGTGATCAAATTTGTTAATCTTAAAAAATTTTGTTAAGAAAATAAATATCAGCAGTTTGCTGAGCCGAACTACAGTTTTTTTCTTTTGGTTTTCCTCTTTTGTCAAATGTATTTCACTATTTATCAAAAGTATTTCCCATCTCTATTAAACAGTTTGCTGTGTATGTCAAACTATTTCCCCTTGTGTCAAATCTATTTCCTTATTTGTTAAATCTATTTCACATTGATATTAACATTGATTATTAAGAATGAATGCTGAAAGAAGGCAAAAGAACAAAATCTCGAACGAGGTACGTGCTTTAATAATCAGAGGAATGAACGATGGTAGTTCCTCAGTCCAAATAGGAGGACAATTTAATGTTTTGCCGAACACTGTAAGAAAAATTTACAAGACGTACAAAATAACGAACGAAGTGAATAAAAGAAGTGCTGGTCATCGCCCCAAGAAATTTACTCAAGAGGAGCAAGAAGAAATCTGCAATTTAATGGATGAGGATTGCACCTTGACACTAAAACAAGTAAAAGCCAAATTGTTGGAGCAAAATCCACAACTAGAGGTGAGCTTATCGACCATTGACAAAGCGACAAAGGCATTTCACTATTCTGTAAAACGCGTTTCTTTTGTGCCAGAAAGGCGTAACACAGCAGATACTATCCAAAGTAGGTTTGAATATGCTGTTCAATACAACAGAATAATGGTTCACAGAGAAAAACTATTTTTTATTGATGAATTTGGGATTCAAGTAAATTCTAGAAGAGCTTATGGAAGATCACCGAAAAATACAAGAGCCAACAAAGTGAAGGCCCAATTAAGAGGCCGTAATTATTCGATTGCTGCTGCAATGTGTATTAATTCATTATATTTATTCACCATTCAAGACAGGCCTTACAATGAAGAACACTTTGGAGAATTCTTGACATCTTTGATTGACCACTTGCCCGCAGATCATATACAAGGTGCATATTTTGTCATGGACAACGTCGGATTTCATAGAACGGATGAAATTCAACAACTGATCAGAGCTCATGGACATGTACCAATATTTCTGCCTCCGTACAGTCCTTTTTTAAACCCCATTGAAGAGCTGTTTCACCAATGGAAAACTATAATAAAAAGAAGTCAGCCTACGGATGAAGAACAACTATATGTTCAAATTCATAACGCTTCTGAAGCTATTACACAAGAACATTGCCAAAATTATGTTCGACACATGGAGATATATTTGGGAGATTGCCTCAACAGAATTGAAATTTTGAATTAATTATAAAACAATTTTTTTACAAGTATTGCGTTACATTATGTAATATTAGTAGGTATATTTAGTAAATTGTTATATTCTTCTTTTTCTAATAAAACATTAAAAAGGAGGAAAATAATTTGCAATAACGTGAAAGAGTTTTGACAAATAGTGAATTTCATTTGATTATTAATGTCAAAGCTACATAGGTGGGAAATACTTTTGATAAATAGTGAAATACATTTGACAAAAGAGGAAAACCAAAAGAAAAAAACTGTATATCAAACTATAATTAAAATTTAAAATCTGTATATTGAATAAAAAAAATGAAAATAGTACACCAAAAAGTATATTACTTACATTCATCATTCCTACATATTACTGTACATTTCGGAATCCCAAACCAAATAGAACTTAAACCATAAAAAAAATTCGCAAGTTCCGATACATTAATAATCAGACATTATCTTTGAAACTTAGATAAACAAATTGACCATAATCCTGAATACAGTTATCCTTAACAGTATATACAACTTTGCACAAAAATGGCCCAAACGAATTTAAAAAACTAAAACCATTGACTATAACACAAAACTTCACAAAACTCTTCCGAATTAATTCTATACTAACATATTTAGCAATACGGAACACTTAAAAAGATTCATACCAATTTTTATGTAATAGAAAAAACATCCGCGCCTGTCCCAAGACTAACGTGTTGGCTCTCAGAGCCTGTGTTAGACTGATTTACAGGGATGCGAAAACTATATGAACTTTATTTAAGAGAGGGATTTGTAAACGGTTCAAACAAACCAAACTTGACAACATTTTTACCCAATAAAGAAAAAGTAGAATTCTGATTATATTTTGCATTTTATGAGGTTCTTAACAAAACCCACCGGAAATATATAATCGTAAACTTGACACATGAAACTGAATTTATTGTTTTGTTGACTACTAAAATTTTTGTCGTAGCTTGAAAAATGTACAAAGGAATACATGACAAGAAAATAGTGCAGACTAATAAATTATTAAATTATTTTTACATGGTATCTGTACGTGCCTTTTTAAAGAAAAAGAAGCTCCATATTTGTATTACCTAGCAAAACTATTAACAATTTTGTCTACAAAAACAATTTCATCCGTGAGAAATGACATGAATATTATACCAATTTGAACTGTCTGCAATTTCGAATTTTTATTAAAAGTTGAAGGTTTATTAAAATACAGCTGTTCTTAAATATTCGACAAGAACGCATATTGAACGTGGAGATTTAATTTCAACTGAACTCAAACGAAATATTTCACTATACAGAGTCGTAATAGGATTATTTTTAGAAATTAAATCTTCGAATTTTCTGCACGTTACAAAATGTCTATTAAGACAATCTGACAAAGAAACAACGAAAGAGAAACAACAACAACACAACTAAAGCAATGTACAGCTTATAACACGACAGTAATTGCTTCTCTATGTAAAAAGGTGTAGGGTTAGTATTCTAACCAATAAGAGACCGGTATTTTGCGACGTGATTGTCATCAGTCGCCTGCGTTTGTTTACATTTGTGTTCAAGTAATCTCGGATTCACTTTAATAAGATTTTCTCGTTATCCATATACTTTTGTCGTCTAAAATTCTACTGGCAATTTTGTTTATTTAGAACAAAAGTATGGAAACCTTTAAGTATCTCTGGAACGGCTAACACGATCGAAGCGAGTTTTGGAACACTTAATTTAGATAATATTGTTACGTGCTAATTTCGTAGCACCCTGTATAGCTATGCTTTTGTGTTAAATTGTATAGCGTTTAGGGATTTTTACATTCTCTCTGCTTTTAGTTGCCTTTTTGTTTGGAACTAACGTCCGGTTGTTTTCGATAAGACTTTCACTTTGTTAGATCCGTTCGTGAGTCAACTTCTTTAAAGAGTATTTTAGTGGACATTGCCGTTTAATTAATCTCTTCATTTTTGTTGGGAATTGCATTGGTGCAGATCTGTGATTAATTTGTGGCGCTGGTTTTTCCAATTGTTAGATTGGAACCTTAAAGAGATTTTCTCACTGGTTCTTTTTTTGAAGGTTAGAAGCGCACGTTCTCGTAAGTTTATAGGTTAACTTTTCTATCATTCAGTCTCTCATACTTAATTCTTTTGATAGGTTTCGATGTATAATCGTCGTTTGCTGCATATGGAGGCGATATAATTATCTCTTAACGCCACATTACATCGAAGGTATTTATAAAGTGTTTGCTTCGTACATTCTGGTAATTTGGTTTTGTTTGTTACCGACCTTTTCCTTTTCCTTTAATAAATCTTACGTTAACTTCATACACTACGTTGTATATTTGGGTTGTTAAAAGAATATTACGCTGACTTGGTTGCTGTTGTCTCGTTAGATCACGCTACGTTCGACCTGGTTGGTGACGTTCCTCTACAGTTTCGAAAAACATACATCTGTATCGTGAGTCAGTTATATTGTAGCAACTATTTACAACAACAATAACGTCCGACAACCCTTATTGTATATAAAACATTTCTGTATATTTATATCTTATAATTTTATGTGTTAAATGGTTTTTTCCAGTGTGCGTAGCACTTATATCTAGTATCTGTTTCATATATATAATTTTATCACATCTTGCTTATTTTATTACATTGTTAGGAATATTTGTGAGTGAATACGTATGACTTTGCTCCTTAATGAATTGGTTAAAGAATTAAAATCTGTGGTTACGATTGCGCGATCTACATCACAGGTATTCGCGTTAATTTACAGTGTCAGTTGTGTTTTGAGACTTGAAGTCAAGTCAGATTTAGAGTAAATAAATCGCTCGCATCAATCGTCACCCAGATCAAATTTGTAAATAGAAATCAATAACTTGCGTTTAATTTCTGCCAAGGCTATATGTCCTTGATTAAGATGTAACCATACTTGCCTGATTTATTTTAATTGTCTTGCCTGATAATTTGTTTAGTTCTTAATAAAGCACTGTACATCCTTTATTTACAGACTTATTATTTATATGTTTGGTATTTGGGGTTTATATTTTGATCAGCAATCGAGGATTCAAGATTGGGAAAAGTCGACCATATTGGTAGTAGTCGCAAATGTGTTGTTCTTTTCATATTTTGTCGGTCAATACTGTAGCTATCTTAGACGATTCTTGGCGCCCATTACAGAAGGCCTTTAGTGAGACCCATGACCTCACACTAGTTAGCTGGTAGCCGACAGATTTAACTACGGTTAAAGGTTGTTACCGTTTCCTAATAAGCAGTCTCCATTTTGTGGGTAACAATATGCTGGATTCCTAACTGATGTCGACAGTATTGCTAAGATGTTAGTTTTTTCGGAAGCTTTACCAATTTTTGTATTTTAAGTAAGACACCCGGTATATTTATATATTTCTTCTTGAGTTTCCTTAGTAATTCTATAGATAATCTCTGTAGCCATCTCTGTACCTAAGTTCAACCGTTTTAGAGATATTTTAACTTGATTAAGTTCATAAGTTCATAGTAACATTAAATCTTTTAACAAATAACAAAATGAATAACAAAAATTAAATGTTTCGATTTAATATCAGCTGTGAAGTTAAAAAAAGGTAAAATATCTTGTAAATGGTTGAACCTAGGTATAGAGAATGCTACACAAACTATGTATAGAATTACTGAGGGAACAAAAAAATAGAAATATACAGGGTGTCCTATTTAATATACAAAAGTTGATAAAACTTCTGAAAAACAAACATTTTGGCAACACTGTAAACATGAGTTTTAAATTCAGTTATTACCTAAATGAAGTGTTCCAGAATCCGTCTCAATCGTGCGTAAGCCGTTTCAAAGATACTTAAAAGTTTCCATACTTTTGTTCCACATTGTATTAAAAGAGCTTCTAGATAAAAGACGGTAAGTTGTAATTTATACAATGGCTTGAGTGATAAGATGAAGAATGCTATGATAAATCCATAAATAGCATATATTTTCATTAAAACACCTTTTTTAATCCTAAAATTGCATGCAAGCAAGTCATTACCAATTAGTTTTAGGGAATTTCAATGTATCGGTTAGATAACTCAAACTTTTATGATTATACATAGTACTAGTACATTGAGAGCGTTCTGCAAACAATATGTACATTACTACTCTTTACCAGATTAAAGCAGAAAGATGACTATGAAACTTAGCAAAAAAAATCTTCATTCGATTCAAATTTATTTTTATCTACCAAAACTTTAATCTCTGTCTGGTACATTGTTTCGAAAACTGAAATGTTAGTTTTAAAGGACTTTTAGAGGCAACGGGAGTGATACAGTTATTAAACTTTCGATAATTATGCAATTGGTGTTGAACTATTTCAACTGATAATAGTTACAACAATCATCAAAACTGATTTATTTTATTTTTCTTTTCTTAGCTTGAAGAAATATCATGTTTATGTAATATTACTAGGTAATAAATAATCAAAACAAAAAATTAATTCTCCACCGAACTAGAGTATAAACGTAACACCATCAGGTCTAGTTTTTTATTCTTCATGTATAAATTATCCGCATTGCAAACAACGAAATGTATATCTGTATTTGTAGAAACCGTATGATTTTACAGTTCAGTTGAGCTACTCGTGATAGACTGACTTGATCTATGGATGTCACAAAGCTGTTAGTGCAGATATCATAAAACGGAACAAGAAAGAACTAGGAAAAGAAATGCTGTGCTTTTATCCATATACGTATAATGTAAAGCATAATATACGTGCTATTACATTGCAAAACTGCGTACACAAGTTTTACTAAAAGGTTATATTACATTTAGAATAATTTTCCGTTAAGATGCTTTAGATTATACCAACAATTTGTCTTTCTTTTATAAACGAAGGTAAGCTTTGATTTTTTTCTTAATTAAACCAAAAAACCTGTGTAATGTGAAATGAATCTTTTCCATTATTTTCCCACCAGAAAATAAAGAAAACCTGAGTACGAGACTTAGTTAAGGTAATTGAAGCAGAAGATTTGATTACTAGACTTGATAAAGGATTTGATTACGAGACCTGGTTACTGAACTACTAATTACGAGATTTCATTGCCAATCCTGAAAATCTTAATAGTTATTTATGGCACTAGTGATTTAAGTAGGACCCACGAGTACCATTAATTTCTCTGAGTGTATAATATCCTTAACTCACGTGTGCCATATAAGGTTTTATCAAACACCTCCTAATTTTACATATTATAAAGCATAATTTATTGAAGATGTTACACATTAGGAATGTGTCACTTCATAAATGCTCGCTGTAATAGTAGATAGCGGTGAAAATTAAACATAAAAACAGTTGCTTAGTGTGAAAGTTCTTGGTCTGAAGTGTAGCGCTTACTTTTTATAAATGTAAATACCATTCAAAATATATACCAGACAAAGTTTACCCTGATTGCCCAACTCAGTCGATGGAGAAGGGATGGACTAGAATTAAACAACAGAGTATCCTTAGTGGCTATCACTTGATTGATTAAAAAATATATATCGTATGTATGCCATATGTAAAACCAAGAAAAACTCGTGTGATACTAACGTGATGCTTTAAATATTGCAATAGTTAAATACTATATAAATATACTCTTGGAGATTAAATGTCTACCTTCACGTTTACACAAAAAATATAAAGTATAAGACAGCAAGTGTACAAAATCAAATAGAATTGCACACCAAACATTTCTCAAGTTATAACAAACAAGTTACTTGTATTAAACAAAATTTTAGTCTTTGCCCAAGCAACATTTATAGTCATTGCTACGTACTAGCAACTACCGGTGGAACTATTAAGTTTTTCCCACTAGTCACAAGCACGTAATTTCTACAGTTTTATTACGTACCTGGAACCAAAATGGGGAACTATTCTTGAGTAGCAGATACGTTGCAGTGACCTCTCTGGAACTTATCCAGCTACGTCGTTTCTTTTTGACACATCGGGTTGCTCTTTCTTTTGCAACTTAAAATATATTTTACTATCATTTTCTATACTAACGCTGTGATCGTGCCACAAAATGGATTACTATTTTACTTGTAATATGTACTTAATAAAACAAAGAGAGATGAAATGTTTGATTATTTTGTCATTCCACTATACAAAAATTATAAACCATTGCAACTTTTCTGTTAGTATTATTCCTAAGGCACAATTTGGCATCAATTTATTATTTTCATTGAAGGTTATAGTAAAACATCTATTAACGATTATAACAAATTGCAAATTCATTAGTAGCCTCCAACATTTTACAAGTAAATATGGAATAGTTTTCAAAAAAATCACCCTATTATTCACTGTAAAATGCGTGTCTAAAGTTTCAGTCACTTAATTACCAGTAACGAGAACTAAACAAATTCTATTTCAAGGTTGTTGTTGCCACGAAGTACAAAATAAGTTAAAAAATCTTAGAACTTTTAAACGACTCTTACTATAAAACAACGTCAACGTTTTCGTTACCAGTTTCTAGTTCCTAATGTTCCTGCAAAGTTCACATTGGAACTTTAAGAACGTTTAAGTTTAACCTCACATTTAACAATGAACATGAACATTATATTTTTTTATACTGCTGCATAATAATTAAATATGGCATATTTTAAGGTTGTGGCAACCAAAAAAAGGGAAATATACTTCTTCCTTCTTCCCTATAAATGATAGCAAAATAATATTTTGTATTATCCCCAAGTACTAGTTACCAGTGCAAAAATACAATTAACTTCCAAATTCCAAATTCATCTACAGCAGATATACCTCTATTAGACAATGCAACTACCAATCAAATGGTATTTTTGCGGCGCTGCGCCGGCGAAAGGTTTGCTCGCAGCGACCATTACGATTTGGATCGATTAGGCTAATTTATTTGATAATCCAATAGTCTGTCAAATGGTGATTTTATGCCGCCGATAGGAAATGGCCACATCAACTGTATTGGTTTGGATTGACTAATAGAAGTTACTGTTACTTCATGGTAATTTCTAATAGTAACTGCAACTTTGTAGGAAATCTGGTGCGAAGCAAATAGTGAATATCACTTTAAAGTGATTCTCCTGGATATCACAAAACGTAAGTTTTAATACTACTGTAAAGTTCTGTTACTTTAAAGGTTAATAAATGGTTTCAGACGGGCAGGAACTTTCAGTACTACTTTAAAGTTTTAAAATTTAAAGTACTTTCAGGCAAGTTATTGTTACAATCATAATACCATTTTGAAGTTGCAACGACTTTAAAGTAATTATAGGTTACAAGTAGCAATACCGTTCCACATATTTTAAAAGCTACTTAGAAGTAATGGAACAACATAGTTCCATTAAAAAGTAGAAACAACTGCGCAATTACCAAAATATTCCAAACTGAAATAATTAAACCTATAAAGCCATAAATTTAGTCGTAGTTATGTAACAACTATTCAATAAAAGTTCTGATCTCAGTTACTGCTACTTAGATGCTGTTTGGGTGTAGACAATGGTAAAAAACTAACATAAGTCTCTGATATTGTCAATCTCGTGTAACCATTTCAGCTACCATACAATAGAAAAGGTTTAATTAATAATCTAATTATAAAGCCATACAATACCAACAGCGAAACCAAACTAAATGAATTAAAATACCTCAAGCACCAGTCTTGAACTGTGTGCAGAAATTTATAGCCTCATCGAATTCGGGGAGTACGATCCTCTGCTCAAGATTGCTAGCGTCGCTTATTATTGAAAGTTATCAGAACATTTTGCCATAAACTAAAAGCCTAAAATAAACAATTGGTTGTAAAAGTAATTGATCTATAGTAAATTAAATAATGGTTGTACCTTGCTGGAGAAGGCTTAGTGCTTGATAACAAGCGAATTCTTTGTGAACAGAAAAATGCGAATTTAGCACCAACTAAATTTAAAACTGTGATATGAAAAACCCCATTCCTTAGGAATCAACGACAACATAATTATCCAAACAACAATTTAAATTATCATTAATTTAATTGCACAAATCTGCGAGGTATAATTAATCATTTTTACACAAAATTAATACAATTCGCAAGCTCGAAATTAACACAGTTCTCCTACAAGAACTATCATGATCGTTCAAAACTTAAAGCACGAATCCCCGCAAGAGTTGTTCGTTGTTCTTCTATATACGCAAAAAGAAATGGATAAACGGATTTCAATAGAAAATAGCTAATATTAGAAAATCTTAGAATTTACAGGATTGTGTTGAGGCATAGTATTTTTAAATACAATAATTTGTCAAAATAAAGTAACCCGTTATAAGCGAGTTTTTGAAAGTAACCCACGTTGTTAACAACGTGATACTTATAAAAAGTGTTGGATGATAGTAGATTATGTTATTAGGAGCAAAAATGAAGCTTTATGTGTTGAGACTGGGGACCGGTCGAATCAGCCAAGATAATGTCTTTATGCACGACTACATTATACGGTAAAGTGCCGTTTATAATATAGTTTTGCGGCTATAAAGTAGCTGTTTATAGTACTAGTAAAATAAAGTACTTATAGTAGTAAAATAAAGTATAGCAGTAGCAAAAGCACACTATGACATCCGGTTTTCCAATGGCAACTATATACTTCATGTCCAATCTTTTTCTCTCAAGAATATATGTCAAATTTATACACTGTCTTTTTTTCAATAATGAGCCAATTTTAGAGTTGTACATAAAGCTTTGTATGCAACTCTTACATAATCGAACGCTCGCTCGACCATAAACTGTGCTCGTTCATAAAGTCGTACATTATGTACTTGTTACAGAAATAGCTATTATCTGGCGCTGACGAACGGCAAAATTCCATGGCAATGAAGTGACACTTTAGCACTGTTAATCCAACAGTATAATGTTTTATTTTACTGACGCTTGAAGAAAAAAAATCTTTTTTGCGCAATTTTGAGTGCGTGAAAAAAGTATTTTTTCTAGTCTTTCAGAAGAATCACAAAAAATAATATTTACAACGCATGCAGAATGAATGTTTTCCCCCATGTTTAATAGTCCTTTTACGCCAATATTTACGACTAATAAAAAAACACATTTTGCAACTTGTACAAATAACCTTATTGCTGTATTTTACTACGTTCACAAGTTTCTATTGAGTGATGTTTATTTTGCTTCTCGTTCTGGGTACTGTGAGGTCAAAATGAACAATAAATTTGCTTAAACAAGTAATGCTTACTATCAACTTCGATTATAATTATTTCAAACTTAGTAGCGTTCAACAACGTCTCGTTCTAGTTTTATTCAAGCCCATATTATCTACTTACTTCCTTGTTAGAATTTGATTAGGTTTAGTTATTTTGCTTCTGAACTAGACGTGACTTGATTTGAATAAGATATATTGAAGCTTATTTACATATAGTCTAGCAAATTTATAAACTACACCTTTGCTGTTACAATTTCAGACAAAGGTCATCTCATATTATTAGTTTAGATGCGAATAAATTATCAAACTATTTCATGTTTCACTCTAACATTATTAATGACTCATTGTATGTACAATAAACAAACTCTAACAATGTTCTCTGTTTTCAAGAGCAACTTGGTTTTTAAAAACGTTTATGTATTTCCGAAAAATGTATAGCCAATTAGATATATTTCAAAAGTAAACACTTGGCAATTTCTCTGAGGAATAGAAGCAAATAGCATTTATTCATATGTATAACTGACTATAATAGTTATTTCCAGACGAGACATGTCACTTTTTGGGGTATTACTTTTTCGTCCGAAAACACTTTTTGTTCTAGGTTAGAAATGCTTGAATATGACAAATCTAAGAAACTACGCAACTGTTCTATTTCACTATCACTTATGAATGACATTTGTTTATGACATACGTGCGTTGCACTTAAAAATGTTGAGGTAGCGGAATTTTCCAAATAGAAAAATCCCGTCGCCCCAAGTGGAATTCGAACCCACAACCCTTGGAACACGAGTGATGCACTGACACCACTCGTCCACTGCCGGCCCAATTTTATATATACTTTTAATTATATTAGAATTAGTAAGGTCAACAATAAAATCTAATACATAATGCCGTGATATTTCATCATGCAACAAAGAAAATCCAATTGTATTTAACCTTAATAAGATTTCAGCAATTTTCAAAACCGCACTTTCCAACTAATAATGAAAATTCTAATATTTTTTCTTTTATGAGATTGAATCTAGGCAATTAAAACAAACATGCACACTAGAACACTTTAAATATACCGGGTGTTCAAAAAGTGTAGAAACGCTTGAATTACTCGAGAACGACACATCCGATTATAAAAAGAAAAAACACGTCTTCCTTTATTTTTTGAAACCTATTCAGTCATGATATGCAAACATCACCCCCACTCCCCTGGGGGGTAGGGCGGGAGTAAGTTGTGAAAACTTAAATGGGAACACCTATTTTTTATTACACTTTTGCATTCTCCATAAAAAACTGTTCTCAAATTGCAAATTTTGCCCCCCCCCCCACCTTCGACCCCTCTTGGGGGTGGAAAGAGGGAAAATTGCACTTGTCCCCAGAAAAAAGTCTTTTTTTACTTTTTTTTCCTCCAAGATTTTTTTGTGATTTACAAATTGTGCGCCACCCCCGCCCCCAAATTTTGGAGGAAAAAAAAGTAAAAAAAGATCGCTTTTCTGCGGACATTTTTCCTCTTTCAACCCCCAAGAGAGGTCGAGTGTTGGGGGGCGAAATTTGTAATTTGAGAACAGTTTTTTATGGAGAATGCAAAAGTGCAATAAAAAAATAGGTGTTCCCATTTAAGTTTTCACAACTTACTCCCGCCCCACCATCCAGGGGGGTGGGGGTGATGTTTGCATATCATGACTGAATATGTTTCAAAAAATAAAGGAAGACGTGTTTTTTCTTTTTATAATCGGATGTGTCGTTCTCGAGAAATTCAAGCGTTTCCACTCTTTTTGGACACCCGGTATAAAGGATAAGTAGAAGTCCTGTTATTTCATACAAAATATCCCAATCAGCCAATCTTCTTGTTAACTTGACGATTTGGGTGTCGTTAATGTATTCTTTCAACTTATATAAGTTTGTTTGATTTTCAGGGACGGATTTGCCATTAAACTAAATAAGCTACAGCTTGGGGCCTCGGATTCCAGAAGGCCTAATTTTATTTTCTATAAGTTTATCTAATTAGTTTCAGTGTTAATTAAAATTTATAAACCATAATAAGGTTAAGAATATGTAGAAGTGTCAAGAATCTTTTGTTTTGTTCAAGATTTGATAGAAGGTAATTGTTTTAGTCAAATCATATAAACAGACAACCATTTTTTAAAACTGTCTTACAATTCTATCTTGCAAATAGTGTACTCCTGTTGTAAAGGATACATAAATTTGTTTATAAAAAATATAAACAAATTTAAATCTTTGTGTTTAATTAACAGTTGCTTAATGTTAAACGAGTTTTTAATGAATTCTAAGATTGTTATTGCTAACAAGAATAATTCAGCGAAATTTTACTAATTTACAATTGTATTTGGATATTAATAAAATTTATTTACTTTATTTATATCATTGATGTATAAGATTAGCATGCATTTGGAATAGCATTTTGTAAAGCCTTTTTATTTGCAACTATTTATGAATTAATTAATTACACATGTTTCTTCAATTCTTTGTCAAGATTAATGAAAGCAAGCAGTTGATACCAATTACAACAATATAGTTGGTATTTTTGTGGTGTCAAATTTTAAACAGGAAAAGATAACTAGCTTAATAAATAAAAACCATGAGTTGTTTGTAGTAAATAATTTTATTATTAGTATAAGAAATTTGATGATACCAAAAATAAATTAGAATTATAGCCAATTATATGCTTTATTCAAAGAACTAATTTTCTATAGTTAAAGAAAACAATATTTGTTTGAAAGAAAAATAATTATCTCCAAATTTATTTTGAAATTAATTAAAGCTAACCAAAGAATTTATTTCTGTCTTTTTACTTCAGATAAAAGAAAATTTTTTAAATATTTTTTGCTGGTATCAATTTTTATTTTGTTTGTTGTTTCTTTGTTATAATGTACCTATGTTAATAAAAATAAAAAGCTTGTGTTGTTCTTATCTTGGAGATTTATTTATATATGTATGTGTCTTTCTATTGTTTTGCTCATAATTAAAAAGATATAGAATACCGTTACCGACCCGCCTGAGAGAGTCTCAAATATGTGGAAAGTAAATCTTTTCACAACTGCACCGTTTAGCCGGTGCATTATTTTATTTAAAGGTACGCAAGTTGTAATCTTTGTATTTGTACCTTTTTGCAATCATTTGTATCTGTATCCAGTATATTAAAACCTACTATAACGCATCATAGTAATATGTACCTTGACAAAAATGCTTTTATGTGCACTCTTTTGTCCTCGATACATGAGTTTTTGTTTTTATTACTAATAATATAAAAATGTAAGTATTGCTTTGTTACATCTTTTACCGAAGTAAAAAAGTACTTTTAAATTCCTGGTAACAAAAGTAAGTGCTATTTGTAAGTACAGTGACATCAGAAAATAGTATACTATTTCATAAGTACATAGCTAAAGTGAAACGTTTTATGCTGAGGCTGTTAGTTTGAAGCACAAATAGCCACTTTATGTTAAAATGTTATTTTTTCTTTAAACGTCAGAAAAACACCAACTGCATATATACGCCGCTATACTTTATCTTCCGCTACGAGTCTTCAATAATGTATTTTATCTGCCGTGGTCGATAAACGTAAATAAAACAGACATTTACATTGTTAATTACGTCTCAAAATGTCATGTTTTTCTAACATTTGAAGAAAAAAGTTATTGTAGTGACCTTGAACTACTTTCAACTATTAATATGTGATGCAAGTCTACTCGGCAACATTTTCTTCTCTAATTTACTAAACCTCATACCTCTTACGATTTACGAGACTCTTTTCAGTGCCGTCCCTACATATATAAGATGATTTTAATAAATATTTCTTCTTTATTGAATACAACAGGTTCATCGGTTTTGTAATATCAAATGCATGCAACAGTCATAAAACCATCACAAACTGCAATATAGATACAATGCAGTTTACAATATTACTATAAAACGCAATTAAAGGATAAAATAGTAAAATAAAGATTTGAACTGTATAATTAGAGCTACTATAATTAGGTCATTTTGACATTTTACGTTAGGTATGTATCATACTGATAAAGTCCAATGAAAAATTGGTCGTAATTTGTGTCCAGTATTAGTGCAATTTCATATGTTAAATTCTAGTTAAAGAATATGAAAAAGAACATATTGTATAACTACAGCAAGTGTTCGAAATAAACTGCAGATGGGCCCCGTGCCGCGTTCTTTGTACTCAAAACGTCGAACCAAGTTGAGCCAGCGCCGTATTACCCAATAGGCCCGGGCCTAGGGCGGCAAACTTCGGAGCGATCGTTCCCTTGGTTAAGTGTTTAAATAAGAATGACAAACGAATAGATTTTATTTTATTGCTTTTTTACAGGAACTATTAGCCCTTTTGGGTTAATCAGTAAAATAAACACGTATTTTACTGCGGGAAGTGCAAAATCTTTTCAACATTTTAGATAATTCCTTTATTCGTTTACTAATTTTTGTTCAGTTGTACGTAATTTAACTTTTGCTGGATTAGTGACTTTTGGAAATTTTTATTTTTAACATTAGGTAAATATTGCCTTTCGAATAAATTATACTTACATGTGTAGTAAATCTATAAAATTAAATATTAATTTGATATTTTATGTATATAAAATATTGAATTAGTATAATTACTATAATTGGAACTATTTCGTAATAGTATTCTTTGAAAGAATTTAACCCATATTTTTTTACTAACCTTCATTCTATGTCCTCGAATATTAAAATGAATCCTTAGAAATTTAAATAGGAGCAAATAATTCTTGGAACAGTTTCTTTTTCTGTTAAAAGGTTTAACTAGTTTATAGCAGCATTTCTATTGAGAGAATCTAACCTACATTGTCCTGGAATATTAAAATGAGTTCGTGGAAATTTAAAAAGGGTGTAATAATTCTTGGAACAATTTTATAGTAGTATTTTTTTGAAATAATTTAACCAACATTTTTTTACTAACCTTCATTTTATGCCCTAGAATATTAAAATGAATTCTTTGAAATTTAAAATGAGGCAAATAATTCTTGGGACAATTTCTTTTTCTATTAAAAAGTTTAACTATTTTATAGTAGCAGCAAGGGTGTATCCAGCGAGGGGGGTTTGAGTTTTATTTTGTAAGAAATCGTCGTGTTTCACTTTACCCTCCTTTCTCGAAACTAATAAGAGTTGCCTCTTTGCCTCTCCTCTAGTTCAGATCCTTAGTAGGATCAGCCCCACGAGTTTTGTGCTAATCTAATCTGTTGCAAATTTTAAATTCTTAAACTTAAATTAAATAAATTAAGGTAATTTATGTAACACAACAGATGACAAGTAACACCTCGACATTGACGCTCGTTTCGGTACATGTAAGTGCGGTACGTTCACAAATTAGCTAATTCGTAGTTAACTTGGACGTGAAATTTAAAAAAATACCTTTTATTGACAATATGCTTGTCTATTTAATAAATTACATGCAATCATGATAGCAATAACGTCTTTTTATTAAGGGCGTAAATATTAGTCGGCCTATAGGCGACAAATGACATAATCCGGCCATGAGCGGAATACCACAAAAAGAAGAGTTGTGGCTTTTATCGCGACAACGGTAAAAATCAATTCGAAATTTGAAGAAAGTTAACATAAAAAAATTCTGCAAGCATAAAAATCAGCATATTCACTTGATTGTTGGCATTTTGAAGTTTATAAGCCAGATTGATAAGTCATCCTAATTGCATGCTGTATATCGAGTGGTGAATATCACAGCATAATTTCCGTTCCGCGGCCACGGCGCGGCGGCGTCTTACAATATTTACGAGAGTGTATTATAGTGTGGTATGGCATTATTAAGTCAGATTCATTTTACAAAAAGAATATTAGGAAAACTTGGCTAATTTTGTTTTCGCTGCTACTCTATTCATAAATTTCAATCACTTGGATTTCTTAATGTTCAGTGCCTGTTCGATTAAAAACTTGCTGTAAAGTAATTAATAATGAACAATAACTTACAATAATTTTGGTAAGCCATTGTTATCGTCACTATTTCTAAGTCTTTTTTTCTAGAAGCTAGAGCTATCCTCTTATAAAGATGATGTTTCAGCAGTAGTTCTTGAATAATTTAATATAAAAAAATCTCATATAAATTGTGGTGATTTTACTACCAAATTAATCGTTTTATTTTCATTTAGCCTCTTGACATCAAACTATCAACACAAAATTAAAATTACAAAAAATTCATGCATATAAAACAAACCGACGACAATATTTATTTCGAATAAATTTTTCGTTTTCTTTATGAAAGTATTATTTTACATAACAAATGTTAAGATTCCTTCGTTTTCATGTAGCGATTCATTATTTAAGGTAATATGAAACTTAAAGATCGAAAAAGGTCAAAAATAAAATGTCCCCATCGCGTCTGTTACGTAATTTATTATACGGTTCGGTGTGGACCAGGTGTGCATATTTCATTAATATTTTATAAATTTCAAATTAATTTTCTCCCAAAGATTTTCTCTCCATAAAAATTGCAACGCCATATAAACTGACAAAACAATTCTGCCAATATATAATACTACAACTCGTTTTTAGAAATAAAAATTTTCGTTTTTATGTTTTTATTCATTAGTTTTATTTGTTCTTTCTCTCAGCTATTTATTTCTACTTTGTAAATGTCTATTTCATTTGACGTACGCTAATTTCAGGTAAAGCTATACTGTGATTAACTAACTGATCTCAGGTAAGTAAGCAAAATTAATGCGTCACGAGTCATTAAAGATTAAAGCAGATGGTAACTTGGATGTATAAAACATTAAGAGTAGATAACAAAACACGTAAGTTTATTATTAGATCCATTTATCAGAATGTTTAATCTGAATATCTTTTGATGGTACTACGTTTTAGTGTTAACATACTTTATACCTCATTAGTCATTGATTTACAAGTAAATATCCCAGATGAATCATTATTAGTAAATTATAAGCACTATTACGTGTTATCTTATAAATGCTGTAATTAACTATTGTTTGAAAACCTTTTCCGGTATTGCTATCTATCACTTTTTCTTAACGATCTTACAATAGTACACTGAGCTAATAAGATATATGTATTAAAAGTAGCTGGACACATTTCAGAACTACGTACTATGTAACAAAGAAATGGTTGAAGAAAGTTAAACATTTTTATTTATGTTATATTGCAACAAAATTAAAGCAATTAAAGAAAACTCAATCTGAAAGTCAGCCATTTTCTCTACTTTTTCTTTATTTTTCGTTATGTCTCCTATAATATGTTGGATCTTCGCCAAATCAGTATTTTTGGTGTAGGGCCGTCCAAAAACAGCTTTCGCTAAAAATAGGAGGGGAGGTTCATTCAAAACGTACGGTAACGAACGGCAGGGAGGGAGGAGGTTAAAATAATGGGAACGTTCGTTTTGTTCTCAATCATTTTAGAAGGAATCCACGTAGCTTTTAAAATCAAAATAAGCATTTGTAAGTATGTTTCATAAATACTTAAAATAAGAATAATATTCTCTTAATCTCCCTTAATCCAGGTCATAGGTGACTTAAAGAAATTTTGTATTTGAAAATACAATATATTCGGGATTTTCCCAATGGGGATAATAATGTATATGTAAACCTTAAACAAAGATATTAAACAAATTAAAAATGTGTTGAATGGCTGAATTTTCATTTACTCATCATTTGGGGGGGGGGTGAGTCGAGCACGTTCGAGGTTTGCGGTTTGCGAACGAAGAAGAACGTAAGGGGAGGGAGTAAATACTTACCAATTATTGCGAAAGCTCTTTTTGAATGATAAAAAAACTTTGTGTTAATTTTCAATTTAAATTTGAATTCGGCGAGTAGTACCAGAGTGGTTAAAAAATGTGAAGTATTTTGCTAACCTTAGTGCATTAATATATGTTTTGTTGTCATAATCTTCACTTGCCGGGTATTTTAACCAACTTTTGATCACTATGCTTTGGTTTGACATTTTAGTTAGGCCGCAGTCTTATTGCAACCACTACCACCCACCACCATCCTTCGACCACCATCAATTAAAATAATCCCGTGCACTCCCACTGATGCAAGCAGTAACCACCAGTATTATGTAAAAATTTCAAATTTCGCTTTTGTTTTATGTTTATCTTCTTTTGAAGCAGACATATTGCCAACTTAGCATGTTTAGCACTTATTATTTCCTATTAAATTAGGTTATGTGTATTGATTTGTTTACTATTGTTGCATTTTGTTTAATAAAATAATAAACAAAATTATTGGAAAAATATGACATCGTCAGATGAATCGAATAGCGAGGAAGTTATAACCTGGTACTTCATGAATAAAGCATAAAAAATCACGAAATGTGGGTGCGGGAGATTTTTCTTCATGGGGAGCCGTTGGAAGATTTATCACTTATGTCCCAGCTAATAAACGACAAAGAAAAATTTTGCTTTAAAGGAGCTTCAGGAAAGTTACTGCTACAATAATAATACCACTTTGAAGTTGCAACGACTTTAAAGTAATTATACTAAGTGGCAATACCGTTCCACATACTTCAAAAGTTACTTCGAAGTAATGGAACTACATAGTTCCAATAAATAGTATAAACAACTACACAATTACTAAAATATTCCGAATTGAACTAATTCAACCTATAAAGTCATAAATTTAGTTGTAGTTACGTAAAAACTAAAAATATTAAATTTCTTCGCGACTCATAAAATTTCTGCAAACACATTCTTGAGATACTTTTTCCTGGTTGTTTTCGTATTATGGACTTTTACTGCAACCTTTCTGTTTCGACCTATTATTATCCAGTTTAGTTTTTATATGAGCGTCATATTTCGATAGCATTTGTTTTTCTGAATTCAATCATCTATTCGTTTGCGGGAAGAGTAACTAAAGAACCAGATTTAGTATTTTTTCTAGTGTAATGGTAGTGGTAATAGTACTTTCGGAACACGAAAAATATAGTGTGGTTTGCACCATCACCTTCTTTGCAATTATAGGTTATCATAAATAATATATAGGTTGTGTTGAATTCTATCAAACTTTTGCTTCGTGTTTAAACGTTGAAGACTTATTGAAATGTATTCAAATTAATCACATTCTACACAACGTCAAGGCTGAAGATAGACTATCTACACAAATAGCACGTTTATGATGCTTAATGGTAATTTATTTTGAAATATTGCGTAAGTAACTGAAAAGTAAGTAAGCGAAATTAAAAAGTAAAGACCGCTAATTATAATTCTCAAAATTTGTGCAAACCATTGAATAATACATTGTTCTTACCTTTAGATATCGGTTTGCACTTATTATCTCTATATATTTGTCACATATATCCAAAACTTATTTATAATAGTTAAATACTAAATATATTTCAAGCATGACTTGAAATATGTTGTTTTATCAGTGGTAGTAAGACTTATAAGCAGTGGCGGCTCGTGGATTTTTCAGAGGGTGGGCACAAAAAATAAATTAAAGACCGTAAAAAACTTACTTTTTATTTAAAGGTAAAGTCTCTTTGATGATCTCCTGAACACCTTTATCTTTAACACTCGTCACTGATGCACCATCATAACTTTGGGCAATTAATCTTGATCTGCCCGAAAGGGATTTTAATATGATTTGCAATTCATCCAACAATGTTTTTGATAATATTTCAGCTGTGTAGCCACCCGGCTTAATAAAGGTCCAAAAACGTTCACAAATTGTTCCACTAACAACATAGCGAATTATAATAACCATTTGCTGCTGAATAGAAGCGTCTGTTGTTTCGTTGGCTTCTAAAGCCACAAAATGTGCAAATTTAACTTCTTTTATTATTTCGTCTCTATAAACTTCCAGCATAACATCCAATAATTCGTTTTGAATGGTTTTGAAACTGCCTTTAAATACTTTAGATTCTTTGATATCTATTGCAAGAACAGAATCTAATTCCGCAGCAAAATTAATTAAATCAATATAAATATCTGGATTTTTGGATGAAGTCTTCTTGTCTTGACCTCGAAAGGCTAATTCGAAAGCTCCACAAAACTTTATACACATGATTACACGACGCAAAATGTGACGATTTTTTTCCACCTGTTTATTATGTTCTAATTCATGGCGCTATGGCGCAAATATGCACTAATTGTTCACGTATGTCAGTTTTTCCTAAAACACCAAAATCCATACACGCTTTAAGATGAGCGACAGAATTTTCATCTGTTTTTCGCCCTACCGCTATCATTTCTTACTCTTGAAGTACATGCATTGTGTTTTCATTCATTCATTCATGTGTCTCGGTACATTTTTTCTGTGGAGACAGCCAGCGCTACCTAGCGCTGGATGACCCAAACCCTATTGAACTACGCGATGTAAGAGAGAAAGGTGAGGATCCGAGCTTGAATTCTTTTTTCGTATTTTAACAAAAGCAACAAGCAGTAAAAACAGCAGTGTTTTAAGAGTGCGTTAGTTACTAAAGCTTACCCATTAGGGTAAGCAGTTGGCACCTAGTATGTTTTCAATCGTCAAGTCCGTCTTTGGTCCACGCTATAACTTCTGTATTAAATATTAAACACAACAAAGCAAACAATTTATTTGTCTCGCAACAATCACACATCCATTCATATTTGTCGTATATGTTTTTATTAAAAACTCTCTTATTATACGTTCTAGTTTTACTTGTAGATTCGTAATTAATTTGTAAATCAGGAGTAGGTCTACCTTTTTGTTTAAACGGTTTTGCTCAAACGGTACTGGATTGCTTTTTAACAGATACTGAACAGAATTTATTTCTGGATTCGGATCAATTTCTATTAATAAACAAATAACAAATAAACACACCACAATCACATTAAATTAAAACCTCGATTAAAATTAAAAACTAAAAAAAACGACCAAACTATTTTGCGAGTTGCGACGAAATAAAACAGACAACAATACCAATGCGGTGTGACTTATAACTTATAGTATCGTAGATCGCAACGGGAATTCCCGCATGTGGACACCGGCGCTTAAACATATCTGCAGTCTGTGTTGGAGACACGGAGATTTGTGCCCCTTGTAGTCGGCTTAAATCGAGGAATTTTACTTCCACCGAAGAATGTCGAACGTCGTAAGCTGAGACACGCTTGGGGTCACATTCTTGTGTGCCCCGGAAATAAACTTTGATATAGTTTGGCGCCTGGATGGTGGACGGGAAATTAGTTTTGAGTTTAGTTTTTCGCAACGGATAATTAAATTGCAAAAAAAATGTAAAATTATAATAGGGTCATATATTTCTTCGTGACATGCACAGTAAAGGGTGGGCACGTGCCCTTGTGCCCCTTAGGACTAACCGCCACTGCTTATAAGTAATCTAGTAAAGCATTTACTGTCCGCCAAGAAAATGTCTGAGTTACTCTATCTTACCGTAAATATCGTAGGGAACATACCTAATATTATGCAATATTGTAACCGTACCTATTTCTTAAGAAGCTCGTAAAGCGTAGCCTATATATATACATGTACTTTACTTCTAAACTTTAGTTTATGTCAATGTTTTGAACGCGTTAACATCTCTTAAATACACTATTATAAAGTGCATTTGTGTTTGTAATTGTATAATTGAAAAGAGAAGAATAAATTGTTCACTTTAAACTAAACTCCGTCTTTCGTGTTTATATCAATAAAGAATATTTTTAAAAACAAACTTAGACGTAAAATAAAGTTAAATGGCGCAGTCGATTGTAGAATGACAAAGGGGCTCAAATGACACCGTTTTTCGAAAATTAAATGTACCGTCGAGTTCCTTGGCTTTTAAGTCTTAATTTGTCAAACGAATCAGCATCCCAGCATCCGGAAATCATCGTTCCAAAGGACAAAAACTCCGTCTTTCGTGTTTTTATTAATAAAGAATATTTTTAAAAACAAGCTCAGACATAAGATAAAGTTAGTTCGCGGTTTAAATGTTTATAAAAAACTTTATTATAGATGACATAATGAAATCTCTGAAATGTAGTAACTAACAATATTGCTAGTTACAACATTTCAAAGAATTAGGTTTATATCATCTGTAATAAAGTTCTTATAAGCATTTAAATCGCACTTTTGTAAACTTGCTAAAAAAATAGATACGTCAGTATACGTCAGTATAGATACATACTTTTTGCATTTACCAACTGTATCTATATTTCAACACAAGTCGCCATTTTCGGTTAAATTCCAATTTTTTACATTTAAATTATAGGAGCCACAAATTTCTTTAATATTTTAAAAATACCCGGCTACTGGTTAGTTTCCTCACTTACGATAGGGATCTGTATTTTGTGACGAAAAGTTTTTGGTCCAAAGAAATTGACAGTTTCAATAATTGCAAAAATAACACACACAAAAGGTTAACAGGAAAACCGCCACACGCGCGTCTGTACTAGAGTTTCTTACCCGGGAATTACTCTATTTTTCGTTGTCTCGAGTCCCGGGAAAAATAACTCCAGACACGGGACTTTTGTATACCAGCTATTTAATTAAAATTCTTACTTTAGAATTAAAGTTTTATTTGCGTGTTGCTTTGCACAGATGGTGTTCTTAACCAATTTTGTAAGTACTAAACAGTATTTGCAAACACATACAAATTATTTACAACCTGTCTAGAAACAATCAACAAAGGTTAAGCAATTAGTTTTAGTAAGAAAATCCGATTAGATATGGTGCCTCGTCACAGCATTCGTGACTTGCAGTTTCTACTCAATTATATTCAAAAAGGGTCTTCTTCCGGAATGTCCTCTCTTATTTATAAACAGATAAGGTAGTCTTCTTAAAGACCTAAACAGAATGTTTTTACTTAAAAATTCATATTGAAGTATGGTCTTAATCTCTTTAACACTGGTCGTTTTCAATAGGTAAAGGGTTCCAAGAAGAATTTGATAGTTTTTGTAATGATAATAGTATAATTAATTTCTTATAGTAGTGTGTATTTACTAGATTTTTGAATTTGTCTCATCTGGCTTTTATTTACCTATTAAATTTATAACGAAAATGTTTTCTGTTTAGCTTCAAGATGAAAATAAACCAAATCGTAGTTTGAAGTCGTTTTAAAAATATTGAAGAATATATCGGATCGCAGCTTATACCTCAAAAAAAACAAAAATTGACAATACATTTTAAAATTTTATGATCGGAGAATTTATTTATGTGCTGCTGTGCTTTTCATTAAATACTTGCAATTATCCTCCAATGGGAACTTCTGGGAGAAAGTGATAAAGGATTAATTAAAGCAATTTTTTAAAACAAATATTTGCATTTTTGGATTAGGTGCGTATGTAAAATTACTATCCGGAATTCCCGGGACTTCCGGAAAAACAGTCTCGAATCCCGGGAATAGCAAAATTGGCGAGACCCAGAAACCCTAGTCTGTACGTACATACAACCGGAAATCTTTTTCTAAAAGCATTGAAATACTAGTATATTAAAGTATTAGTTTCATAAGACACGTTTTTAGCGCACGCGTTCGAGTTTAGAAAACGACCCGCATAGCGGGGAGTTTTCTAAAGAGGACAAGTGCGCTAAAACGTCTTATGAAGCGAATACTTTATACTATTTTTTCTATTTGCGTTATTTCATTATTAAATAATTAAAAAATACTTAGTTTTAAATAAAATTTGTTAGGGATATTTTGGTAAGTAGCATGACAGTGGGAAACACTAGAAATTATGCAATTGTTTTTACACAACCACGCTAACTTTAGGTAATCCGCGTGACGTAGAAATTCCTTCTTGTCTGATACACACAAAGCCTCGTTCAAGTTTGCCAGGTGTATTATTATATGTACTGTTGAAAATTATTATAAATTCAAAGTAGAATGTATGCCAATATATATTTGTGACATAAATAATTGCTACTTAATGAATTAAAACATTGGATGAAATAAGAATAATTATATTTCATTTCATAGAATAAATACTTTATTGTTAAAGAAATTAATGAGGTATAAATGCAATACAGTATTTTCAGCAAAGAATGATTTTTGTTAACAAAAATAATTATTCATTGGATCTTTTTGATATTATAAGGTAAATATATATAATTTAATGGAACTGAATTTTATTACGTTAAGTGTATCATTAGCATATTGCACAAACATAACACAATGCATCCCATATGATGAAAGTATCAAAATTTACAATTTCGTTAATAATAAAGTAAAAAACTGTTATCCATGCCCGTAACGGGGCTACGGTCGACGGCGCGAGTTACATATAGCTCTAATTTCTATTACATTAAGTCACTTTTTACTTAAACTACCTATAAATATTTAATGCAGTCGAATATACTACAATTTGCTGTGAAGAATATTTCATTTAATGTAACTATTAAGTCCGTTCTGAAGAACCAAGGTCTTCCGACCCTCAGCACAATCTAAATATAGCCACGTTTATCAAGTGACGTACGCTATGCATTTCTACTTGCGCCCACGGACGTTCCTGGAAATCGTATGAAAGTCGAAGCAAGGGCAGGAGCAACAAACAAACCCACACTCAAGAAACAGCAGCTATAAAGGCAGGTTCCAGCGGTAACCTTGTTAGAAATAGTCCGACATCAAGCAACAACGTTCAAGACCACCGAGCCAGCGATAAGTGTAGTGTCTGCACAAACGTAGAGTCAAATTTGTCGACTTAGACTTATTTGTGTATTTATCAATAAATACTTCTATTAAATTCTGGCCTCCAAATTATTTAAATATATTTCGCGCTGCGTCTTGCAATGGTACATAGTTTAGCGAGCGTTACATTCGAGTTACAAAAGTTCACTGCGTAAATAAGATAAGTTTGACATTCTAAGAACAGCTGTCTAACAGTGATATCAACTTTAAAAAATAAAATGCTACTGTTTCCAGTATTCTAAAAAAATTCATTAGGACACGCAAATATAAAAAGTATGTTTTTCGTATGAACTACTTATTTCGATCCTAAAACATCGAGCAAGCAACAAGATTTGTTTTAATTTTTTTCATATACTATAGGGTATCATATGCATGTATGCATATGTAAAAGTAAAAGTTAGGGTTCTAATAATCAGGGTAAACATTAGACTTCCTGTATATTAATAAGTTGCATTCAAATAACTTTACTCTCTCAATTAATAGTACTTGTATTATTAAGATTTTTTTTCCAATTTTTGGATTACCTTATGTTATGGTCAGACATATTGTGGTGCTGACGTCTAGCACTGTATTTGTTTTTGTTTCTCTTTAAGGTGTCTGGGTAATTTATATTGTAGTCATCCTTTTCAGTATTGACGAGTTTTTTGCCGAACCCCCAAAAGTAGTTGAATTTTCTAGGTTCTGCTTTGTTGTAATAAATTTGAATGTAATTGTTTTTAGGCTCCTAGTCTGTATGGTCAGAAGCTACGCTGGTCCATAGCTTAAGCCCGTATAAAGTATGTTATTTAGAAATTTGATAGTATTCATCAAATTCTTTGTAGAGAAAGTAAACAAGCATGCGTTCGTTCGAATTAGATTTTTTAATTAATATCGACATGTTTTTAATATAAAATCTGATAGTGTACAAAACAAAATAATATATATAAAAAATCTTAATTGCATTTAAAACTAGTTTTCATTTGTAATTGCAAAACCAATCATTCTAGCGCATAACTAAATTAAAGACTTTAGGTAGGTATTTTTTAGTTTATAAATACATTAATATTAATACATACATAGGTACATATGTACTGTGTAGGATTGTGATGATTCATGCTTGGAAGCTATTAATTTCTTATCAATATAATTCCCTTCCTTAGTTTTTATAAGCAGTTTATGGGTGCTTCATATACATAATAAAACCAAAAGATTTAAGGGAAGCAGTTTAAATTATTAAACACACAGAATGGGTCGTAATAGTCGATAATAATGTAAATCAAATTAAATCATTACTTTATAATATGCAAATTGATCAATTTACCTTAAATAAATTTGAAGTCAACACACATGGTACTTACTACAGAGATAAACGTAGTTTGGCTGGATGTCAGCCAAATTATGCATTATTACCTTTAAATATACCCATTATACATTTATTACGTTTATTATGTTCTCTATTCCTGTTTAACCACCCTTTAGTATACAGAAATTGTACGTTTGTCGAAAAAATTCGCCACTAATAAATCTCTTTTATGGTGTTTAATCAGTATTTGCGATTTAAAAAAGCTTACAATATTTCGTGAATATTACAAGTTTCGTATAAATTTATTTTCATTCAGTGAACTGAAAACTTATTTTTCTATTTAATTTCATGCTAAATTGATTTTTAGATATTAAGATTGAAAGTGACATTACTTTCTAGAATTGTACTTTATAATTGTTAGGTATAGAATCTTAATAAGATCTTAATAAAAGTTATGGAACTTTTATTAATTATTTTATTTCATTAAATTATAGATTATGGATTATGACGAAGTAAGCCTTGAGGCAGTCAACTTTTTGCTTTTTTAGTTAGTTTTTGGATTATTTTTATTATAAATATATAAATATATATTTTTTATGATATGATAATTAATAAAGATTTGTAAAAGGTTTCATAGTAGGTATTTATTGAATTATAACCTGAAAATATGGTTTCGACAGCTAAGCTGTCATTATCAAAGGTAATATATGTATATAAATATAAACAAACACGTCGCTAAGGTAAATACGAAAAATAGGTAACTAGATAAAAATAATCACAATTAAATATCTGACACTTCCAGTAACGGAGAATTACTGAGCTCAATCTGTTCATTCATTAAAGGTACACCGAATTTGTGTTTGTATATCTGAAAAGCTTCGTAAATGTCTAATTTGCGTTTGTTATTACAAAAATGTAGGAATTTAATATTATTTTGTGGAGTCATTGTGTGGTTATGTTCTAAAATGTGTTTGGCATGATTAGATTTTTCAGAATGTTTATTTCTGTAACAACGCACGTGTTCTTTATATCTTATGTCAAAATTTCGAAGTGTTTGCCTAGTATATACCGAACTACAAAAAAACAATCTAAACGGTAAATGACCGATTTCATGATATCATGTTCTGTCGTTAGCATTAAATAAAAATGAAAAAGTGTTGATGTTGGTTTTAAAGGCTATTTTATAATTGTTGGTTTTTCATAGTATATATGCAACTTTTTCTGATATTTTGACAAAATATGATATAGTTATGTAATTTGTGTCTTCTGTTTGATTGTTAATGGGATATATTCTTTTGATAGCTAACCTATAATTTTTTTGTTTAACTAAAGTGTCAATCATGTCCGGATTGTAATGATTGACATGTGCTAGTTGTTTAATGGTTGATATCTCTTTGATAAAATCTGGCTGTATTAGTAGAATAGTTAAAGTTCTGTGTACTAATGATCTGTAAGCTGCTAGTTTATGTGCTTTGTGGTGACAGGATTCATTTGGTATTGTTATGTCCGTTTGCGTTGGTTTTCTGTGAAGTTAATATTATAAAGGTTTAAAATTTTATCCTTGTCCAAAATTTACTAACAAAAATAAAGTAACTCTGGCCGTTGAATGTGAAACTATATTAAAGAAATACCAAAATTTCAAACCGTCAAACCGTCCTAAAGTGTTTAGTTTAAGGGTGTATAAGCGAATGTTACGTTGCCTTTCCGCCCCCGCGCCGCCCGCAGAAAAAAATGTTACGTTAAGGCCTTTCCGCCCCCCGCGACCCCGGCAGAAAAAAAAGTTTTTGATTAAAAAAATTTCAAGCTTTAACAGCTTGTACAGTGTACCAAAAAATCGTGGGTCCAATCGACCCTCAAGGCACTAAAGTTTAGTCCTTTTTCTGTAAACCTTTCAAAATTCCGAGTGCCTACGATGATTTGGTGCGAAGTTATGAATTTTTGAAATTTACCCTGCATTTTGTTGGATGTTTTTCCTCGTCTGCCAGCAACATTATTATTGGTTGAGTTTGAATCGTTTCTTTTTCAAATTCAAAAAATTTTGGAAAATGCCGAAAAATGTTTTTAATTAATAAAAACATTTTTTTTATTAACGTTTACTTTTTTAACATGTAACCGCCGACATCAGCGTTACCCGATGTGTAATTGTCTTTGATTTTTACTGTACTAATGTTTTGAAATTAATTACTATCACAAAGTTATTCGAAGCGTTACAATGCCTCATTAAACATTACAAATTTAAATAAACTATAACCATAATTTTATATTATTTTTGTTTTTGTTTTTGTTTTTTAATTTTAATAAATTCTTAAGGGAAGCATCGCTTCCTTTGCTTCCATGGACCGCACGCCACTGCTATACACTTTACTATGCGTGATGTAATTTCAACGGGCTAACACCGATTGCCGAAACCAGCCAAAACGCTTTTTACACAGGGAACGGACATTGCCGTTTATGAGTCTCAAATTTAAAAATATTATAGTTTCACAATAAACCGTTAGAAAACGTTTTATAAAATGAAAAAATACTTTTCAGAGGTTTTCACAATTATTTTACATTGTAAGTTAAACATTGATGAGCTATATAATATTATATAATCTATACAAATAATACTTCTTGTAGTGGTGAGGCCTACAGTCAACCAAAATTATCAAAGTAGCTGTAGCAAGTCATTTAGTTACAACACAATTTTCATAATAATCAATTTACAATGTTGGGGATGTTTATTACAGTTTCTTTGGGGTTGGTAACTTGATTTTATGTTTAGGGATGGTTATTACAGGTTCTTTAATGTTGGTAGTTTGTGTTGCTAGGGGGTAGTTAAGGAACAATATTTTTTTGTTTTTTTGTTTTGATAGGGAATGATTAGGAAATGTAAACAGGTAGGAAGTAGCCATATTGGCTTGGTTTTAAAACCTAATATAAATTCATGTAAGTTTATTTCTGTTTATTTAATTTATATTGATTCTAGTTGTGTGATGTAATTTTTATATTGTTTAATTAATCTGAAACCCAAATCTCTCGTTTGAATCTATATATAAATCAAAATCTATACAGTAACTAGATTCGTTTGACTTTTTAATAATTGATAAATTTGTCCTTTTTATGGTGAAATATGATTAGAAAATAATCTTTCATAACGTTTGTCGTAGCATTACAGCTAATTATTGCCAATTTGATATTTTATTAGTGTTTTAGGTTAATATTTATAACCTAACAAAACATTTTACTTTGTGACTAAAAAAATGAAGGGATAATCTTTTGGTCCGGAACAAGAGATTATTATACCCTAAGGTTAGACTGATTTATTATTTAAGAGTGTATTAATCTCCACGGTGGTAAGAAAACCCATGATAGGCCGTGTGAGAAATTGCTAAAACTTTTATTTATTTATTTGCATGCGAGTTGGCTCCACGGTGGCTTAAGTCCATTGATAGGCCGTGTTGTAGAACCGTCAAAAGATTGCATGCGTTGAGGCTCCACGGTGGCTTAAGTCCATTTGATAGGCCGTGTCGTAGAACGCTCAAACCATTATTTGTACATTTGCTTGTTTATGTTATTTATATGTGCTGTGTTATTCTTTTTCAGTGCTTATAACACACTCTCGCTTGTCTAGGTATCTAGATACGAGCTTT
Organism: Agrypnus murinus; assembly: GCA_929113105.1. Lineage (NCBI taxonomy): Eukaryota > Metazoa > Arthropoda > Insecta > Coleoptera > Elateridae > Agrypnus > Agrypnus murinus. The sequence goes on from OV816025.1 coordinate 160,701,935, forward strand.
CCCTGTTGTTGATAGTAAAACTATGTCTTGCAAAAGACTTATTCTGATATAACCATATATGGTTTGGTCACAACGTATATGTTGCTATGTCAAATATAATATAATTTTTGTTCAGCAGTTCTTGTGTGTTCATTTTAATCTGGCACGTTTACCTTTTCTAGTTTATCTGTAAATCTTTTTGATGGACTATTTCACTCATTTTTGATGTTTTATGTCATTGAGAGATTTGCGTTTGTCTATTTCTAAATGCCTAGTATAACCACACAACTGTATCAACTTGATAAATCGTTTTATTGATCTGTATTGTTTATTGTAACCGAACTAAATAATCATTTGATCACATATTAAACTTGAAGCGTGTACGTATTTAAGCTGGGCTAGCATATAATTTCAAGGAGGTTTTTAGAGAACTAGCCACTTATTTGTATCAGTTTAAATACGTCCCTCCTCGCTCAAGAATAAGAATAAATTAATAAAATAATACAATCATATTTAACTGTTCTTTTATTTGTGTTTATCTCTCTTTCTCCGCCCTTATGAAGTAAGTCAATCGTTGTCAACCTTGGTGACATGTTATAAAAAATAATCACAACGTAGGATCCAGATTGTTAAATATCCAGTTTGTTCTTTTTATTATATTTATCATTATAAAGTTTGTCATTTGTAAAGTTGGTAATACTGTGTCAATTTCCGGTTTGTTAAATATTTGAATTTTACGCGGGTAGAGTAATATGGGCCGTGATCGTCTAGTGGGTAGGGACCCCGGCTCATTACAATGTTAAATTTATATAGTTATATTTTTCCAAATATCTATGAAATATAAAGATTCAAATATGAATTATTGTTAAATGTAAAATAAAGATTTAATAAATATTGTTTATATTAAAAAAACCTTTAATATTTAAAATACGTTTAACAAATATCTATTAAACATAGTATGCTACTGGGGGATGATGAATTTGACCATCACTTTTTGAAAATACTGGATCTACTTTTATACGTTACTATTACATTTTCTTATGGGAATCATGCATTTTAGGCATGATAGTAAAGAATGGTTCAGATGTTTTACCAAAGAAAGAAAACAGTATTTTCTGTTTGACTAAAACCTTTTTAAGAAGTTTGTTCATGGCGGTTACTTCAATCAAATTCATACATATGTACGATAAATTTGGAGTTCATCTCCGATTAAAGAAAATATCGTATTATAAATTCCAATAAGGTTGTAAAACTTCGTATCGTTGGCCCAGACACATCGATCTTGATTTTTTACAAACCTTTCATATGTCAGTTGAGTCTCAGGAAATGATAACGAAGTACATTGTTTTAAATTCTGCTACTTCACAAAGAAAGACGGTTTAATCTAATAAAATTCATTTTTAAAAAAGTATCTGTCAGAATGAGAATTAAATGGTAAGATAAAGGTAGACACTATACAATTTAAATCTTGTTTTCTTAATTCCTCATTGTAGTAGAATGAATTTCTAATTGAGTAGTTGGAAGTAAGAAATGTATGAATAAAAAGCAAACCGTGCTGATTATTTTATATGCATATTATATGTAGCATATAGAACAAGCTACAACATAAGTGTAGCAAATTCGTGTTATTACATTGCGTTAACGTTATTTACACCGTATCGTTGTAGTTTTGTTTTCACGCACGTTTTGAACGAATACTTACTATGTATTTCCTTGAATAAACAGTTTGGGTGGCCTGCTGAAGTTAATTGTTTGTATTTACATGCACATACTTCCATACTTTTCTACTAGTATATTTCATAAATAATTGTATACATTTCTATATCCTTTTTGCTGTTATGGTATGAAAACAATACCAAACGTTGTTAATATTTAAAGTGTACATATGTGTATACATACACTCGTGGTACACATTCATTTCGGTATAATATTAAATAGTAAATATATAATTAAAATTATGTAATAAACGTACGAATTATTTCTATTTCCTTTTCGCTTTCTTTAACCGCATAATGTGGCTTGTGTAAATCTGGCGGTAAATTTTGCATAAAATATTCGGAGTTCTAGAGTTCTCAATGGGTTTTTGGAAGCTTTCTGGAAAATCAGAATATTTTTGAGTTTTTGATAACACTGATATAGTTTTACAGTTACTGAAGAGGTTTTATTAATAGAACCCTAAAACATACAAAATTACAGCAAAATGGAAAAAAACAACAAAAAGTGAACTAGACCAGTAAAATTAGACCTTATGGGGGACAGTTGGTAGAAATAAATGTTGGAAAGCGGGAGATCGTTTTGACCGCTTCATTTGACTTCATATACAGCGTGGAAATAAATGATTTTCATCAAGTTCCCTTTGGAATTTTTTCACATGTACATTTTTCTAAACCGCTCTACTCTTTTTGATCTAGTACTAAATTATTTCTGTCAATAAATGAAATCAATCTGTCAAACAATTCATAGAATTGTATATTTTGAGGTTATGGCACTGCCTTCTCTATTTTCGTAGAGCGGCACGTCGTGCTTTTAGATGGGGAATGCAATGGTAACTTGATGAAAATCATTTATTTCCACCCAGTAGAAGTATCCTAAAAGGAGATAAAAAACCACGAAATTTTCGGACTTTCTTCAGGTTTTTACTTATTACTCCAAGCCTGTGCATCTTAACGCAAACTTCACTCTTACAAATATTAAATAGCATTAAGTTCTGCGTCGAATGAGTATCCACACTTTACGTTTGGTCTAGTGCTATGGTCGAAATCGACGGCCGAAGAATGACAATTTTACAAATTTTCGATTTTTCGTCATACCCTCAGCACTACGCGAAAAAGTGAAACTTCATTGAACACAATCCGATACGACCACTTTATCAAAATAATAACTAAAACCATCATTAACCTACCCCCCCCCCCCCGGTGCCCTAGGGTGCCGTTCGTCAACACTTGAAAATAAACGACAATTTTACAAATTTCTAAAGCATTACGCGAAAAAGTCAAACTTCATTGGACACAATCCGATACGACCACTTCACCAAAGCAATAACTAAAACCAACATTAATCTGGCGTCCCTCTACCCGACTCAGACTGCCGCTCGTCAACACTCTCTCAGGACATACCAACAGGTCCAGATGTGGCTAGGACGCGAGAAAGATCCCCTGAGGTTAGGCTGAAAAACAATGGAGCACGGTCTGCTCCCCATAACTACCAGCAACTAACTTTTATTTGACGTTAAATGAAGCGATCAAAATGATTTTCCGCTTTCCAACATTTATTTTCACCAACGGGACCTTATTTTACCGATTGCAAAATTTCACAAACGCCAGCTCTCTTTGACAGCTCTCTTAATTTGCAACCTAGATCTCTAATCAGAACTATCACTTGTAATTACACGAGTGCTTCGAAATTATCGATTTGTAATACGAACGTTGATTAGCAACCACGAGTGTCATTTTTTGACGTTTTAATTTCCCGACGTGCAACGGAGGGAAATTTGTCAAAAAATGACACGAGTGTTGCGTTTTAATCAACTTGAGTATTACAACAGATAATTTCAGAAGCACGAGCATGTAATTCGGTAAGATTATTTCATGATACAGTTGTTTATTTAAGGCTGATTTACCCGATTCTGAAGATAGGGAAACGCAATGTAAACTTTACTCGGTTTTTATTCAATAACCGCTCAATATTTTTTGATCGGGTTTTTACCAAAAATTTACCTACAATGTAGTGTATGATGTAATGTTTTTAAAAAATAATTTTTAACGTTTGAAACCATAAAAAACTTAATTTGCAATAGGATCGCTTACTATGCTTTTATTCATTTATTTATCAACGTATATTTTTTTAAACATTTTTCCCGTAATCTGTGCGTCAAATGCTATGATGTAATGTAAAGATTTTTTTTAGAAACGAAAATTTCAACTTTAAATTAAGTTTTTTATGGTTTCAAACGTTAAAAATTATTTTTTAAAAACATTACATCATACACTACATTGTAGGTAAATTTTTGGTAAAAACCCGATCAAAAAATATTGAGCGGTTATTGAATAAAAACCGAGTAAAGTTTACATTGCGTTTCCCTATCTTCAGAATCGGGTAAATCAGCCTTAAGCATCTACTTATTAACATAAAGATTAGTATTTGACATGAAAGTAAAAAATGGGACACATGTGACACTAGTTTTCAGCGTTGTCACGAAGATAAAAACAGTCGAAAAGGACAATAAAAAATTATCGAATTATCGCTGTAATCCAAAAAATAAAGCCTTGCGATTGGTCAAAAACGAAGTAGAATGAAATAATCGCTGTAATCCAAAAAATAAAGCCTTGCGATTGGTCAAAAACAAAGTAGAATGAAATAATCAAGGGTAAGTTCGGCATTCAGATCTATTTAACTCGAAGAGCTCGGTTTCCATAGTATCCATTATTGCAAATAATTGTAACTATATGACAGTAGAGCTTTTGGAGTAAAAAGAGTTAAAATTCCGAACTTACCCCAAATTGAACAAAATTAATTCTAACTCATATATCTACCTGAGATTGAAAATGGCACCTTAAATTTTCGAATATTTCTCTTATTTCTCGTCAAATCACAAATTTTATATGAAAAAGTCTGACAGAACTCTTAATCTGTCACCTAGAACCCTAATCAGAACTGCCAAATTGAACAAAATTAATTAAAACCCATATTATACATGATATTCGAAGCGGCACCTTAATTTTTTATAAAAACGTTTAACAGGACTCTTAGATCCAGAACTTTATTCAGAATTGTCTAATTGAACAAAATTAATTACATACAACCCACATTATAATACGCGATTCAAAATGGCACCCTAATTTCTTAAATATCTCTCTTTCTTTTTGCCAGATCGCAAAATTTCATAACAAGTATTGAGCGAATCTTAATTCGTCATCCAGACCTGCCTAATTGAACAAAATTAATTACAACCCACTGTAAGACGGGGCATAATTTAATAATGATTTAAATTTTTTATATTATTTTGGTACATTTATTTTAAAGAGTCAAGTTCTCACAAATCAAAGTTAATCCCACTTCTAAATGCTGCATTTGACAGGTCCTTTCAGGTCGTATGACTGCCTACTCCTTAGTGGGTGGGAACGGTCAGTCACGCTTCAATTCATATGCATGCCGCGTTGAGACCAAAACGTACCACAGAGCCGGATTTAGGCACACTTAAAAAATATTACAACACGTTGGTCGCTTACCCTTTACATGGGAATTAGCAGTACTTTCGGGGGGGGGGGGGGTTGGCGATTAAGGATCCCATGTGCCTCTCCACGTTGCTTCTGGATAATTGATTAAAGCTTTCGGGAGTGAAGACCTTCAGTGCACCGCCATGATTATGATGACCTGAAACAGATGATTGCTGCATCGGGCGCACTTTAGCCGAATGTTAAAAGGACAGATACACACGTAAGGTACCGTCATGTATTCACCTCCCCCGAGACCGCCCCTCGTCGGGATTGACATACACGAACCTGTAGGCGTATAATGCCCGGTGATCCGCCGTGGTTCACTGGTGTGACTTTAACTATCGTCAATGCGGTCGAGGTCTACATCGAGATACGCCCATCTCTTCGTGTCCGAGCAAACAGTATTCTGTTCGAGTGTGCGGTTAATTTTTCAGAGCTCAATCAACATAACCTCAAAACAACAGTAATTCGACAAGTTGCTAACATTCAACATAAATCCAAAACAACAGCAATTCAACCAATTGCTAACAATCTAACAAATTTACCCATGCAACCACATCTTTCAAGATACTTCGCCATTGGTGGACTCGCTTGGACCCTTTACTCGAACCCAAATCCCGTTACCACAGATTCATTACTGATAAATAAGATAAGAAACACTTAATTACCTTCAGTTCCTGTCAGTAATATGTATAACAATTCAAAAATCAACTTACCAAGTTTCAACATCGACGTAGAATTCTATTTTAGCTTAGTATAACGTTATTTTCAGTTTAATAACACAGTCGCACAGAATCAGAAATTCGATTTAGTAATTCTGCACCTCCCAGATAATGTTTTACAGAAATGCCGATCTTTGGTGATGCATCCGCCTGCTGATAACACATTTTCCATATTGAAAGATTTTCTTGTGAGAAGATACGCTACACAAACAGCCTTTTACTAGCACAAACACTTTACTGTCCAAATCAACCCTAGAACAATTTGCTTTTGATTTTTATCAAACAATTTTGACCCAATGCGATCAACTACAGTTATCAGAAATCTTTATAAAAGAATTATTTTTTTTCTAAACTGTCAACCGAATTGCAGTTACTAGTTTCGCAATTCGATGCTAACCTCAGCATTCAGGATTACTGTGAACGCATAGATAATAATAATATAATAACAATTGCTACAATATAATCTGGAAACCAGGCCCCAGAAGCTATAAGCTTGTGCTGGAGGGAGGGGGCGATTATTATTATTACGTAGGCCCTACGTGCGGCTGCAACCGACTTACAGATGGAACAGTGCAAATTCCACAATTGTGCCACAGCTAAGGAAAACTGCAGAAAACCTTAACCAGAGAATATAATAATAAAGCTTATAAACGATAATCCGTCTTTTACTCTACCTAATACAGTAGTTATTACAGTACTATAAGAGTTTTTAACACTTTTATTTTGTTAATCTTATAGAACCAAATATTCTAATTATGAAGTTACCGGAACACCTTAGTTACTTCTATAGCACTTCTGCAACAATGTTATAATATTTTTCGTAATCGCGTATTAAATACTGTTCAAATCAGTTAATAAGTAACTGATTTTTAAATGTTTTGTACCAGTTCAGCAAACGACTGTCCATTCGATTATGTTTGTCCTACGAATTAATCTTGTGATGCCTCCTACTGCAATTCCCTAGGGTTTTTTAGGATTAAAAATATACTCATGCACCCTTTGAGGTAAGGCCCACTTGCTTGTAAAATTAGGCTTACTAAGTCTTCTAGTTTTCGAGATATTTTTCGTGGACATCGGACATCCGAACTAGCTATTATTATTTGTTTGATAGGCCCCACATACGTGTCAAATGTGGCAGAGCGCATCGTATCATCCGCATCGGTTGTAAGAAAAGCAAGGACACTTCAGCAAAACGCGTATTATGTGTGAGAGATCATCCAGCGAACTACTTATAAAGGATGTGACCATTACCAACAGCAAACTCATGAGATTGACAATCTAGACAAGGCTAGTGCCATAAGAACATTACCAATTGTTGTAAACACTATACCCAACCCATAAACTAACAACGTAAATATCACACCCAATACACAACCTTCCAACTGTCATCAGCAACATAGAAGCTATGCTAATATAGTCGCTAACAATTTAGACAATATACACAGAAACGACACAGGCTGACAGGACATACGTATCATACTGTATAAATTTTAAACTAATTAATCATGGGTAAATTCCGAAAGGTGGCTTTATGGAACGCGAATTGTATAATGGCAACAAAGAAGAAATAATAGTATTTCTAATACACAAAGAAACAGATGTACTAGTTACTAATAAGCGAGACACACAAGCCACTTATATGATATACAGGGTGTAGAATCGCTTCACGCACAATACGGATTTACGTGCATTTTTTTCAAACCTTAATATTATCTCCTCTAATTATTTTACAATAAAGATATTACGGAATGCTATAAAGAAAAAAATACGAATCCAATGATGCATTTGGTAACGGAATGAATTTGATTGTAACCGGAAAAAGTGAAGAAAGACATTTTCGGTTTATGCAAAAATCAGTTATGCCTTGGAAACATTGGAGCTATGAAGAGAAAATATTTGCTACCTAAATGTCATTTTTAAGGTTATAATGTCTGTCAAGCAGTTAAATCTTACTTTAAAATTGGCATTTAGGTACCAAATATTTCCCTATCGTCGTACCAATGCTTCCAATGCATAACTGATTTTTGCATAAGTAGAAGTTTTATTTTCTTTATTTTTTCCGGTTACAATCAAATGCAATCCGAAATCGAAAAGATATCATTCGATTCGTGTTTTTTCCTCTTTATAGCATGCTTTAATATCTGTATTGTAAAATCATTGGGGGATATAATATTAAGGTTTAAAAAAAATACACGTAAATCTGTATTGTGCGTAACCCTGTTCTACACCTTGTATATGATCAATCTGATAAAAACATATGATCTTGTATTACCAGTAATATCTAGTAATATAACATAAAACAAAATAATCTTTTGCACGTCCTATATATAAGGCTCTACTTTAGTCCCCGAAAAGAGGGAGTAAAGTAGCACTTTTACTCCCTGAGGGAGTAAAGTGTTTCCATGACAACAACAAGTAAACAACAAAAAAAAGTAATCGCGGTACATGTTAGGATTTATTATCCTGAAACTGTGTGATTTTGGCGTTTGCAGAGTTCAATTGTCAATGTAACGAAATTTTCGGAAAAATTTTTTGAAATTTTGAATTTTTGCGATTAAGTCCTTTAGGACGTGCCAAAAATAGCGTATATACTATTAAACTTTTTGGAATACTAGGACCAGAATTGATTGCTGGAGGTGGGGTGACTATACAGTCGAAAACATACACTATTGAGATCACGATTGACTACAACTAAAAATAGAAATTCCAGCTACTGCAGTCGCTAGGATATCTCTTAGAACTTGTGAGCAAATTATCCCATGGATGGAATGTACCAATATCAATTGCTAATTAGAGTTTGTATTAAAAATATATGGATAAGTTTCATACAATCTTTTTAAAGCTATTTACTTATTAAAGCCAGCCTCGGTAGATTAGTGGTTAGCATGTTTAATTCATAATCCAAGGATCGCAGGTTCGATCTCCGGCCGAGCTGGTAATTTTTCATAGCGGAGAAAAATTAAAAACATGCCTGCTTCTCGGATAGGAAGTAACACTGTAGGTCCCGTGTCAATGCGATGTTTAGCACGTTAAAAATCCCTACTGGGGGCGGAGTTCCCCCAGATTTGGCTAAATTCTAGTAGGGTCGGCCAAATAATCATATAAATCGGTGCCAGGAGGTACGAAGGATGCTCCGCCACCCTGATCCCTCGCCCAAAGCCAAACAAACAAACTTATTAAAATTGTATTATAATGTGATCATCTATTACAAAACCCAAATACATGTGGAAATGGTTCTGGCCAACTTTTGTCTGAAGCCTCCTGACAAAACTTCTTTTTTAAGCAATTTTAGAATTTATTATGAAATTAACCATAAATATTTAATGTGCAATGGCAATTTTTATTAATTTCTTTAAAAGTGAATTTATTTAAGTGAATCTGTAGCTACGCCATAGGATACGGAATGACTTTAGAACTTTGTAAAGATGCACTTTTAGACAAACGCAACCAAAACAGTTTTCAGTTCGAGAAAAGTTTGAGAAGTTTCCATTACAAGCACTACTGACAATAACATTGTCAAACATTTTCTATAACTTTATTGACACTTGTTACATAATGTGATAATTAGAGTACAGTTGGCACATAGGGATATAGCTCAGTGGTAGAGTGTTCGCTTTGAATGGTCCCATGCGCCCAGGTTCGAACCACAACACCACCCAATATATTTTTTTGTGATATGTTATACACTATAACAATCCAGAAAGCAGTACATGAATAAATAAAATAAATTCATTAATTGTTTTTACTGCGCTTTAGTTTTTTTAAACAAGCCGTAAATTATTGTAACAAAAACAGTGCATAATTATTATTGTAACTGTAATTGCATGTGGGGATGTAGCTCAGTGGTAGAGCGTTCGCTTCGCATGTGAAAGGCCCCGGGTTCGATCCCCGGCATCTCCAGAGTACTTTTTCTTTTTTTCTGCGAATAAACAAAGTATAGTTACGAATAATCCCTTATGTTTAAATTAAGTGTATGTGAAAGATACCTTAGAAAACAATCTTCATTCTTCGAAACGTGTCATTGTGGTACATGTCAACTTTTAAAATATCAGTAAGCAGTGAAAAATTGATTTAGAATTACGAAATCGGAGAAAAACAATTCTTTACAGAAAAAAATGTACAAATGAACATTTTACAGTGAGGGAACCACATAATAGAATTTTATGAAACTTGGCATGAAGTAGGTGCAGGGATAGTATTAGCAACAAGGAACATCCTGGACCATCTGGAAAATCTCAAACTAAAATCTCTGGGGCGTCTAACAAGTATTAGAATTGTACGAGTTATTATGTGATGGGACTGTTAGTTGGGCTTTAGTAGTTTCTTCTTTGCTTCTTCCCTGTACGTGTTTGTACTGCATCAATTGCCTGCTTTTGAAACCTCAATAATTGCAAATTAAAGATATGGCAAACATTGGAATGTAGCTGGATTCCTTGCGTTTTGGTATTCTTTTTAAAGAAGCACCAATACCTAAGTAAAACCAGTACTTCGAGTAACGAAACTAGAACTACAAAAGAAATATTTACAACTCATGCTCATCATTACAAATTGGTGTAATTTTATATCTTATACTATTTAAAAATTTTACTACAAGGCTAAGAATTAATTGCTAGAATATACAATTTCATTTCGTTTTAAATAACTCATCTAGGCTGAAGTTCACAATATTCAACATAAACATGACAGGCATGTCTATAACATTGGAGCTGTAACGTTTGATGTCAAAGAGGTTTGTAAATCTTTTATAGTTGTATGAAAACGCATGTAGTCACTAGAATTTCAAATCTAGATATAGACAAAAATCTTGAATTTTTGCTCTGTTTTTTCGTACCTCGCTTCTTGACGAGTTATCGAATTTGGAGGGGGCGGCGCCGCCTCCGTCACCCCGCGTCGAAACCGACGTATTCCCATCAGATTCGTATTCCCCGACCCGAAGGAAGATATATCACACATGGATCAGCAATTAGCACCAGTAAATTTGTTCAAGGAGCTTTCGGACGTAACTTTTTGTGGTGTCTCACATTCGTCATGAAGCAGCTAAGAAAAATTCGATGAGAACCGGACGCGATCGTGGTCCAGTCATCTTTTACCTTAGTATCTCTTCGGCAAAATCCATCAGGCAATATTATTGTTATCTTGGTGTCAGTAGGATGAAAGTTTGGTATTGGCAAGCTAATTCTTAGGAGAGTATAGGCTAATTTCATACCAAACCAACTAGAGCCGTATTTCCATGTCTCAGATTTTTTCAAATTTTGTCCTTGCATAGATACATATGAAATGTCATTAAATTATTTTGTTCAAATTTTTTGGATTAAAAATGGCCTATGTAGAAGTTTTTGAAGATTTCGGTTTTTGGCAAATTCTGGTCAGATTAAAGCTAGTTTTTGGATCTTTCAGAGTATATCAAGTAACGTGCAAAAACATTGCACAGTAAAAAAGTAGCAGGCTCCGAATGCAATTTTTAGTGTTTTTACAAATTTTGACATTGCTACTGTGTTACAACTATGACCCTTTTGAAACTTTTTTTACAGAATCATCTTAGTATACGCTTGGATAGTTAAAAAACAAAATGGGTGTTTTATGTATTTTTGGAAAAAAAACATTTTTGATGAAATTTACCTTCAGGGCCTGCTACTGTTTTACTCTGCAATGTCTTTGCACGTTTCTTGATATACTCTGAAAGATCCAAAAACTAGCTTTAATATTACACCTGAATGAGTTAGATAACTCAAACAATAAGGTAGTAATGACTATTTCAGTTAAATGATGCAGAGTGTTGCATAGCACAATTTCTATTTATAATGCAAATACTGCTCTACGACGCTCTGCATCGTAATTAAAATTGTCATAACTCCCTTATTTGTTTAGAAGCTAGTTTTTGGCTCTTTCACCGTATATTAAGTAACGTACAAATACATTGCACAATAGCAGGCCCTGAAAGCACGTTTTCCCAAAAATAACTTTTTTTCCAAAACTACAAAATACACCTTTTTTATTTTTTAACTATACTAAGCATATAGTAATATGATTCTATAAAAAAAGTTTCAAAAGGGTTATAGTTGTAACACAGGAGCAATGTCAAAATTTGTAAAACCCTAAAATTTGCCTTCGGAGTGTGCTGCTTTTTTACTGTGCAATGTTTTTGCACGTTTCTTGATATACTCTGAAATTATCTTATCTTATCTCTTATCTGAAATTATGAAATGTTTATAATTGTCTGTTAAGGTTTCACACTGCTTGTTAAAAATTTCAGTTTGGTGTATGTAAAGTTGCCTGCTTTTCAATTGTATTTATAAAGAGAATAACTGAACTGTAGGCAGCGAGGGTTAAACATTTGGTAAGCATTACGTTAAGTAGCAGTTTACTTCACCTAAAAGGTTCCAATTTCTAAGAAATTTTATGCCAGCATAATAATGCTCAGTTATTTATAGTCGGGTCACTTAAAAGTGCCCAGATCTTACTGCAATAGGTAATAATTTAAACATTTGCAAACTTGCCGGAAAGAATAAGAAGGTGCTACTATTGTTAACCATGACGTTTTACTGATATCTAGAATTAAGCAAAAGGATTAAACATGGTTTTCTTTGCAAAATTCCGGTAGTCAAACTATCCAATTTCTTAGAAATGTGAGAAATATAAATATGCCTACCCCAAAGTAAAGAGCCATCCTTAATTTTTTCACTAGTTTACCATTCTAGTTGCCGTTTTTAAAAATTTATGACTAGAGAAACCGAGCGATTCTGAAAGAACGTATCATATCTGTGTCTACTGCTTTGAACGTTTGCAAATTTGAGATGTACATATCATTTTTCGGCATCTCCTAATTGTTGGTTTTGTTATAATCGCGTATATTTTTTTCGGTATTTTTGTATTTATCAGTTTACTTTAAAATAGTGTAGTATTTAGTAGATTAATGTAATTTAGATTAGTTAGTAATTGTTATTTCGCGTACTTCAGTTTAGTGTGTGTTTGTATTTAAATTAGTGGGTGTGGGATTGACTAGAAAATGGGACTGCATGCAAAAAATAAATTAACATGTTCAGCTCGAAGAAAAAGTGAAGAAAATTACTAAAAAAAATAAATCCGTTTATTCCTAAAGCAAGGTAAGTTTATACATAATCGTGTTAATTTATTAAATGGTTTGAAAACTGAAAATTAAGCAACATTAAAAAATTTATTGTAGATACTCTGGAAATCTCTCGCAACCACCTGATGTTTCCCAAGAAGATTTTTCGAGAAGATCCTACGACGCATTTTCCACTTTCAAAGAATTGCCCGATTTGTTTCTAGAAAGCACAAGCAACAATACCCAAGAATTGCACAAGAATATTAGTGGACGGCGTATTGTTGACCTAATCGCATTTTTAGATCAATTAAAATCATTAAAGCATGTTGGATTCAACTGTAGTTTTTATAAACATGAATCTAATATCTGAGAAGAGGATAGGACTGAAAAGTGTTTTGACTTCTGAGTGTGAAGTGTGCCATAAAAAGGAGACAGTTTCTACGGAAGGGCACAATAGTGTCAATATTAACGAATCTGCTGTTTGTGGTGCAATTTCAGTAGGCATTGGTCACGCACAATTAAGTGAAATATGTTCTTCATTAAATATACCTGTTATTACGTCTAAAACTTATTTAAAGTATCACAGTGAAGTGGAAGAAGAATTAGATAAGGCTTGTTTTAATGAATTGTTGTTAGCCGGCGCTGAAGAATCGCGATTAGCCATAGAAGCGGGTGATGTTGGTCCCGATGGAATACCTTTTACAACTGTAATTGTGGATGGAGCTTGGGCTAAAAGATCTTATAAGACTAATTATAATGCATTATCCGGTGTAGGTTGTATAATTGGAACCAGAACAAAGAAGATTCTGTATATAGGTGTAAAAAATAAGTATTGTTCTTTTTGTGTAAAACATACACAAAATTCGGAAGGAATACCAGAACACAAATGTTATAAGAATTGGTCTGGTACTTCCACGTCTATGGAAGCGGCTATTATATTAGATGGATTTCGAAACTCAATGGAGATGCATAATTTAAGGTACACGCGATTCATTGGAGATGGTGATAGCAGTGTTGCTAAAAAAATAAGAGAAGCTAGACCCTACGGACCGCAAATTTTCATTGAAAAGGTGGAATGTCGAAACCACATTTTACGCAATTTTTGCCATCGAATAAAAGAATTAAGCATCCGATCAAGAATAAATCCCCGTATAAAATACACTAAGATTCAGAACCGCCATTGTGGGTGCTGTAAAATACAAAAAAAAACAAAATACCTCGTTACACAGAAAATAGCAGATCTGAAAACGGATTTCATCAACGGACCACGCTATATCTTTTGGGACCACCAGGAGTGCGTAAAAAACGATGGATCCAATAAATACTTTTGTAAAGGAGAAAAAATTGGAGAATCTAATAATTATGTCGACCTGGAAAATTCAACAATTTTTGAGGAATTTCAGACTGCCCTACTGCCCTAGCTATTGTAGATATTGTTCAAGGACGTTTTGGTGGCGAAGTTGGTATATATACCAAACTTTATGTAGAATCCGTAAGAAATAGAATTCACAGCTAGAAAAAAAATCAAAAATTATTTATAACGAAGACGAGGATTATGGGGCAGTAGAATAGGTACGCGATAAAAATTAGTACGGACTGGCTACAGCTAAAAATAAGTTTTTGCTACAATTAGCAAAAGTTGACCGCAAGGAAGTTTTTCAAAATACTATCGGGCAAAATACAAATCCTATATGGCAGCAAGAGAGGATAAATCGAATTACTGCTAGTAATTTTGGTGCCGTATGCAAAATGAGGAACAGTACTTGTACAAGTAATTTAGTAAAAAATTTATTGAACAATTCAAAAAGTGTGAAATCTAAATCCTTGGAATATGGCATTTTAAAAGAGCAAGAAGCGAAGCAAGCTTTCATGAAAAAAACGAATTTAAAAGTAAAAGAAGGTGGACTTTTTATTGATAAACATTATGCATTTATTGGAGCTTCTCCCGACGGATTAGTAGGAGACAACGCCATTCTGGAAGTAAAATGTCCGTACGCGTCTAGAGATTATAGTATACAAGAAGCCGTGGAAAAAAACAATAACTTATTTAGAAACCTCACCAGTGGATGGAAATGTTACCTTCAAAATAAAAGATAACCATAATTATATGTACCAGATTCAGGGTCAGCTACACGTATCGAACAAAAGTATCTGCTATTTTGTGGTGTATACTTCCAAAGACTTATTTATTGAGAAGATTTTATACAACCACGATTTCTGGGTACAAAATATGAAAAATCATTTAATTACATTTTATTTATTTGCTTTGCTGCCGGAGATTATAGATCCAGGCAAAGCAGAAATATGCCAGTTCGAAAAATAATAAAAAACGATTTGTGAAGTTAAATTATATTGAAAGTTATTTATTGTTTTTATCTGTCTAGTTACTTTTATTAATAATAGTTGTACTAACTATTTTAATATTTAAGTATGTTAATGTGTACATATTGCTGTGATATTTGAAGGTAGAAATGTTAAATAGGTAATTTGGGTTGACTATCTTTCAGGCGTTCTTATTGAATCTTTGTTAAAAGGTTTATTTAATAGTATCAGAAGTATGGTTGAAGCTAGCTATATGCAGGAATTAAGTTAAATACATTCTTTTTGTAATAATTTCTTGTTAAAGTTACATTTCATGCAAGATTATTTAACGATCCGATCTATTCATTACATAACCTCAATTTTTGTAAATAATTTTCAAAATGGGTTTCTTTAGAAGAATAATTTATTCACATTATGTTAACATGCATAAGAAGTTTTATATTTTAACAAAAGGATACTATGTAGGTGGTGTATGATTTGATAATTGTAAATTATAATACAACGGTTGGTACGTTGAAGTGTTTTCCTTAAGGAACCGTCAATAGCTCAAACTTGGTAAATTGCACCTAGAATAAAATAAAACGGGCTATTATGAGTTAGTTAGCATCTATAAAAGAGACTTACCTTGCTTAATTTTCATAGGGTGATTATTTTTTTCTTCTACGATACATGGTATTGGCTTGTCAAGCCACCGTTCTCATTTAATTAATTTAGGTTCATGATGTTATTGTGGAATTTCGTTGGATAACATCTTGGCTGTGTAAGTTGTATAAAGCTTTTTGTAGTTCTATGGTTGTTTTATCAGCCAATTCAATTTAAATATGTCCATACACCTGTGCCGAGAATATATTTCTTTTTTAGTTAATTTTGTATTGTAAGTGTTATTGATGTCAAATGATTGGGAAAAGTTAGATAATCAGATTATGTAAAGATTAATGGGTTAGATTGGTGGTTGGACAGATTTAAATGGAATTTATTACAATTTTTGTCAAGCGTGAATAGTTGTTTGTTCGACTCAAAATTGTGAGTTATTGTTGGGTTTTAGAAATAAAAATGTTATTTTATTAGTTTAAGGTAGTGTTGGGGATTCTTTTTATGTGTTCAAATCTAAAATTTAATGAAAATAATATTTTATTTAAAAATAATCTGAAATGTCAGATTTTGGTCCAAGGAATACTTGATTATGTTATTTTATTGTTTTTCTATATGTTTTAATGCAATTTGTATTGTGAAAAACAATTAGTAATCTCTAAAACGTATTGGAAGGAGGACGTGTTGTTCTCATATTTTATAACCAAAAAAAAAACAAGCACGATAATAAATTGGAAAGATAAAGTGAGGTTACAAATTTTGAATAATTGAAATTCATGCATATAAATGGATATGGCTTACCTGTTTGTCATTATGTCAAGAAAATTATAAATCATAGAATTGATTTGGATAATTTCAACACTTATGGAACTTATTATTTTGAAATACATTTGAAGAAGAATTTGCAGACTTGCATTTTAAAAATCTCACCAACAGTCAAGAGTTTGGTTGTGGTTACCATAGTAGAATTTTCAAATCTGAAGAAGTGCCTAGTGTGCGACCGAGAATTGTAAGTGGATTTAAATTTATACTGGCCATTAACGTAAAATAAGTTAAAATAAAATAAAAAGATCATTTCGGACAAATTTTATTAAAATTATAAAAAATATATAACAAGACTTAACTATTGAGACAATTTAAACTATTTCTATTATATATTAAAAAAGAATTGAGAAAATTCGACTACATTAATTTTTATTTAAATTGTTGTTATAAGTAGTTTAGTTATAAGGTACAAAAATTGAAGTAGAAATCCCAAACATTAACATAACATAAAAAAAATATTAAAAGGCTGATTAGTAGTTTTTGTCAATTGTTTATTTTTTTATTTGTGTTTAAATGAAATAAAAATTTCTGTTTCTCCTATATATTGTTAATTTTTATTTATTGTTCATTTTTCTTCCTTGTGTGGAAATAATTTGTGATTTTCAGTTTGTTGCAATTTTCCCAGCTCAGGTGTTACGATTAAAGGTGGACCCATTGATAGTAGAAATTGGTAAGGTAAGGTTATTGTATTCTAAATTTCAGAGATATTTGTCGAGTGCTTTACTGAAACTAAAGTTGGAGCTAGTGACGGGGCAAAAATCTATTAATAAAATATTGTAGTGGTATGCTGTTGTGTTGTAATTTGTTTTGTTAAGGTATACACCATATCACTGCAATATGTATATTAATTATAATTAATACCTATATACGTGTATTACTGACTTTGAATCTTTGAGTAAATTTTTTAAATTTCAAATTATAGGTTTCATTTATTACTTTTTTATGAAATAAATAAAGATTATTAAAAGTTTCACAGTTTTATTATAATACAACCTGACAATATTGTTTCGACAGCTATGCTGTCATTATCAAAGGTAATATAATTATAAACAAACACGTCGCTAAGGTAGATACAAAATAGGTAACTAGATAAAATAACAATAATAATCAGAATTAAATATCTAATACTTCCAGTAACGGAGAATTACTGAGCTCAAGTTGTTCATTCATTAAAGGTACCCTGAGTTTGTGTTTGTATATCTCAAAAGCTTCTAAAATGTCTAATTTGCGTTTGTTAAACAAGATTTATTACTTTGATTTTTACAAAATAGCTATACCGCCATAATACGCAATATGAAGTATGTGTTTGAAATAGGGTCGTTTCACAATTTTGAAACCTAACGTTTGTATATTCTACAGAACTAGTAATAATTTTTTAACTAATAATAATAACTACGTAATTTTTTCAAAATTTTTAGCGCAGCCGTTAACGAGATATTCAATTAACAATTTTAAATTTTTCTGTCCTTTTCTAGTACAAGAACGTCATCGTTCTTGCATGCATTGTATTTAATCGCGTTGCATCTTGAATAGTATGATGGCGTCAGCGGTGTAGAAAAGAACGGAAAATATATAAACTTCGTATTATTAAGTTATCGTAATGCATTTATCGATTATATGTGGACCTATTCATTAGATAACAATACTATACTAACAAAATCTACAAATTATGTCAAAATCTAAATTCCATGCAACGACCCTATTGACTTGATTTCAAACACGATTATTCGTTTCTAATCTACAAACTGTAGATCTGCCGTGACTGGTATCCTAGTTTGTGGTGGATGCATTCTTATTTCTTCACTTTCTGTTTGATATCTGCAGCTATTTGTGTTACCTTATTTTCTAGAAAAAGCATAGTATAATATCAGCTGACGAGTTTGTTCGTAGCTGTACCAAAAAATTATATTTCGGATACTACTAATTCTTCGGCCAAATTCATTAAGTAGTATTTACATTTCCTTATTGTAAAAACCACAAACTGAAATGACAAATAGGGATTATCTTGTTATTGTCCGAAAAGTTAAGTAAAGGTAAACCGACTACCTGCTACTTCTATTGTTCCCTATACCTATTCACTGTTCATATTTCCTACTTTCAAATAACAGTATGATGAAGTGTTGGTTGCCTATACTTTAATTAATAAATCTCATTTACTCGCGAAGATATTGATGAGGAAAAAATTTCAAAACGATACAGTGTTAGAGCATTAAATTGTCTAACAGTTGCATAATACCTTTTGTTTTTAAACATAAAAGCAACAATATAATATGGCATAAACGTTTGAAGGTTTTTATTTAATTAGAGCAACTTCCTTCGTATTTTAGTTATTTGAACATGATTCCGAACTAAAGAATATTATCGAGAACCGTTTTATCTATCGACATTTGTTTTAAAGCGAAGCCTAATCCTTAAATAATGTTTTTAAAAACCAGCATTTTTAATGGACTGTAGAAACGAGGACTGTAAAGCCTTAACAGACGTTTTAAGATACAAAACATTCTGCGTTAGTATCTTGGTTGCTAGTTCAACAAGTTTAAGACATCTATAGATTTTTAAAATTACACCTACATAAATAAATAGGGCAAATATATACATGATTAAAAATAGAGGGTGTTCCGTTTAAAACGAGATTGTTGGCTGTTGGTGCCACCTACAATTTAAAGCAGGTGAGGACTTACATTTCAATTTAACAACAAAAATCATCCACGAAAAAGATTTTACTTGATATCAAGATCTTAGAAATAAAGTAAATTAGAAGGATTTCAAAAAAGGCGAAACACCCACAAAAATTGATTAGCACAGTGTACTCTTCTAAGAATTAATTTGCCAATACGAAACTTTCATCCGACTGGCACCAAGGATAACAATAACACCGCCTGAGGGATTTTGCCGAAGAGATGCTAAAGTAAAAGACGACTGGATCACGATCGCGTCAGGCTCTCAACGACCTTTTCTTATCTATTTCATGACGAATATGAGACCACAAAAAGTTACGTCCGAAAGTTCCTTGAGCAAATTTACTGGAGCAAATTGCTCATTTATGTATGACATATATTCTTTCTTCGATAACACAAAAATAAGGCGAGGTAGGAAAAAACATTTGGATATTTCTGGTAGGGATTTAATTAATTTACCTAACCTCCTTCATCTCGGTAAACCTAATAATTTCTGAGAAAAACGACAAAAACCGTTAGGGGGCGTGGCTTACCCTCATTATCTCCTCGAGCTCGCCATCTACAGGCGGTGACTTTTAGGGGGGATTATTTAACAGCCCTCCAGGAAAGCCTATGCAAAAATCCACGGACTTCCCTCAACTTTCCGATATTCATGAAAATTTGTTCTAAATTGTCTGGACTAAAGATTAGTCATAGAAATGCACTTCACGTCAGATGCATATATTCAAAACTTGACAATTTTGGATTTGAAATAAGATATAAAGCATACTGAAAACAATAGTAACCTTTGTTTCACTTTACTGCATTAAAGAATAAGACACAAAGAAGAAAGGAGTCATTGGCGCTGAAATCGCGAGCCTAAGCAAACAAAGTTTTAACAACCTAAAGAAATCAGATATTTGAGTGATAAATGAATCTTGAGTTTCAAGATGCTGATGTAACTCATTCAGACTTGATAAATCTGATAAAAAATAAACACATATAAGTAATTATGCAATTAATGTGTTCAATGGGGGGAAAAGATAAAACATAAAAAACAATCATAATAAACAATTAAAAATACAAAAAGTTAAACTGTTACAGTTAAAGTAAAAGAGACAATAAAATGTACAGTTAAAATTTAAAATTATATAACACAATTTAAAAAAAATCGTTAAAAACTAAAACTGCTTACAATTATTAATCTGTCAGTACACTCTTGCATGTATTGTTTTTATACATGGGGTATTTTACTGCTCTTACTTCCTGCAAGCTGGTTTAGTTAAAACAGTAAGTTTACCCCCACCCATCCTTCCAGCAAGTACCCTCTGACGTAGGTTAGTGTATGGTTAATAGAAGAATACACTGTGTCGGTTACCTACTAATATTTACCAATACTGCCAAAATTCTCAGTAGGTACACTAGACTAGACATATTATGCAACAGGTATCCACTAAACGAAATATTGCCAGTCGTATGTAAATTTTAACAATCAATCCTTCACATGGAAACAAAAATTTATTTGTCGACCAAAGATTTTTGACATTTCAGGTTTTTGAACATGACCAAAAAAATATTTAAGATGGATAATTTTCATTTAAACACAGTGTTTTTATCAGATATGCTATATTCTCTATCTTAACTGAAATTCCAACATAAATTTTTGGTCAACAATTAATTAGCTATCTGTGATGTAATATTAATAATCGTTTTTTTATTAATGCTGTTATCATTTACAGAAGTTTACAAATAACAAGCATAGAAAAAGGAACATTTACAATAATTTACATGAATGAGAATTAATTCGAGCTGCTTCAACCAGCAACTATAATCATACCCTTGTATCCTGTCCTATTCTATTACCGGATATATTTAATAATCAAAATAAATTGAAGATTCCCTTCAATTTTTACCAAGAAATTAGCTGAAAACTAACATGAATTATATTCATATATGCAGTGTGTCTGTCACCACTAGCTCCATACAAATTCAAGCGCTATTTGCCATATACTGCTACAATTATCTTAATTGTTAAACAAAAATATAAAATTATTTGTTACACTTTTACACTTTCATTGCAACAAAATAAATGCAAGTGAAATTTAATTAGTTTGACTAGAGATTTAGACATTTAAATTGAGCATTACCCAATGTGCAGCGGTAGCATTCACTTAATTCACTATGAGGCTAGTGACTATAAGTATTATGTATATTTATCTATATATACTTACCCTTATCCGTAAAATGGACAATTCATCTATAAAGTTGATGTTTAAATAAATAAAACTCAATTTTTTCACAAAGCTTTATTTTTATTTTAACATCATCAAAAACTAGGCCTACCTAAATATCAAATATCTATTCTTTGTAATTTACGTACCTACATATTTATAATACAATATTTTTTTATTATTCATGTGCTCGAAATATGCACGTATTTTACGAAACACCTCGTACATTGGCAAAAAAATGTATTGCTGTAATTTTCTAGATTTTCTCCACTTACAGCAGCACATTTACTTGCTTACATTATTTGTAATCTGTTTTATTTAATATCTTTATGGTATACTTTTATTATTTATCTTTTATTTTAAATAAATCTATATATGTATGGATATTGTAGTTTACCCTGTTGATTATTACAATAGAACAAAAACATAATTCTAACTCATAGATATAACGAATCTATATAAAAACGTACGAGGTGCCCCCAAATTTGCTTCCAATTAAAATTTTATACTTATCTAAACTTTTTACAGATTGCACCATGTACAGATTGCAATTTAATATTAATTTTTATACATAATTATGCCAGGGGTACGTTCCTCAATTAAGAATTTTATAAATTCTCAGTTTACATTTACATTTTTTTTCTTAACGCTCAACATAAACTTTATCCAAAATACTTGTTAAAAGAGTATTGCACTAGCCTGCATGGTGTTTCTTAAAATCATTTAAATTATAAGAATAATGTACAAAATCTCAAATGAAATAAACAATAAATAATCTTATATTATGAGTATTTATTGGTACCTTCTTTATTATTATTATTATTGTTATTATGATTAAATATGCATGAGTAAAAAGTTTTATACCCTGAATCCGCATGAAACACACTTAAAAAAATTAATGTTCATATAAGATATATTGTCATAGGCTGCTTTGTGTATCGAGATAACCCCGTCTGGTAAGAATGCATGCTCTATTTAAATTCATTGCAAAACTAATATTAAGGTATTTATATTTTACTATACTATTGTCACATTCAAATTAAATCTTATTTTAAAATTGAGTAGAATTGAATATTTTTAACAATTAGAAAGAGCAAGCATTCTTCTGTTTTATATGATTTGAAAACATTAAATAAAATAATTGTAGAAAGAAATACTTTTATTTTTCAAAACTTAGTAACTAAGAATAATAATAGACATTAAAATAAAACAGGAACTTTTTTAAGAAAATTATAAACTAATAATACTTTTATAGGAATGTCTGTATGATTTTATATGTACAACTTAACATAGGATACCAGCACCACTGTTTTACTGTATTGCATAATATCAGCACTTGTATTTAACATAAAATCTGCATAAAGTACTTATTGCATAAATTTTATTCTCATTCTAACATTTCCAAAACATTTCTATTATTTAGTTTTATAAAGATTCTTTTATAATGTGTTGCATACAAGTACTGACAAAAGTAGAATCCAAACAGAATCCTTCTTACAGATTAATACATCTTGTCTAATAACATATAAAATACTTTTGCATATTGTTAGTAAAGGGAACACTAAAGGAACTTGAAGAAAATCTTAACTTAAAAATTTAAACCTACAAAGGTAAAAGAAAAATAATACTTTTGAGTGCACAACCTTTGTCTGTTACAGCTTTTTCTTTGTAAAAATACATTTAATAATGTTTAAAACTACAGCGAAAGGATTAAAACCATCGATTAAAACTTGTACTTAAATTTAACAAAAACATTACAAAACAAATACATATTAAGTAATCCAAATAACGACATAAAAACTATAAAATAAATAAGATTACATACAAAGAAGTATACAAACTCGTAATGGTAACATTTAATCTCACTACCACCTACATCTAACAAATGTCACAGTCGCTCAAAAATATAACGTGCAACTATTATCACAAGTTTAACATCAGAATTTGTTCATTCGAGCTCTACATTATCTATTATGTGAAAATAAAAATTAATAATATATTATTTTTTTATTTGCACTTTACCATGTGCATCCTAATGTCTTTGTGCATTTAAAATTAATGTGTTTAATTACAAATAACTCTTAGAGATTAAATAAACAAAACCGATTTACACCGTTGTACATCCAAAATGTCTTCTTTTTTTAGATACATATTTATAAGTTAAACTATCTATTATATTTTTTACAAATAGAATTATCGCGGAAGCCTTTTTTTTGCTAAAATCAAAATTTTCATTAACCATCTTTACTACAATCAAAAGAAAATTAAAGTGTCTAAGTTTTTTTTTAGATGTTTAACATGGCAAACAACTACTACCCTAGTGATGTGTCTGTAACTTTTTAATTTTAATCTTCTGATTGAATTTTGAAAACTGTTTGAACTTATGTTGTACCCTGCAAAAATTTTGAATTTAATCAATTTGTGGTTAATAATTCTTTTTGTGATTGAAGTGACTATTATGAAAAAATATATTCATAGTTGTTTTATTGTGCTATCTATGCTTATATTTTTAGTGCAAGGTGTATGATGAAAAATATTTTGAACAATCTACTTTATAGTATTCACAATTTTTTGCTACTATAAACTATAATTTCTTTATTTAAATTGAAATTAGTAGTGGGGGAATAGCAAAAAAGTCAGTTCTGTTGACAATAATATCACTACTAGTATGGTTCACTAAACTATGTAGCAATAATGCTTAATTGGCAAACAATTGATATAATTACAGTTAACCAGAGATTGTTCTCAATTGATTATTTTATATGAATTTATGGTGAAATTATACAAGAAAATGTAAATAAGGACCTTCTTATAAACCCTAACGGATATTAACAAAAACTAATTTAAATATTAATGAAAATATAACGATATAAGCTTTAATTTAAACGTAAATTGCCTTAAATTTATGTATAATTATCTCATGAGTTGCGATACAGATTCAAATGTAAGAAAAGGTTATTTTATTATATTCGTGGATCAAGATTTTGAATTCAAAAACTTGGAAAGATTTCATTTTCTTTTTACTTATCACCAACTTTTTTAATAAAATTTTTAAATTTATATTATTCATTAAGGAAATAAGAAAATCTTGCCAAAATAAAATTCTATTTGAATGCTCGCTGAAAGTATTTTAGGTATTTATAAAAACTTTTGAGAACTATCTCTGGGTACCAACTAATTTTCTTTAATAATCAAAAATTTCAAACTAAATCAAAATAACCAAAACTATATCTATAAATAGCGGTATATAATTTTTTTTGCAGCCAAAAGTATGAGATGATTTAAATGTTACTTGTACATTTTTTTCCGTATACCTAGTTTATTACTTAAATTAGATTTCTTCTTTTTATTAATTTTGTACTCGGATTCAATAACAAATTCAAAACCTAGTTTTGTTTTTGAATACGATTTTATAAACCTGAACATCAATTTGGGGTAATACTTTTACATATTTATCTAACACTTAGCCAACACTGATTTTGTACAAACGGTAGTTTTTTTTATCAAAAATTTACATGTGTTTATACTAAAGGCTTTGTCGTAGTCGGGTGTAATCTTTTTTTGTTTAAATATACTATATTTTTTTTACAGCATTCAAGACCGCTTTAAAATCATCAATATGCAAAAATTTTAAAATAACAAACTCAACCATTAGAAATGATGTTAAATAATAGTGAATTTTAAAACAAGAAGGATCACATTTTCTAGTCAACAATTAAAATCTTTCGGTTCCAACTATAAGGGTATTGGGTATTTTACATGAAATAATAATTTTTTAACCAATCAACTATTTCCAAGTCTATATTGTAAATGTGAAAATGTATTCATTAAATATGGACTTATGTATTAACACAGCAGCTTCAAAATATCAGTGCTGAAAATTACAGATAAGCACAGAATGTTACATTTTAATGAAAATGAATGCCACTAATTTTATACCAATATTGTTTATTGTATTGAAAGGTTTGCAAAAAAATTAGTCATAGAAAGACTTGTTTAATACAAAATCTATATTTTGACAATACTGTTTTATTTTTTTGTTAATTATTCTTAATAACTTTTTTATTTCTGCAATGCACCATGGACATGTATAACATGGACAGAGTACATGTATAATATATGTATATTATTTAGATTAAGAAAATTATGTATTGAATCAACAATTTATTCTGTGTTTATCTATAATATTTATTATCTTTATGATTCATTATAGTAGTAACAGAAAAATATGTGGAATATATAATCTGATCTGTACAAACTGTTTTAATGTAGAAATTACTGTACTAATATCGCAGTATTATGGTGAGTGTATTGAATATTTCAATGTTAAAACCGATACAAATATTATAGTAAAATATATTTTTAAAAATAAATTTAAAATACTATAATATTTCTTATCAATTCTACTAAAAAATAAACAATGCATAAATGCGCTGTAAACAAAAAACCGTTGTATATAATAGTATTTATGTATATATTTGGTAAAAATCTGTAAATCTGTCAATAAAATAGTATCAGGAACTGTTGTGGTAGTAAAAAATAATCAGTAGTAGTTTGCTGTAAATTGTGTTGGAACGTTGGCAATATGAATATCAGTCTTATATTTACCAAATTCTAGGCAAATTTGAATATAAGAAAACTTGAATTAAAGTTTTATTTGAACAAATTTGCCTCAAATTAGAATTTGTTAGTAATCGTTTTAATACCAGAAATAAACCAGGAAGCACATACGACTCTTAAATCTATAATAACATTTAAATAACAATTTATCACCAGTTAAGATTTCTGGTGACTATACAAAAGAACCCCAATCTACTACAAATTAACAGAATATAGAAATAACGGTCTCTTGACCAAGTCACGATTTTCATTTTTTTTACAATCTACCACTAATATTGCCCCTAATATTAGTCAATGGACACACGCGCGACTTTACAAATAAATTCGCGCTCAAAAAATTAAAATATTATTTAATTTATTATTTATATAAACAACGACGCCTAATCTTGGCCGTTTTGTTGAACTAGCTCTCGCCTGTCGTCACGAGAGAGCGCAGGGGCCTTGAAGAGATCCTGCGGTTCGTCCTCGATCTCTTTAATGCGTTCGGTTTTCGGGTCTTCGTCTATAAGTGGTTGTTGTCCGTAATGATCTCTGTTCTTTTCACTTTGCGGCAGCAGATGGATCATGCTTACAGGTATTGGGAAGCCCGTTCCAAAGTCGGGATAGAAGTTTGGCGCGAACGGATTAAACACGGGAGGTTGAGGCGGTGGCGGTTCTTCCCTGCTAGAAGGCCTCGTGTTCGGTTGTACTGGCTCCGTATCGCGCGGTTCCGATTTGCACGAATTATTGTTATTATTACTTCCTAATCCCAAAAAATCGGGGGCACCTGGGCCGCTGATGCAGTCTTTTCTAAGCTGTTCGAGTTTCAAACTCTTACCGTACTTTCCACGCACGTACATTAATAGGGAGTTGTAAGGGATACCGAATATTCTAGACGCTTGACTTGTTGTCATTTTCTTGTTCCATACGTGTTGGAGTGCTTCGGTTAATTCGGCATTCGTCCAGGATCTAGGTGGGCCTCCTCGGGGTGCTGAATGTTGGCCCTTCGGTCTTCCCACTAAACATTATTGAAATTTCTATTAGCGACATCATTCCTTTTTAGATAGGGAAAAATTAAAATAGTACCACATTATTTTTCTAAATTGTGTGTAGACGTATGTACTGTTGTAATTTCATTTAATTTAGTTCAAAACAGTAGATAACACAGAACATTATTTGGTAGGATTTAAAATTTAAAAGTGGGCTTGCCGAAAAAAATTAAATGGTTTTCAATCTCTTCAGATTATATTTCAACGGGCTAAAAAATACTGGCAGAAAATAATCTACATATCAATTTTGTCTACTAGGTGTACAGTATTGTACAGAATCGTGCATTTTATCATCTAACCATGACAAAATCAAAATGTTTTTAGCTTACATAGCAACAAAACTAATAAATATGAAATACCAATCTGAATGTAGAAATCCGTATTAATAAAATCAGCACGAGAAAAGAATTTAATTGAACAAATTCAATTTTATTTAAATCAACTAAATATTTAGTTAAATCAACTAAATATTTAGTTAAATCAAATAAAATTAAGTTTTGCTGTCTAAAAGTTTCGTTGAGTTAAATAAAATTTAGTTTATCCAACTAAATGTTTTTTCAATTAGTGTAAAAACTTGCTCAAAAATGCCTATCGATCAAAATCGATATATTATTTGTTTATTTAAAAAAAATTATTTACCAATAAGGATATATTCAACCAAATGCTTTTGTTATGAAACACCTATACGCTTAGTTTCATTTAAACTATTAGTGCCCACTTAAATTAAAAAACATAGGCCTCTCAATTTATGTTTAGGAAAAACCCAAATGTCGTAGACATGATTCTAAGTATTTGCCATTTATTTGAAACCAATTCATTGATGTGGTATGTATGTATGTACATATCTAAACTATTAAAGTATACTACTACTAAAGTCTTTTGATGTGACATATTCAAATTTAACCCATCAAACTTTCTTAATGGCTTTACAAATTAAAAAGCTTTTCTATTCATAAATAAAACGAATCTTAATTACATAAAAGAGCTTACTTTTCTTTTTGGCAAAAAGCTGCGAGTCGGGTGTATTTCGTGGATCTGCCATTTCGAGAAGTGGGTTTCGACATCCATCTAATCCTGGTGGAAAGAGACCGAGCGGGGAATCCAAACCGAAAACTGCAATAGCAATAATAATTATTATGACAGAAGAAATAAATTTGTTCTTGTTATAGTAGTAGCTAATAGATGAAACATTCGTGTCATCGTATATTTTATCTTATAATAGACTATAATTGATAGTGGCAGCTTACTTATACATAGAGACGTTAGTCACGATATGATGGGGATAATTTGAAATAGGTACATATTTGAATAATAAATGCCTCTCTTATTGTTCACGTAAACGAAATCGAAAACAGTTTTGTGAGGTTAAACGATTTTATTAAAAAATGAAATCATTTTTAATGTACGAAATTTCGTGTCATTACTCGATTGGTACTTAGAAGCGATGAAAAATTTAGTGCCTTGAAGAGAAAGTTTGATTATATTTACACAATGAAACACGCATTAAAAACGTGCTTTTTTAAGGAAAGAAATTTGAGATTGAAACATTTTTATTGTATAATTAATCTATTCAAATTAATTCAGCTGTTTCTAACAATAACTGCTTGAGCGATTTTCGCAATAATTATAAACCTGCGAAATCGGTAAAACTATTCTCGGAAATTTCAAAAATTCTGATATTGATTCCTTGTTTCAGATTAGTTAATATCATTTTAAATATAAATAGTTGCTTTCATGAACTAAAAGTAACTCACTAATATAAATATTTTCTGAACCCCATGAAAACTTACAAATGTAAGTTTTTTAGTATAGAGCAGTTATCATATTATTATAGGTTTATTAATTCTAAAGTAGTACTTAAATTACAGACAATGTCATAAAGAAGTTTTCAGTTTGCTTACTGTTATATAACTTTTCTTTATTAGATATTTATTTCCGTATTGATCTTTTACACACTAACATGTTTTTTTATTAATTGAAGAGCGTCAACAGAATTACAGCCAAGTTTAAAGTTTGTAACTTTCTTTCAGAACATAGAAAATTATGTGTAAACTATTTATCGGAAGGAAAAATTCTTTGTAGTTTGTTTGCCATAAAATGATATTGTTTATGAGTAAATAGGGATATTAATGAGCTAAATTTCTTTATAAAAATTTTTCCGATATAAAGAAAATTGGTCAACAGCACCTATCACATTTAATAATAATCCGTGATCTTGATAAAATCTTAAAAATCTATAGCAGTGCAACGAAAAGTCTATGTTTATATTAAAAATATTGTCTTCCAAAACGCTCTTATTTGCTACCATTAAAACACTATGAACTTGAATATTATTTACCTTTCTATGACTTCTGAAAACATATTGAGATATTGAAATTTTCTTAGGGACATACATAGGCGCCCGCAGATATTTGTCCAGGGGGGGGCAAGCTTAGAATGAACGGCATGCTAGGGGGGGGGCATGCTTAAAATAAACGACATGCTAGGGGGGGCAAGCCTAGAAAATAACTGCATATTATACAAAATTTTTAATAAAATTCAAATTGTTTATCTTCCAGGGGGGGCAAGTGCCCCTCCTTGCCCCACCCCTTCCGGGCGCCTATGGCGGACATAACATAGCGATTTGTTTTTTATATTTTTTACTACCATGACGATCTTTTGTATATCGTAACGTCGCAAAAGCTTTCAATTGAAGTAAACATTCAAGAGAATCATCATTCAATAGGTCTCTGTCTCAAGGTCTTCGATCTTTGACCACATACAATAATAGGTAAGAATACCGAGCTTTCGCAGAAGTCTAAGGTACCATTGGACTTTAGAGGTTATATATTGTTTCCTTCTAAATATAACATGTGATTAAGTCGAATCGCAACGTATTTATACGTGAAGGATCTGTCCATATTTCTCCATAAGCTTCGCACAAGGTAAATGGTAAAGTTTGCCGGGTAGGTTTAATTCAGACTTGGTATAGTGACAGACCATAGCCTCCTGAACGATACTTTTGCTAGCACCGACCCCGAATTGTTGTCAGTTTCGGCGTTAAAGGTCAAATAATTTAACACTCGACATAAATTCAGTGTTTTCCATCAAATTCAGTATTTAGATACAGCAACTTGTGAGGATCCCGAACAATGTTCAAATGGACTTGAATATAAGATGAAAAAAAAGACTTAAAGATCATGTAAATTTAACATATTCATAAATAAGAAAAATACATAAACACTTTGAAAAATACATACGAGACTACTGCATAATTTACTTAAATGAGAAATGAGAATTGATAGACACTTTCCACGTCAAATAGAAAGAAGCATTATCACAATAATGAAGTCAGTTGTTAATCTTCGATAGTCGAGAATTCATTCTAAGATATATATTACCTAATTAAACAGAAAAAAGTAAAAATAAACAGTACAATCCAATTTCCATAGTTATTGATAGCGATGTATTATTTTTTCTTAATTTTGCTCCTGTAAATGCACTGTAAATACAATTCCTATAATCAGCATATGTAAAGGCTTCTTGTAATTATATCACCTTAATAATTGAAGAAAACTACGTCAAACGGAAATGAAAGCCAATCACTATCTATTTAAGTGTAAATGAAAACAGGTAAGTGCATCGCACAATTATGGTAGTCATTACAGGAATAACTTATTATCATTACTCTGAATGCAATCTTACAATCACTATCTAAATGTGTTTTGTTGCATACACACGTGTGCACATTATTGTCATATCTAATGGATGTAGTGGAAGAAATATGATAACCATAAAAATCCTGGGTTTTTAGTACGGCTTAGGTTTTAAAAAGATATTTCTTAAAAAGATTCTTGATAGGAAAGAAGTACAATTTGTTATACTAGAAACAATGCCCAATTTAACAATTAAAAGAAATTAAAAAAAACTGTTACATGGATAAATTATTCTTATACGCAGAATAAGAAGAAAAAAACAAATTCGAAACAACCTAAATCAAATCTAAACTAAAAAATAGTTATTTGTGTATTTAGTGCGCGAAATGCTACTTTGGTGGTCAAAAATGAAATTCAAAATCTCATTCGAGACCACTAGAGTCATTTCGAGCACGAATTACACACAACGTTTTTTCTTCAGCGTTAGTGAAGTAACCGAAAAAAGTAGAAAAAAAAATTGTAAAAGATAACACAAGAATATTTTTATTTTAGCGCAAAGTGGACAGTTTCGTTATTGCTACGGAAACGACATTGCTCAAATATGCATAAATCGCATAAATGCACGAAATATTTTTCACTCTTAAGCGAAAAAGATTTCGTGCACGTTGTCAAGTAAACAAAAACAATGTGGCATTTTGCATACGGATATTAATCAAAAAATGTCATCATTTTTTGACAGCTGTAGAAAAAATTATTTATAATACCATATACAAATTATGGTTAAAATTATTTGCTTTTTACACTACAAGTATATTAACAGAGTGTAGTGTGTTCAAAACGCATTATTATAAGTACCTACAGCTTCTATTTTAGAATTTAGACTAAGACTCTGTATACCATCATACTAGTTACAATAATAATTGCTGTTACTACAGTATCAACTCTCCGAGACCTTTTAATTGCTTTGTAGTCACAAAAGAAAATTCGATAATAGCATATTGTATTTTGTAAATATTTCTTGATACACATATAATATGTTGGTGAATTGTAAAAAAAATCATACCATTATAGCTATCACTATCCCAAACAGTGTTGAATTCAGAGAGGGTACCGAAGGAGACTTCCCTCTTGCGCCTTTGACGGTATTCCATAGCTAAAATTGTGAAATAGAAAGATTTAACAATAAAATTCTTTATATCTATCCGTTTTGGTAAAAAGAGGGGGGGTATATTTGACCCCCCTCCGGCTATCCTGGATTCAACACTGATTCCAAATTATAGAACAGTGAAATATTCAAGAAATTCCTTTTATACGATTATGTACATTAGGGCGATAAAAAACATACATATTAGAGCAAAATCAATCAATAACCAGGGGTCGATTTTGTTTTCCTACAAAATAGTAAACATTTCCGTTTAAGGAATATTTGTTAATAATTCCAGCAGATATACATAGATGAAAAGTAACCAAATTTGACTTGAAATAGGTGCATATGAAATAATCTCATTCCATGTTCTTTTTTAAATTTTTTATTAGAGGGAAACTATTTTCCCTTTGAAATTTAAATTAAATGAAGTCTGTGGTTATTTTCTATATTTTTCGTAATATAAGAGTTTTGTTGCATACACTAAAATTAAGTAAATTTTATTTGTGTTTAATTTCGCATATAGATCTATTCAACATGTTCATACATATTTAATAGAAATATCTAAAAATTTCAATTTTATTATTACAATTAAATAGTTAAGTAATATAATTATTTTAAATTTTACAAAAAAAAATTTTAATATGTATTTTACCGAATAACAACATACAAGTAATATTATTTTACCTGTAATTGTCTTTATATTTTTAAAATCAAAATCAGGTATAATTGATATTAAAATTGTTTTACTATTTGTTAATTAAATATAAATAAAAAATTAAAAAAGCATGAATAATTGAATAATAAATATATATAAACATTTACATATTAACAAAAATAAATAAAAACGTTTATAACTAAAATAGTGTATTATTTTCAATTTTGTTTGTTGATTAATTAAAATTAGTAATAATATAGTATTATAGTATATTATAATTAGTATAATATAAATAATACATTTTTGTAAAATATAGTGTTTTAGTAATTGATAAGACTTTTTTTATTTGCCATCTTTTAATATATAAATATATTTATTAAAAATGTTTTTGTTTAACTTTTATTTATATCAATTAATAATTAGCAAAAAAAATCTAAATTTCAATGTAAATGTAAACTCCATCTGTTTAAATAATTTAAAATATATAAAACAGATTTATGAGAAATAATTAGATATAAAATAGTATTACCTAAAGTTCAACACTTTTAAATTAATGTTTTTTTATACTAAATTATTATTATTATTATGATTACAATTACCAAATAAACCTTGAAAATATTTGTAACATATGTGAAATTAAACACATAACACAATTTACTTATATTAGTTTATATTCAGTGATTGTGGAAATCCTGTTTATAGCCTGAAGCTAATATAGTGCAGTAGTTAGTTCATTTGATTTTTAACATCAAAAGAAAATAAATTAACACATAAAAATAGATCTCTTTTAATTTTAAATTCTTCTTTTACGAGTGCTGTCTCTGTTCCAGTGTTAGTTTGGTTACAGAGCTTTAGCGTTTCCCTCTTACACTTCTGTTGTGCGTACATAGTATGCACTTGGGTTTTTTCTATTAATTTTAGGGAAATTTCCTGGCAAAGTATACCTCGGAAGTTTGCCACTGCCTTCCGAGGGAGAAGCGAATTTTAAAAATCCGGTGATATAATGATTGGGTGTCGAACCCGGATCCCTTGGTCGGTAGTCCCGCAAGCAACTAACCAAACTATAATCGCTATCTAGAGTAGATTAATTAAATAAAAAAAATTGTAAAAAAATTAAAAACCATGGAATTAACTTCTCTTATATATCCAATAAAACTATTTTTTATTGATCTATCTCGGTGATATCTTATTTTGTGCGCCGCGTCTCGTCCGTCGATAGAAGTCTACCTGAACCCTTTTCGTTTCGTGCGGAATAAAAATGATGATGGCGTTTATGACTTCTTATTTGGTGCGTTTTTTATCTGCTCATATCTGAATATCAAGCATTTGATGGCTCTTTAAATTCTTTTTATAAATCGCACTTTAGGCATGAAGTTTGAGTATTTTTGTAAAAACACCAAAAATTATGAGGCAATTTTTGATTTGAAGTTAGGTTATTAATACTTTTTATAAATACCTGGAATTATTGCATTTGGTGTGAAAAAGCTATATAAAATAGCAAAAATACTAAGAAGGAAATCCACAAATTGTATGTAGAAATCTTATATTAAAAAGTATCCAAAGTCAGCAGGTAAATGCTACATGAGCGCACAGAACGAGAAAATATTAGTACCGAGTTTTATTATCCATCGAGTCTACGGACGAAACGAGAAGATTTTAAGGCTCCCAAATCTCTACTTCAAGCCAAATTTGGTCAATCTTCATGCATAACTGGTTGGATTATTAACAAATATTCCTTAGTAATCGGTTATTTTTATTGTTTTACGAGTTGAAAAATATACAAAATCGGCAGTAGCGACCAATCGATATTGATATCGATAGCGATATTAATCGATTTGGTTCTAATTATGTTTTATTTTTAAAAATGTTATGGAGATCATTTTTAGTTGGTCCCCGATAGTCACCGTTTGTATCATCCTAATGTATTTACATGTTACGACTAAAATCCATATAATCTTGAATGTTTTGTAAACTAACCGCTGTAACCAACAACTAAATTTATTGATTATCAGCGGCATTCACAATCGCTGATTAGCTTTAACTGGATGTTAATTACCATAGATACGGTTGTTGAAACTACTGTATCCATGGTATTTAACATTTAGTTAAAGTTAATAATGAGCTATAGTGAATACCACCGTAAGCGGATAGAATCCTTAATTGTCAAGTCGCAGATTACGTCAGGTTAGTGGAAGTCAACTAATAGTTTGCGAAATAGCTGTTAGTTTACGAAACAGCCAAGTAACATATCTACAATTTTTTGAACGTGTTATTCCTTTTGCAAGTTTCTGATTAGATTTATAGTTAAGAAGAAATAAACAAAAACTACTTACATTTACTATGCGGTGACGTCATCGAAAGGGCAGAAACAGACGGCATTGGAGGAAAAGGCAACGGCGATTGACTATCAATGTCTTGATGTAGATTAAGCACAGGTGGCACGGTTAAAGGTGGCGATGGTGCATATTCTTTTTCATGGCTAATACTTAAATCCAACTCTGGACTACCAGTAATATCCGGAGGTTGAATTTTTATTTCCTTTGGTTTCTCAGATTCCTTCGCGGGTTTCTTCATGCACAGATTCTCTGCCGTCTCTTCCGCCGGCGACGAAGCCTTAGTAGCGTTCGTGGAAAGATCCTGAGCTGTACACAATTCACCTGACCTTCTTCTAGGCCTCGCTTGCTTCCTTCGGGGTATCGGCGATTGGCATTCAGGCCTTGGTAAGAGCGACTCGGAAAAACTCAAATGTGGCATATGGGGTAGTTTTACTGGAGATTCGAAATTGGGCCCGGGCAGTGGCGTGAACGGAGATTGCCTTTCGGCTGATATTGATGGAACAGATGTACTTTGATTCGAGAAACGTCCGCCACTAGGATAGAATCCTCGATCGTATTCCACCGGGGAAACCGATGGCGGCGAAAGCGTCGCATTAGTAACCGAACTAGATTCCTTATCTATACCGAATTGGTCTTGATGCGCCAATCCTCTAACTTGTAGACTTTCTGCTGCTTTTATAAGACTTTGTAACTGTTCTTGTCCTACGCTTATTTCACCTTTGTACATAAAATCAACTATGGCTTGAACTTCCCATCCGCTAAAGTCTTTTAAAACTATTACAGGATGCTTGCATGGATTCTCTGAGAATATCCTTTGAAAAAAGGGTGAGCAGGCACTCAAAACAACTTTATGAGCTCGAACGGACGCTCCGGTACATACTAAAGTTACATCTACCAGTGTTTCTGCTTGTAGCAACGCATCAAATGCGGACAGAATATGGCTTTGATGGTTATTCCATCTTAAGGAATAATGTGATTGGGCCATTTTTCTATGATTGTTCGTCGCTAGTGTCACATGTAGAGCTTCTTTTTTCTTCTAAAGCTTGGATATCTAGAAATATTAACATCTTAATTAGCTGCATGTTACAAATGTGGAAAATAATTAATTCAAACAAAACATTAAGATTTTGTAATGTAATTAACGCTAGCCAAAGTACACTTACAAGAGTTAAGATTTAATCAAAAGTAGGTTCACTTAAAAGTACAAGGTTGAAAAAAAATGTTAATTAAGAAAGCTTTTTATAAAAGCCTAAATTGTGGTAATGCTCGACGGGTAACTGAAATTACAAAAAGTTAAACTGTTAAAATAAAAATATTCATATAAAGAAAAGCAAATGCTAACTTTAGTAACCCTACAAAAGTGGTCAAACTTCTTACAAATATAACAACAGAAACATTGATTTTTCATTTATGTGACTAATAAGAACATCCTGGTGTATCTAGCAAAAATCCGTTTTTAATATCAGCTGGAAATCATTTCTGAAACTTTGTGATACGTTTTTGCATGCAAACTATTGTTAAATTACACAAACAAAGTATTGGACTTTTGGTATATAAAAACAGCCATAGCACAAATCATTTAAACAATTAACCGATCAAAATTCATATTAAATTCTAAGAATACGAAACTCATATGAATTCGGTCACGAAACAGGGAATATAACATGCAAGCTTGAAGTCGCGTGCGTATGTGACATATTCACTCACGTACATAATCGCTTAGTGACGATTCAGCGAAAAGGGTAACCTTGCTACCCTTGTTCGGTTAAAACAATTTTGCCAAAGATAACTTACTAGTAAAACTCTTACAAGATTATCAGTAACATAAGCAAAACATTACATATACTAATAGTGGTATGGTTTAAATATTTAAGTAATGGGCGTTGGATGACTGATATAATGTTAGCAATTTACAGTGATTTGTGGGCTTAGTTCTTACCCTTACATAACGATTTCTCTGTTTTCACTGCTGTGTGTAATAACCGTGTTGATCTCATTTAGAATCTGTTAATATTTAAAAGCAATAAATTAAAATAACAAATACAAAATCAAAATACTCAATTAGAAAGCAATTTATATCAAAAAATACGAAACAATACCGGTTAGCTTTTAGAAGATATATTCTTTTCTAAACAGATTGCAATGTAATGTTATCGTCATTGCAAAGTATCTTAGGTTTTTATTGTATTTAATTAAAATTTAAAAAATGCAAATATTGAAAATGGAGGGCCGCAGGGTTCAATATTTGGACCAGCGATGTTTACCATATTTAACCACGCAGAAAATAAATACTAATAATAGGGTTGTGTTTCATATTCTTTTGTAATAGGGATTACTTCGAGGAGAGAAACTGCAAGGGAGTTTTTTAAGACAAGAGATTTTCCGCAAATAGACGAATAAAGTATAAAACTGTTTTTAAGGTAGGTTATTGGGTGAATGGAGAATATTCCTCGCGAAAAGTTTTAGCCACATCTGCAGGTTTTTCTATTTTCTTTTTCAGCTTTGCGTATTTGGTGAATCGAGCTGAATGTTTACCGTCTTCCATTTAGTTCGTCTAGATCGAGCAAGAATTCGATTTATTCTTAAAAATGAGAAATCTTGGAGAGAAAAAAGCGATTTCTACAAGATCGATATAGAATATCATATCATCGACGAACTGTAATTCATTTTAAAGCGTTGACGAAAACTGTAAATAGGAGCACAACGACCATTTTTTTTCTTAGATAACATAGAAGAAAACGATGGTCGGAAAATTCGTATGCACATGGATTCTATATGATTGTAACTCAGCAGACTCTATGCCATTTAATTATTATTATGAATTTTCCTTCTCTTCATAAGCCATCTCACTTAACGAAAAAACTTCACATGCGAATACGTGTATTCTTAGCAGGAAATATACTTTTTCAAATCAGTAACAAGTAGCATCTGATGCATCGGATGTGTTCAAAGATATGGATATATTGCTTTTAATTCCTTACATCTTTGTATATCTTGATCTGTTTTTCTTAACAGTCTACATTTTGATAATAATTGGTATACTTGTTCATTAGTGTGCAGTTGTTTGCCATCTAACTTATTAATAAATAGATGAATCTTCCAATATCTCCCACATGCTATAGAGAACTTTTTCGAAAAATTGATCCAATATAATGCTATTTTTTGCTATTTATGGGATCTGCTTATATTAAACATTGTATCGTAACATGTGTCAGGATCTGATGTTCACAATTTAAAATTAATAACCAAAAAGAAGAGTCTACTGAGATGCTAGCACCTACTGACCAATTATTAAGCACTAGTAGCGATGTAGATCCGGCGGTTGACTTCCTTCCTTCACTTTCTTACCGGCTTTTCATCTACAGGAATGTGTCTCTCTATAAAGATCATGCAAAATAGTAAATTTATTATAAAGGCAACTTTTTTCTCTATTGCATTAGCATCACAAAGTATTGGGAAAATAAGCAAAACTCCTGTGTTGAATCTCCATTTATTGTCTTATCAAATTGTACTACAGCAGTGTACAGCAATGTTCATTTCAATTAAGAAAAGAATTTGAGGCAGTATCTGGATGTCTGGTTACTTTAGTTGACTGCGAAAGTTTCCACTACTATTCATGGAACGTAATTTTGGTTACTATGAGGATAACATTTTACTCTTCAATAAGGGTAAAAAATTCTTATTTAGAAATAAGAATATATTTAATAAGAAATATTGTTACATATTTTCATAATTCAACTTTCTGTAACTTTTTTCTCGGTGCACACAATACAACAAAATGTATTCTTACGTTTCTACTTAATACGACTGCTTGTCGTTTGTATTATCAGTGCGTTCATTATTATAGATTAATAAATAGATTAATAAATGATCACTAATAAGTGCGAAACACGTGTAGACGGCTGCAACTTATTATTTCTTTCTTCTCTGTTTCGCGGTATCCCATTATTATAACTCTTTCTAGTATATCTCTACGCGCATTATTACTTCTAATCACTAATAAATTTATATATTTAGAAATTCATATCCTTTTTAAATATTAATCTGTCAGTCTCGTGAATACATATTATTAGTTGTTGACTTACCAAGTTACTTCAATTCCCAAGTTATTTGTGTCTTGTAACTGCATTATGCATAAGATATATTAACCTTTAAAAAAAATGTAATTCTAAAGTCACCATAGCAGAATATTATCACAGAGCAAGTACTCTGTACAGCTTTTCTCCAAAGATTAAAAATATAAACGAACAATACATGTATTTTTATTGAACATTTTTTATTTTCCTGTAGCGGAAAAGTTAAATGCACAAAAGTAAAGAGAGACGCAATGTTGAATTTGACTTAAAAAGGTGTCTATCCAGAATTGGTTCTGCCAAAGCTAACACTTCAACATAATGAATTATTTCATCATACGGCCACCTTGTCATCTAAATTGAATTTAGAAATAGAATCTAATAAAGTGCATCTCATCTAAACTTTCCCATAACGTACCAATGAATTAAGCAGGATTACTTGATATGGAGCTGGTGATTCAGTAACCTGAAGACACTTAAGTCTGGAGATAGATTATTACAATGCTAGAGTTAAAGTCGAGTTTCTTCATATCTAAACTTTTATGATATGCGAAGGACATCATCTCTTGTTCTGCTTTGCCAAAAATATTTTGACACTGTCTATTCTGCTAGGAACTGCGTAAATTTCAGAATTTAGCTTAACATTTATTCTTCGTATATTTTTCTGTGTACTTTTATTTCTATTTGTTTTCGTCATCATTTAAGTAAATAATCATGGGTGAGCTTAATGTAAGTAGTATCCATGATATAAAGTTGTAACGAATTTCGATCGTTACTGTATATATTTCAAAATTCTATTATTTCCTTTAAAATATTATTGTTAAATTGATGTATGAATGCAAGTGATAAGGTGCGAGTGCGTTGATAAAATTCATATCCGCATTAAACTTGTATCACTTTTGAGTACGTTTTTCGTTTGAGCTACAGGCTAATTTAAACGAACAATTTCTTCTAGTGGCAATTTTATAATTATTATTAAAATTGTTCCATTATACATTATAAAATTTTGGAAAGAAGTTCATTAATACTTCTTATGCGTTTTTCTTCGAATGAGTGATCAATTGAATTTGCACTCCTAAACTTTTGTTTGTTAGGAGGCTTTCTTGTAAAGCGTAAGTAATTATTCAAGCTCTTTCAAAATTTATTCTAATTGTAATCGATCCCTTACAGCTCTTTATATCATACGTAATACTTGATACCCTATGTATGGTAATATCAAGATATTTGGATTCTTTCCGATACCGTTTGAATTACCGTTATCTGGAATTTTATGTTTTTTCTTGGAATTGGAATCTGATTCAACATAATGGTTACCATTATTTTTTGATGATCTGGCAGTACCAATTAATCATCTAGGACTCTAGGACTCTAGGAAATGATCTGAGCTACAGACTTCATTAAAAGCTACCAACCAGATAAGTGTTAGATTGATAAGTTAATATCTTTCATTTATATTTAAGTTAAATTGCTATTTGTAAATAAGAAAATAATTTATTATTTGCTTACTCTGCCCATTTATTTCAAATTTATTTTGAAGAGGATTTGTTTATCCTGTTTTTTTATCTACATAGCTTTTTTTTAAGCGCAATTTTGATCTTTACTTTGTTATAAATCGATTATTATATAGTATTAAATTTATTTGTGCAATTAATACTTTTCAGATATTTCATGTGTTTTGGTTATTATGGAAGCCAACTTGTAAAATATGGCCATATTTCCCGGCAATTATTGATTATTTATTTATTTATTTAGTCTTAATGAATAAAGCTATAATCAGTTATGTAGATCTATTTAGTTTTTTTTTGGGTAAGTCAATTGATTATAAGCACTGTTTAAATTTATATCTAAATCTAATGGTTTTTTTAATAAATGTTATTTTGTTCTGGTATTTATGCTAAATTACTTATTTATCTAACCTTACGTAATCATATAATACTTTTGGTCCATCATCATCGCCGAACCCCCCTGAGAAGACTAACAAGAGAGTTTTTTGTACGTATGGTGCTCTTCTGGACCATCACTTAGATTATTATTTTACTGTTTGCCTATACGTTACAAAGTGTACAGTTGAAAAACGTTAAGGTTAGTTGTTGACTTACAGTAATTTATTTACCTCCTCTTAAAATTTCTGAGAAAAGTGGTCCGTCTTCCAGTAACAAAATCTATTATATCTATTTCACCCAAATTTCATAGATGAATAAAAAAACAATAGAAAAAGTAGTTTGCACACTACGGAGCAAAATAGATTTAGTTATAGTTCTTTCAAATGGCATAAGTATCTGATAGAAAACTTATTATCCGCAATAATTAAGAGTTGCAACTAGTGAGCTTCATTCTCGACTGAGGAAGGCACTGCTAGTTGACCATTAGAATCGGCTTTTTAAAATCTATTTCTTGATGTCATTTCCTACAATTGAAACCGCTGTTTTCTTTAGAGCTAAATCTTATACTTAAGAGTATTGTCATAAGTATCTATCTGCTTTAGATTTATTCAGAATAATACGTTGAGGACAAATCTGTGAAGTTTGAGTCTTATCTTTTTTGTCATTGTTATTTCATGGCCTGCAAATTATCGTAAAGGTCATTACAAGTGATAGTTGATTCTTCAGTCATATGGATTGGAATCTTATAAAACAGAATTGGTCCTCTTGTTGTAATCTTGTAATGGAGCAGTTAAGAATGTACTAGAAGTAAAGACGTTGCAACTTCGTGAAATATGTTGAAGTCGCCGACGGAAAATGATATTGATGCAGGCATCTCTTGTTGTTATTACTGTTCTGCAGACGGGTTTTGGTAGCAGGTAAATGCAA
Source organism: Agrypnus murinus (assembly GCA_929113105.1). NCBI lineage: Eukaryota > Metazoa > Arthropoda > Insecta > Coleoptera > Elateridae > Agrypnus > Agrypnus murinus. The sequence continues at coordinate 160,743,848 of OV816025.1, forward strand.
TTGTTGCAAGGATATAGCATTGACGGGACAAATCGATTGACGGAATAAGTTATAATGAAGGTTGTAAGAAGGTAAGAATGGTAAAGCTACAGTTTCCTAGGGTAGCGGTGCCGTCGTATAGCAGCCGTAATATTACGGTGAATGACATCACGAAAAATGTTTTCTTAGATTTAAGTCGTTGCGGTTATCTCGAGAGCAGCAGCATGTAAAAAAGTGTCGACGTCATTTTTATTACGGTCATTAATACGGCGAGAAACCCTTGTTGCAATGTTTTAGTATTGTACGGTAACAATTGCTGTGAAGTATTTCTATGCAATGTCGCATTAAATCATCGCATATTAATTGATTTTGTGAGAAATCGAGATTATTTACAATTCTAAAAGTATGAATATAGCCATGGAACATCAGAAGAAGTGGTGGTAGCTATGGTGATGATTTGGGCGAAGTGTTCTGTCTCTTCTTCTGGTGACTCTTCACCTTCCAAAAATATTATTAATGCTAAATCAAGATTATCTATTATAATAATTAGAATAAAATACGTCCTACTTCTTTCACGCACTGTCACATTTCTGTTCCTAGCTTTACATCAGTCTTCATCGCATAACGGCCTTCTTTTTCTTCCACCGCTATGTAACGTCAGTACAGCTGTTTGACACCGCTACCCTAGGAATCCTTAGCTTCATAAACATAATATCCTTCAATCGCACTATTATAGCCAGGTTTGACCCCCGATAATCCAGTGGTAGTAAAGATATTGCGGCTGGCTTCTAGAAAAAGCACCGCATAGGATAAGGATAATTTTAATCTTTAAATTCTTAATAATGATGGTTCTTGATTCTCAGAATTTTAAATAAATCTGCGAGTATGTTTTTAATGCCTTGTTGTTTAAATTACTTGTTCTTCACCTCACTCGGGCTTTCAATGACGTTACAACTTTTCAATTCTCAAATAAGCACTTAGTAAAAACAATCAAGATTATAAATTTTAACTTAAAATTTAATATAAAATTAATTCTACCCAAAGTTCATAAAACATGTACTATCCCGTGTACTTGCCCAGCACACTAGTTTTGCCAACAGGCACAATAATCTGGTTACATTTAATAGCAACCAGCTTTGTGCCCCGTCGATCTTTTCGGAAGGAATCATGGAACTAGATTCAAATTTATTTTAATTTTACGTAGTTAGCTCAACTTTTACATTTAGGTATTATACCTATGCTCATTTTCTTCATGTATTTTAGGTGCGATCCACGCAAAATTCTCTCTTAATCTGGTCTCTCAACCATAATGGTTAATATCCTTGTTCTATGTTTATAATATAACTCTATATATGTTATTATAACTACATGTTCCTTCTTTGTATATCTGCTCATCCTAGACGAATAAAACCTTAGTAAGTAGTATCATGCTACTGTGCGCCTGAACTTAAACTGTCTTCTTCTATCTCTATAGACAAGTGTTTCCTTCCTGTTATGAATAGATCGGTAATCCTCTTCTGACATTTACAAACAATTACAATAAATATTGTAAAATAAATATTGTGTCGAAACAATATTGTCAGGTTAAGATATTAATAAAACTTGTGAAACTTTAACTAATCTTTGTATTTATATTATATTTCATAATTACAATAAATAATTAAAGGTAGAGGCTTTTTTATGAAGGAGAGATGGAATTCTTCTTTTCCATAAACACTACGCCGTCGCGTTCTGTTAGACCTCAATAGTAGAATTTTCGACGTACATTCAGGTTATTTCCTATAAAAGGTACAAGAACAAAAATATGAAGAATAGATTAAGATTAATGAGAAAATCTCTAGGATCGGGAGATATGAATTATAATTTAATCCAGAATCAGTCATTCAATAAAAGTCGCTAATAATAAAAAGACTAAGCCGAGAAATGATAAGAAAATGGAGGACGTAAGACGCTAGTCTACCATACACGTTAGTTGTACTGGACTCCATTAGAAGTGGGAAAGTTATTATTTTTTGGTTGTATGAAGTTGGAGTTTAGTTCCAACAAAGAAAAACATTAAAAATTCTTGCTTTCAAACTTAGTTACACAAAGCTTAGCTTAGTTAAGCCAAATATGGTTCTGCTCCTGCAATAGTGTACGAGCTACTATTTCCCCATTAAAACCAAAGCATTCATCACATCATGGCCAATTGCAATTTATCCTTTTCAATATCTTCATTTAAAATGAACTTTGACAACTGAAACTGAAATAGATATCTGTAATTAGGGATGGCAGAAATTATTCATTTATCGATGATACATCAAACGATATATTGATTCAGATATATCCATATACAGTTCGACTTCTTTTTCGATATATCTATATATAACATATTGAATTATGCACGCTTGTAAGAAGTGACGGGAATTTACATACGTGTCTTGTAAAGCATAAATGGATTAATATAATTAGTTATATTTTTTTATTTAATAATTAGTAATTATTAATATACTGTCATTTAATCAATAAATACAGTATCTGCAAGCTTGTAATATAGACTGGGCAAGCGGTGAAGATATCCGTCGCTCTACTCTTCGCTGTAGACGGACAGATATAAAGCCTAGAAATATTTCTCACGTCGATTTTAAAGTTCAATATGACCTAAGATGTTAGTGCCTGTACTGTTTAGAAAAATAAATACAATTTCCTTCCACAACACGCCATCCCGTCAGGTTATTGCAGTAACATTACTCTTCCGTCCCTGCTCCTTTACCAGTGTTCTATCAAATATTGAAGGCGTTGAAAGACAAAAGCATAAACAAGGCAACTACGTGGCGTGGTGTACTATAGCAAATATATTGATATATAATTCCTTTCGATATGTATATCGCTCATTCATATCCAAACAACTGTTGTTTCTCAATGCATTAGAACACCGACTACCAACAGCTGCAATAAACTTATAGACTTTATTTTTAAACATAAGCTTCATTTAATAGCACGTAGATGTTATGAAAAATAATAGGCTAATTTCTTGTAGTCTACCCACAATATGGAGTGGTTGGAAGATAACTCAGTTATGATGTAAATTCTGGTAATATAAATTATGAGCTAAAAGGCCAATAATATATGTATTGGTCTGATTTCCGACGGTAGAAAAGTAAGCTATGCTTTCATTTTTAGTATCCCTTTTCAGTAGTAACTGTCTTGTTCAAAGACAAAAACAGGCATGAGAACCTACTGACAAGAATAACATAACCATAAAGTCCGTTCTCAACTCATTTTTCGTGTTACTCTTATTTTTCCAAAATGAAGACGCTAGATGGATAATAGAATTCTCCATAAGGTTTTCTTCAAAGTCTAACAACAATTCTGGTGTACAGGAAGCTATAAAACAGAACTTGTTATACTTACAGTTACAGTAGATAATTCTTGAAAGCTTTTTCAGATGATTCACAGTGAAGCAAACCATGGCAGAAATTTCGACGCATTTTGTTTTAATTTAATTCATGTCATACAAATAAAGTTCACATGACATATAACAAAAAATTGTTTTTTTTTGTTTTACTTAACTATTCTTTTATTATTGTATCTTTTGAGGATTTGAATTCTTCCGCCATTCAAGCTTGTCGTCCACTTAGAATTGTTTGACTTAGTAATAGTCTTTACCCATAGACTTCCGACGGTGACTATTTTTTGGTTTGAATAGAAATCTCTGAAATTGAAAAAGGGTAAATATACAGCAAATATAAATATACTGAACCATTTCTTTGAGGTTTTAAGAATATTATTCAAAAAACTTGTTTTTTCATGTTCGTTAGAATCTTACACGTTTTTGTACACATTTTGTTTCTCCTCTAAAGACCATTCTCTACTACTACCATGCTTTTCTTAAGTTTTCGCCATTGCTTTGAGAGATTATAATTTCCTAGAATTCTTGCAGAATGTTATATTATCGGCGTGGTTTCTAGATTCGATATTGTTTGAAAGTGCTGTATACTAGATCTATTACGTATGGATGAATATAGTTTGACAGCTTGATACTGACGCTAAATTTGAATAGAATATTTGTGGGAAGTTTGTCTATATGCCTGTAGGTACTTTTAACTTCGCATAGGGTTTTGATAAGATAGATATTCAGATCCGCTATCACTTGATTCGAAAAAAATATGCGAACTGTACTATTAGTAAAAATACTAAAACGTAGATGACAACTTATACTTACGACAAAATCTGCGTCATGGCGTCGCAGTCAAACGACTGCGTTTTGTTTTCTCAAGTAGGTACAATGGGATTTAAAACTTCTCAAAACATGAACAATATATGTGTTTAAGCGTTTGAATCCTGAAACTTTTTGGCATTTTGTCTTCCGAATTTCCAATAATTTTTTTGCAGCCGCCATAAATTTAACAATGGTAGCTGCTAGACGTAGGATCATTTAAAGTACGTAATAACTAAGAATGTAGGATTTAATTGAAGAGTAAAACTAGCAGTGTGGCGTGTTCTATGGCGACGGCAGAGTAATGACAAGAGCCACAAACGCTAAAGCACGGGAATGGCTTAATGTCAAATGTTAATGAAGTGACTACAGAAGGCGTCTGAGCCTAATAGGAAGCTGAATGCTACGAATCGTTCTCAGATAGGGTTCATTCTACTTGTTTCTAGTTGCTACAGTTTTCAGTTAAAAAAATCGGCGTAAGATCTCGTATAACAAGCAACGATGATACTAAGATACTACGAAGCGGATCATTTCCAAGTGTAATACATTATACATACTTTCTATGCCATTCTGGTAACAATAAATGCTTTTACAAGCAAAATGACGGTATCCTGAACCCAAGTATTATAGATATCTGGCTTACCTGACAACCATATTCTGCCTAAAAAGCTGTGTTTGTTGTAAAACATGCTCATTTTTTGTGTAGCGCAAAATGTTGGGAGTGTAATGTGGTATTCTTAAATTCAGAAAGCTATGCTTTGTTTTCCTGTATGTAATCAACGTGATACCATTTACTTAGTTATGTACGTGATTTTTCAAGTATGATCATCAGTATTTGTTGCTTTTTCTTATTATTGACACTCTCGTACAATTGTAGATTGTCTTTTTCTTATGGTATTACTATTATATCTTAGTTAATTACTATTAAGAATAGTTGACAATTATTCGTACTGTCATTACTTTTTAGATCTGTTATAGAATGGCTTCCAGACGTCTTCCTTGATATCTCTTTATGGCTTAAAAATCGCAAATAGTTCTTTTGATCTTCCATACATGATTAATGGCGTTGACACAAGTTATCTTAAACAAATGTATGAAGGCCATTCTTACTACCTATTATGCAGCTCATCGAGGGTTGTATGAAAGCAAGTATCTCTGGAATTGATAACTATCTTAAAGTTGTCCTAAGATTCTTAATTTGTTTTCTGTGACAGCCTTCTCTATAAAGTGAATGCTTATTTGTAACAGCAAACCCTAAAGTAGAATTATCAGATTCCCCATTTGAAGCTCGAAGGTATTCTTAAAAGGATAAGATTTTATCGGTTGCTTATATGAATGTACTCTATTAAGCAGTTTGTGCAAATTTAAAAATAACTAGCGTAGTGTATATTGTTGGTTCAGCGACTTCAGGAGACGTACAATTAACTGAAAAAATTAAATGCTTTTTCAATAATTCATTAGAGGATTAATTGATACAATCTTTATGTCAGACTGTTTGTTTTGTGTATAATGAAACTATTTTCCGTAACATCTCCAAATATTTTCCCTTGTTTTCCACGTTTTATTTTTTCTATTTATATCCCCAACAGCTGATCTTCGAGCGTCGTAACATTATTTTCTTGGCAGCGAGCGTCGAGAAGAACAAGGGTAACAGAGAGTTCTCAAAACATAACTGTTTGTACATAAACCATATCTCATTTATGTAGAAGTTTCTGTAATTGAAACAAAATGATTCCTTCTTCTAACTACATTGTCATTATAATAAGAGCGTTGAAATTAATTTGTGTGAAAACGAGCATGTGATCAACGTAGTATTTTCAATTACATGGCGTTGTTAACTTTTGTGTCTGTGAATTATAAATGATCGAAATACGTTAATATTATGAAAATTGATATTGAAAATTACATATTACCGTTCTTATATGCTTTACTCTTCAAATACAGGCATATATAATAAATAATGACTGATACAAAGTTAGTTTCTCATTTTTGTTCTATAGTTGTTCTTCCTGACTAAAAGTCATAAATATTTAAGTTTTGGACTGAACTGATATTTATTAGTTATAAACAATTGCAAAATATATTATTAAAATTAATTAGTATAATTAATGTTTAATTATGCATTTAGGCGTAGCCAAGTCAGGTGGGATTAGTCACATAACTTTTTTTTATTATCTGACCTTATTGAGCTGTATAAAGCCTAAAATCACTTTAATAAAAAAAAAGTATGGTGAATAGATAAGTGTGTCAATAATTTTAGGTGACCTGCAATTATTCCACGTAAGTGACTATTGTTTCTTTTTATCTTAAGTAAAAAAAGCACAAACTGATAGCTTCCTTACATTTCGATTTTCCATTAATTAAAACGTTTGTATACATCAAAAGAAACTTTTATCGGTTGAGATACTTAATAGAAAATTAGTAAGATGTAATAATTCTCATTAATGATAATCATTTAGTAAGTTTGGAATTTCGAACATAATGATAGTATGCTTTTCACATTATGTTTATGTTGCGCTTAAATAGGACAAAAACGAAGTTTTCAAGTTACGTAAAGCGCGACTAAAGGAGGAAAGCGCAAGTGGAAGCAGAACTAACGCGGCACTAGTATAGTAAACTTTGGATGAACTGAAAGCTCAGTGCATTATTTCAGAAATTTCACGAGGTGTACGCGCCGCGACATGTCACAAAATGAATAGCTTTTCTTAAGAAAGCGCGATAACGTTCAAGCTTTGCACGTCTACATTCGCTTTTCGATAAGCACATTTTAGTTGCGATTAATATTTAATGGGACACATAACTTCCACTTTTTACATGTCTCGGAATCTTATTTACATATCTTTGGTATAATAAACACACGAAATTCACAAATAATCATAAATAACCAAATTATGACAACGTCATGAACATTTATGTTAAATTCTGAATTTGCCTAGGTAAGGAAAAAAAATCACGTTAGCAACAAATTTATTTCAATTTGTTTTGAAGCGAGCATTTTAAACTTTTTTTTTCTTTTTTGAAAAATTAATGAGGAAATTATGAAAATTAGAGTAATTACATTCATATTACATGCTTTTTGTTTATGTCATCTTTGTACATAACACTTGATGATAAGTAAATATAGCAACAAACAAGACAAGACACTTATACACACAACAATACAGGAGAACTTACCGAAAGTTTGATTTTATTGTCAAGAATCGGTTAAGGGATTGGAAAAGTTGGAGAGAGCAAACGCAACTAAAGCACGTGCAAACCCCTTGACGCTAAACTAATAGATAAAAGATAAATCAAAAGATTTTAACGCATCTAAGCTCTCTAATTAGAATTTTGGACGCATTTGGATTCATTACAATTTTTGTTTACTCTTTACATTTTTAATTAACAACTCTTTTTAGTTATGCATACATTAAATATTTGACAAACTCAAAGTATAAAACAACTTAATAGAAGTGATTTCGACATCCTTAATGTCCTTTCTTTACTATTGTTACTTTTAGTTTCAAATTCAAAAGTTACAAAAAGTTGTCAAAAAAAGTTTATAAAGAAAAACGTGAAGACTAGAAAAGAGAAAAGTGCGAAAGTGAGCGAGAAAACATAAATGGCCCAAAAGTAAACAACCGCGCGGAAATCAAACTACAACAAAGTGCTAAAACAAACTAAGAAACAAGAAGATCACAACACTGAACACCAAAAACTAATGAAGCATCAGCACTGAGGAGAGCGCAAGAGCACACACAGACACACATGACACACAGGGGGGCGCGCACGAACCTTGCACCAGGTCCCGCTGGAGCTCGTCTCCGAAGGGGTGCGGGTCCGACTGCTTTCAAAAATATGCCGGCTCGCAATGGACGCATAATTCCCGGATCCCCGTTAATGAATCCGATTAGACAAAGCTTGCAAGAGCCAAGAACGCTTGCGCCTTTCCACCCCACATACAAGACTCCCCTCTCCGTCTCCTTTACTCTTACTGTTTTACCCTTAGATATAAATTAAGGGGCGGCGTATACTTGGCCGTCGTTAGAATCACACACGTACAGCGCCCCCTCTCTTTCTGCCCGCCGACCACTAATTACCGCTGACGGAGAAGGACGAATCCTTAACTCTCTCTACTTTGCATAAATGCACCAAGAAATGATGTACGCTCCTGGACGTTTTCTTTTTTAACTAGCGTTTCTTACAGAGACATAAGTTTCGGCTCCTTCTTCTTCATTAGCGCGCACACACAGACATGTTTTTACAGTCGATTTTTTCTTTACTTTTTACCCTGCACTCGCTCGACAAAAACGTTCATTTCTTAAGATCTTTTCTTGACAATGCTAGCGCGCTTAACAGTTTTTTCCAGAGCGTGCGGTTATATTTGCGGGTTTTGAGAGGTTCCGGACAGGACTGAAGCGATACGGACACAGTCCTGTAGGAGTTCTACGCGCCAACGCGATTCGGGGTTGTTCATCGGATATGCCCCACAAATCTTTCGAACTTGTTCCTTGCAGGAATTCACTGTGCCAGAGACCACATCCTCTGGGAAATGTTTTATTGAAGCCGCGATAAAATAGAACAGAAAAATATTAAGTCTCCCAGATATAAAACTTTGGTTTACGACCGCTTCATATTTTCTTGCGAATATCTTCACTTCTGAACGTTTCTAGACAACAGAAATCTCGTCACACTATAAAACTTTGTGACACAATATAAGGACTTTCAAATCAGATTTGTCTTTTTGATTTGGTATTTTGGAAATTTATTTTGAAATCAACTATTACTAACATTTAACTAACACAAAGATACTAATAATAGATGAACTAAATAGAGGAGGGAACTTACTATAATGCTTTGGCGTGCAACAAGTTCTTCGAGGCGGTAATTTAGAAAGAGAGGGGGGGAGTGACTATTAACACGCTGATAATTAAATTTGGTGAAAAATGGAAATGTTAAAATAAGGTGTTTGCTAGAAGGTATCCTGTAAATGAAACGTTAGATAAACAAACATTAATTTATTTTACAGAAAAATTCTATTTAAAATTAAACGTTTTGTTAAGAACACGGGTTACATTCGGCGTGAAAATTTGCCCTTTGATTATCATTTCATTCGTAAATAAATGGAATTTTACTTTTTTCCCTTTGTGATTATTATTATCTTTTTGGTAGATCATAATTTCCACAAGAAAGCACTTAACAGAAATCTTTTTAGTCTCCTCTTTTTATTACATTCCTGAAAATTTTAATTCCTGAAATATCTCAGTACAATTTATATGTGGAAAGTAAATACATATTGATAGATTATTAGAATTATTACCAGCTATAGTAATCATTTAGCGCAAAACAATCACAGAAAAATCATATACCTTACATGTATTATTATTATTGGGTAAGTCATATTTTTCTCCTATCAGTTATATATTTTTTTCAGAAGTACCCCTCTGACCCCTAATTTTTCTGAAACAGAACTCAAATGGAAATAATATTCATTGAAAAATAAGGATTTCTGTAACAGTACTGAGGGCTGGGCATTGAGTATACTCAGTTGATTCTCTTGATTGAGTCGATCTGAGTTTATCTCGAGTCATTTTTTAAGTATTGGAACTACGTATCTATTACATTTACTTTTATTGATATTGATAACCTGGAACAGTGATTCTCAAAGTGTGTTCCGTGAAACCCCAGGGTTCCGCGAACAAATTTGTAGATTCCGCGAACAAATTTGTAGATTCCGCGAGGCAAGCTGTCATTTAGTGATGGATAAAATTAAACTTAAGATACTTAAAATTTTATAAGAATTTATTTAATAAAAAATACTATTAAAAAACTAAAAGGGCATTCTTCATTTTTAAAATATAAATTATGTATTCAGCATCCATATCAAATGGTTTGATAAATTCTGTTTCTAAACAATTCTTGACAAGGGTTCCATGATCGTTGTGACATCGTATAAGGGTTCCGCGGGACACTGTCCTGGAGCATTCATTAACTCCACTTTGTATCTAGTAAAAACATGTTTTTCAATATGAAGATCATAACTCAGGGCCGGGTTAAGCATAGGTGGCGTCCTTCCCGGTACCCTCCCACATTACTTAATTGAAACTGGAGGTAAACAAAATAGAAGAATATATTTATACATATATTATCTGAGTACAACTAAAAACATGAACTTAAGCCGTAGCTCTTGCTGTAAGAACTGCATCAACAATAGAAGGCCCATCAGTCGCCCAAAAGAAAACTAGATAGCAGAATCTTAGTTCCACCTTAGCACACTTCTCTAAACTATGTATGAACAGTAAATTAAATTTCACATATCTTTTACTAGCCCCTATTCTTCTCGTTAGACCATTAACATACGAAATATTTACTATAGATATTCACGTTTCCTACTAATAATATGATAACAGCCTTCTGCTTCACTGCGGGGAAGTATCGCACGTATCTTGGGGTTTGGGATCGTGTCGTTTACAGGGTGCTTATACAGTGTTGCCAGACATACCGGAATTCTTGTTTACACAGTACTGAATCAAATGGTGAATGCGCGCATATTAAAGGAGGTTACAAATAATGTCCGACAGCACTTTTCCATTGGTGCATTGGGACTAGCTAGAGACATTCTCGGAAATCCAAAATTGTCGTGCTTAGGAAAGTTGTGTCTAGTTACTAAATAAATGTTGGTATTTTTCCTTACACTCTTAGTGTGACGGTGAAAGCAATGTATTTATTTAATTTGTTTCAGTAATTTTTTAAAGATTTTTCAATACCACAATATCAAGTCAAATTATCTCCTTTACTTTTACCAATTTAATTCTAAGGAATAAATTTAAATATTATGTTGTAAACAAAAGAACGTTCTGAAAATGTTGATGAGAATATTTGCAAACGCTCAAGCATGGAAAAACCGTATTAAAACGAACGTTACGAGCATAATCGAGCTCCTTCGCGAATGTTCTAATGAGAAATTCCTGAAAATTTCCAGCATAATGTAGCACGATTCTCTCAGGGAAATCTGCGCTTGAAACCGAAACCAAACGATTTTAAACCGCATCAGAAGCTGTCAAATGTTCCTGAAAGAAGCAAGAGGAACTTAAAATGGATTGCTCTGATTACAAGCCTTTGTTTGTTTATTATTAACAAACAAGCAATTTTTAATATATGAACGAAAATTTAGAGTACCTCCACTTACTAAATCAGTGGTGCCCAAAGTGTGTTCCGTAGAACCCTGGGGTTCCGTGAAAATAGTATATAAGTATAAAATAGTAAATTAATAATTAATCATTTACTTTTTTAATTTTATTTTATGTTCTTTATTTTGTACAATTTATATTTTTGGTGTATTTTATTTTGTAAAATTAATAGATATTATTAATATACGTGCATGTTTGAATAAATTATTATTTGTAGGTAATTTTTATTTTTTAATGCACAGTTAAGGTTAGGATACTTGTATATATAACCAGGGTTCCGCAATATCTAAAATATCGTATAAGGTTCCACGGAAAAATAAGTTTGGAAACTACTGGACTAATGACAAATGATAAATGATTTAGTGGGGTTTCCGAACCGGTATGCGGTGACGTTTCGGTGTCGCCGACGCTGCTAGTAATATGACCAAACTTGGCCATTTCTAAAGCAAGTAAAAGTTGCTACAAGGCTTTCATAAATCTGCGGAAGGATCATTAACGTGTAACGTGTATTCGTTATACAGTGTTGGTAAAAACTTTGGGCTTGGGTTTAAATTTTCATGTGTGAGCAAAGGGCAAACAGCGAATAGCAATACATCTGAAAAAGTTAGTAATTTATCGCATACATGCCATAGTAACCTTCTTGCTAGATAAAAAAAAATTTACGTTTCCCATTTTGACATGGATCACATGAAAACTCAAACCCAAAGTTAAATTTTCGACGTGTTCCATAACAAGTATTATGACGCGCTAGACGTATCACAGGCTGGATGTGGCTCTTGTCAGCAAATGTTATGACGCGCTCGATATGTTCCGTAGCAAATGTTATGACGCGCTGAACGTGTCTTTGTCAGTGGTAAATGTTATGACGCGCTCGACGTGCCCTGCAGGAAGTATTATAGCGCTAGACTTGTTTTTGCCAGGAAATGTTTGAGAATATTTTGTTGTGAGTTATCCTTAATTCGGATATACTTTTACAAGTTTTATTCTTGGGTCATTCTCACTTTTAAGAGTTGATTTTCATTTTTTCACATTCTAGGAACAGTCTCAAAAAATATATTCTTTAGCATTTTACTACACTAATTATGTATGATATATTTTTATTACTAATATTTTTATTTTATATTACTCCAAAAGGAAATGCCCGAGTATTTAAAAGTTAAAAGGAAAATATTATCTTTTATTATTAATATTATTTAATTTATTTTTTAACTAGACATAACTTTTCCGAGCACAAGAATTTTGAATTTCCGAGAAAATATTGCTCCATCCTTATATTGGAGACCTGCCAGTCGTGTCAGATTTGATCTCCGATCACTCTGCCGCCCCCTGCGAAAGGAGCAGTCATGCGTCTAAAACCGTACCACACAAAAAATTCTTAAAAATCCCCTTGAGAATTTAACACAATTAAGAAATGAGAAGTTAGGTCACTACTAACTTATAATCTTTACTCTAAACTAGCCTATAACCCAACCTCTAATTCTAACCTTAATTAGCGCGTTTGCCCCTGAGCCATGACCCTGTGGTTAATCCCGCCCTGTCACAACTGTCACAACATGATTAACAAAATTCTGGAAGTCTACTTTCTTCTAATTTTTTTCTACTAACCGAGCGATAACTCAATTTTGAACCTGTTACATATTTTTTCAATATGAAGACCATTCATTGTACTTGTGTGTGAAATGTAAAAGAGTTATTCTGTAAGCTTACTCTCTTCTGATTTTTGCTGTCTGCGAATTTATTTGCTAGCGTTTAGATTTACTGTAACAAAAAGTTAGCACTACTAGAAATATACTGTTGAGAATTTGGAACCTTTAGTCAAAACACAAACAGTGCCGCTGGAGTACTGTAAACTACCTTTAAAATAAGAAAATGCGTGGAAAAGTAGCAGAAGCAGAATTACATTGTGTACAATTGCCTAATGTAAGATATGTATGTAAGATAGACAAAAACAGGTCAAACCGAAGGTACATAAATACATGGTTGAATGAGACCATATAAATACTGATTTAGAATTGCATCTTTAGATTGGAAAGAAAGGTTTGTAGAACTAGCAATAGTGAAAACTGATATAAATGTCATGTTAGCTCTCTAAAAAATCTGGATTTAAACCTTATAAGTTCTGAACACTATTCCTAAATGTTTCTTCTAATGTTAAAAAACCAAGGTACCATGCAAAATGTAGTCTTAAATTAGACTGTTACAAATTCAATACAATCTTGGATATAATATTTTCAAACTGTGGGTTTCATTTCAACGCGGCTAAGAATTCTGTATAATATATTTATTCAAGGAACCATTACTACACATACCATTTATTGTATGACATCACGAACAGCTGTTGGACATCTAACAAATCAGTGTCATATTGAAGAGTATCCAACTAACGTATTTTCTGCAACTCCATAAATTTTGTATGGTGAACTGATACTGTCTATAATTTCGGCTAAACCAGATTTTAAATTAGATGAAGAATCGAAGAGGGGAAGAAACAAAGCTTATGAGACCAAATAAGGATGGAATGAAGAATTCCTCGTAGTGAAATAGTGCTAAGTTAACGTTGTCAGCGTTTCAAGTGGAAGTACAATGGACTGTGTGAGGATTAAAGGTCCAAGTGTACCCAGAAAAACGTGTGTTGCTTGTATCGTAAATAATTTAATAATGTGATTACTTTGGCTTAGTTAATACTCTAGGAATGTTAAAAACTTGCTTACCTAACTTGTTTTGGAAAACATATTTTTTTAAATTAAATTGTTTCACATGTTTTACGTGAAAAATTAATTTTAGAGAAACTGTACATTCAAAGTTAACCAAAAAAATACCACTTATTATGTATTTGAACTAATTTAGCAAAATTTTAAGAAAATCGTATGTCTAGGGACTAAATTATTACCTGTTTTTTGCCGAAAAAAAGTAGGTTTTTTTGGCAAAAAACAGGTTTTTTGGCAATAATTTACATACGATTTTTTTTAAATTCTGGGAAAATAGTTCAAATACTATGATACCTAAGTGGTATTTTTGGTTAGCTTTGAATGTACAATTTCTCTAAAATCAGTTTTTCACAGAAAAAATGTGAAATAATTTAATTAATAAACATCGTTAGGTAAAACAAGTTAGGTAAGCAAGTTTTAACATACCTAGAGTATTAGTATAAAACCAAAGTTATCACATTATTATAATATTTATGGAAAAAAACAACGATTATTGATCATGCGGTTAAGATTTATGCACCGTATTGGGGTGTCTAAATGGCCCCTGTGTAATGATTTTTTTTAATTTGGTATAGTTATTTACAATATAAGTAAATCCACCTGTGATTTTGTTTAGAATTTTTGAATGTAGCGTTAGTTTTTTTTTTGGGTACACTTGGACCTTAATTGAGGACAATAAGTAAGATGAATTTGCTAATTTCAGAAAAGTTGTTTCTTCGAAAATTCTTCATTCCTAGTACATTGCGACGCACGAAAGGAAATCGCTTCTCTTCAAAAACGTAACTTCTTCTCAAGAGATTGAATAAACCTGTTCAATCATCCCCATGTGACTACAATCCCCCGTTTTTTCCAAGAAAATGTTCTAAATTAATCACTAATTGGAACGATTTTGAAGTTGAAATGAAAAGTTACAAACATAGCCAGCAATAAGGAAAGTATTTCATAAATTTGTTTAACTTTGATACAATTGTAGTTAAAATACTATAACCTTAATTAGATGAATACTTAAAATTAGTTTTTAAATTTGCGTGTCCTAATGAAATTTTTTAAAATACTGGAAACAGTAACATTTTATTTTTTAAAGTTGATATCACTGTTAGACAGCTGTTCTTAGAATGTCAAACTTATCTTATTTACGCAGTGAACTCTTATAACTGGAATGCAACGCTTGCAAAACCAGTATTGCAGGCCACATAAATGAGCCGAATAATAAACAGCCCTGTTAAGGGCGTAACGGTTTTTACTTTATTATTAACGAAATTGTGAATTTTGATACTGTCATCATATGTGATGCATTGTGTTGTGTATGTGAAATAGCTCACGATAAACTTAACGTAATAAAATTCAGTTTTATAAAATTATATATCTTTACCTTATAAGTTATAATATCCAAAAGATCCAATCAATAATTATTTTTGTTAACAAAAACCATTCGTTGCTGAAAATTCTATTGCATTTATACCTCATTAATTTCTTTAACAAATAAGGTATTTTTATGAAATGAAATATAATTATTCTTATTTCATCAAAGTTTTTATTTCATTAAGTAGCAATTATTTATGTCACAAATATATTGGCATACATTCTACTTTGAATTTATAATAATTTTCAACAGTACGTATAATACACCTGGCAAATTTGAACGAAGTCCTGATGCTTAGTAGCGGGCTTTGTGTGTATGAGATAATAATGGGAATTTCTACGTCGCGCGGATTAGCTAAAGACTAAAGTTAGCGAGGTTATTTAAAAAACAATTGCATAATTTCTAGTGTTGTTAACTGTTATGCTACTTACCAAAATATCCCTAACAAATTTTATTTAAAACTAAGTAGTTTTTTAAATTATTTAATAATCAACTAACGCAAATAGAAAAAATAGTATAAAGTATTCGTTTCATAAGACGTTTTAGCGCACTTGTCCTCTTTAGAAAACTCCCCGCTACGCGGGTCTTTTCTAAACTCGGACGCGTGCGCTAAAAACGTGTCTTATGAAACTAATACTTTAATATACTATTTTATGTTATTGATTTGTTATAGTGTATTTTCAAGTAGTATTTTGAGTGAGTTTTAGAAAGGCTTAAGTAAATTTTTAAATGGTTATATCATGCATGTTCTCTATCTTTCGATATTTTTAAATTTATTTCTCTCGATATATATATGACTTCACTTGCAGCACAGAACGACAAAGAAGATATTACACATACAAGATATGCATATAGAAATATGCAGCGACTAAATGGGCTACAAGTTTTGTTACAGTTGTTTGAGTTCCAAATGTTCCAATGCATTTTCTTTGTATGTACCTAGTAGTTTTATTCTCTAGTATATAGTGCAAGTTCTTACTATATTAATATTAAGCTTATTTCATCTCGATGATTGGTGTCTTGTTTGAGCTTCCGTAACCTGTTATCTGTTATTATCATTATCGATTTAACTCGAGTTTTAAGTATTCATGTTTTGTGTCATGCGATTCAAGCTAAGATGGCATAATAAATAGGTATAGTTTGTTGTAATTCTGCTTAATACCTGTAAATTCCTTAACATCTATCTTTCTTTGTATCTAACTGCTATTAAATTCAAGAATTCTTGATATTTTTTCACAGGTCTATGAAAATTCAGAAACATTTAGAAATTTAATACTTTTTTGGGACTACAGATTAATTTTTATGGGTAATTAAATAAATAACCATTTTTTCGTACTTTTCTTTAGTACGGTTCATTTCAATATTTAAAGTTTCAATGTTAAAATGAAAAATTATTGTTTAAGTTAATGAAGTTATTCGGACATCTGTAAACAACTTAAATTTACCTTAACTTCACAAATGTCTACTAACACCACAACATTTAAGTACACTCTCACACCTACCTCGTTAATGAATTACCTAATAGCAGATTTAGCAAATGATGTCAATGTGCGTAGAGGAGGCAAGCCTTATACCTAGTTCTACTAGTACTACTACTAGTAGTAGTAGAAGGAAAGGAAATGCTAAGATGATGAAAATTAGTCACGAAGTGCGGAACAGATTATAATAATATATGTGAACTGACTTTGTAATCTTTAGTCTAGGATTGTTATAATAAAAGGAAACGCATCTTTAATGATATGGTGAAATATAATTATTATGTTAAATACTAGACGATGACACTGGTATTTCATATATATGTGAACAAATTAAAAAAGGAAACTACTTAATTCGCCATGTATGATTACAGTATGGGCTACAAATGGTGGCAGCGTAAGGTATTACTTTTTAAGGCTGGAAACAATAAATAAGGTATTACGATTATAAAAAACAAATATTCAAATTAAGAAATTAAACGGAAATTTCTTTACATTGCTCACGGAATATTAATAACAAGAAGAAATGTACATACAAATGCAGCTTCATCATAATTAATTGTGTGTGTATATTAATACTAAAACCAATTGAATAATTAGCGAATGGTTATCATAACTATTAAATGAATTGAATACTGTATTCGAACATTATTATCTGTACTTAATCAAAACAAAGAAATTGTTACAGTAATCAAAAAAAAATAATAACAATTTTATGTTGTTTTGATTGAACGGGATCTGTTATATGGTAAATAACTAAGGTCGCTGCAAACGGATGTGAAAATTATACAACACAAAATAACTACTTATTGGAAGAGAAAACTGATATTACACAGTAAAACATCAACCCCGTGAACAATTTTTAGAGTACTGGGTAAAGATTTTACAAGTTAAAACTTGGCGTAGAAAAACATTTTTGTCACTATATTCTAATAACAAAAATAATTCTTCACTACTGAAATCTATTTTCTCTCTATATTATTAATTAGTTCTATATATATATATTGGATATTCAATCTAATAGTATTCTACTTTAAAAGTATAACAAAATCTACTCTAATTTTAATTTTTTAACAAGAAGAAAAGCCGTTAAAAAGTGATCTAAATTAGTAAGAAAAGGGATTGTTAGTGTTAATGCTACTCTAGTTAGAGTAAATAAAACGAATTGGCACCAATATAGACTTGACAGTGTATTTGACAAGATAACTTCTACTAGTTATAATTGATGAAACTTTCAAAAGTTACTAAAATTGGTGGAAATTTCAAAATTTTACAAATCTTTAAATAACTTAAGCAAAATTTAGAGATCAAAATTATATTGACTAGACCAAACACAGGTATCTGTACATAAATAATAGTACCTACATTAAGTTTAGATTTGTAAAGTTTTGAAATTTCCGCTAATTTTAGCAACTTTTCAAATTGAAAAGTTTTAACACATATAACTAGAAACCTTTTGCAAATATGTTCACGTATTTCTACTCCGTGTGAATGTGAAACTTCGCAGTTTATTTTTATAATTAGTATAAGGTAACTTAAAACAGTTTTACACTTTATTAGTACATGTATTATTTTAGCATTTTAGTAATTAGTGTTACTTATGATGAGTAACACGGGAGTACTTGGAATTCGCAGAACAAAAGAAAAATTACTTTGGTAAACTTTGGCAGAGTTGATAAAGTGCTGCGAGGAAATCTCCTAATATAAATTCCATGAGAGTTGGCATGTAGAACGAGCAGTAATTCACTCTAGCAACAATCATGGAAACCAAGGAAAATGATGACCAAGGAAAACAATTTCGAAGTAAAGATTCCGGGGTGTCTTTTTAACCAAAATAAAAGTATCCCAACTGGGGTCCTATATATTTTTTTCAAAACGTTCTTATGTTTTAATTGTATATCTATATACATATACGTTTTATGAATGTTTGCATTGCACTAAACAAATAAATCACTTATTTTATTATCGATCTTGACCTTGGAAAACTATATTATTTTCACTTCACAGATTTTAATCTGAATAGAAAACAAATTATACAAAAGTTTTATAACAATCCATTCTAAATAGGCAATATTTTCCCGTGTAGAGTAAAAGATTCAGAAGTCAAGAGTAAAATCTTACTCCGAAACGATTAGAAATTTGACTGTTTTAGTTTAAAAAAGTTACCATAAATGATTAAAGATACGTATAATTGTTTTAGAGTGAACTCTATAGTCTACACGAAGGTACATATTAGACGTTTTACTCCGAATGTATTGCACCTAAACACATACTTTTTAGGGTGGTCTAGTGTTCGAATTTTACACTTACATTTTTTACTGTGTACTTTATGTAGCTTGATTATGCCTTTTGATGCAGAGGTAAATGCGAATGATATGAAATGTACCTCTCAGTGCCTTCACACTAAAATTCTTCACGGTTACCTGCAATTAGTTTTAGAATAAAATAGAACTTTATTAAATAGATAATTCTAATATACCAACAAAATATTTAAGTATGCATATTGAATGTTAAAATTTACAATAGGTTTGAAAAATGAAAGTAAACAATTTATCTAGTTGAGAAAAAGTTAAAGTTATTGGCTTGCTGGTTGCAGGACCTTAAATACGATGCGATAGAATTTCTATCTTTTATATCATTAGGGAGCTTATTAAATGAATCATACCTGTAGTGTCAAACTATTGTGCTTTCATCCACCTTTCTTGAAATGATAATGTTATTTGGTAACACCTCACGTCAACTCATCTTGTAGAAAGTATATTTTCTACTCCTACATTCTATTATCTTGTCACGTCAAATCGAGCCGCTACATAATCAGATTTCTTTCTAAACGAAATACATAAAGATCTGCTAAGTTTGTTTTAAATACTTAATTTTTAACAGAAATCTTAACGATTTAACATTATTCCTGAGATTTACTTCTGGGATTTTTTCATATTGACTAAAACTATTTGTAATAAAAATGTAGTTTTGGTTTTGAAAAAAATGAAAAATGATTGCCTGTTAAGTGTACTGATTTTGCATATTTAAGTTGCAATACTTGATATTGTTTTAGGAACATTTTGGAGACCGACTTTTCTACTACTATACCTTCTACTTCATACCAAAATCTCCTCCAAACTTTTGATTTAACTAGTGACTTGATGTCATCGATGAAATCCACATGAGCCGATTCCGAGTCCGAATGATAAGCCCCATTTTCATACAATTTAATTGTATTGTAAATGACAATGATACTTATTGCTTTTTAAAAGTAGGTATAGTAACAAATTTTAATCTAAAAAAGGATACTTCTGCACATTTCTTACAAAAATAGCTTCTCTTCTATAAATATGTACAATAACACCTATTTAATTACTATTGTCTCAACTGTATAACTGGTGATTTACAAAACATAAAACATTTAATTTGATCAAATGCACTGCTTATAAAACCCACGACAAAGATGCAATTATGCCTGGGAATTTTGAAACATGGGTTAAGGGTAGATTTATAGACTTTCTTGGTGATTTCCCGAAAATTGAAATCGCTATGTAAACCCATGTTTTAATCCACTTGTATGCGATCTTCCGCATGTTAAATGTTCTCCTAGCTTTCCGTTAGAAATTAGTTATAAATTAAACTTTTCCACAAATAAGTCTTCAAGGCTTCGTAGGATGGGGGTATGTAGGCAAGGGAAAAGCTCGAGCAACTGGTCAGTGCTATTCTCTGAGCAGTTGCTCGGAGGGGAGATGGGACGGCTTTATTTAAAAAAATGTAAAAATGCCTTCAAGAACCGAACTAAGCGAGAAACATTTTTGCCCCCAATAATGTGTAATTTTAAAATGTTTGTACCATTATGAAGCCTGATCGTTATTGGGGCGAAAGTAGTACCATGTTCGCTAATGATTTGCTTTCTTCATATAAATATCTGAGGTAAACACAGAAAATTTATATTTTGTGATATCTGATTGTTGGTTAGTGATACAGTGGCGTGCGGTCCATGGAAGCAATGAAAGCAATGCTTGCCTTGAGAATTTATTAAAAATAAAAACAATGCTAACAAAAATACTTTTGTAAAATTATCGTTTATTTAAATTGAAATATTTATCAAATTAAAGCTCAATATCAACTCTGTACAGCAAAAAGTATAATTATTTAGAGTACTATTTTAAATTAGGCTCATTAAACTTGCACGGAAAGGTAATATCGATTCAAATGTGATACATACACTTCATATAAGCACTGTTTACAAATGCTCTTCTCTTAACCTAGGCGTGAATCAGCGAGCGTGGGGTGTTATAGTATACGGATGCTGTTAACATTGTTTGGGCGTTATTTTTTTTATTGTGCTTCGTTCCCAAATGTTTATTTATTATAATTTGGTTATTTGTTCGATTTAGTGTTACTTAAGTAATGTAAATCTGCGAATGAGACTGTATTTTGTCGCATTTTATTATTTTAATTTATAAGTTGTATTTTTTTAAAGACAAATAGTTCTATTTAGTTTGCCTGTATGCAAATTTAAAATGCATTATCGTCACGACTGCAAATTCAACTGCTTCGGTGAAAGGTTCGAGTACCTTCGATATAGCCGAATCGGGACGATTTTTTGTTCAGTTTGTAAATTATTAATAATGAATTTTTCGCATACAGTTTTGGAGAGAAATTACAAATTATTAAGAAAGGCAGATCAAAACCAGATCTTTCAAATTTAACAACAAAGATTAAAACCTGTACCGGTATTTTGCTAAGAAAGACTGGAAAATTGATACGTAGTAGTAGTTTTTTTTTTAAATAAAGATTGATAGTCAACAAATTCCATAAATATAAAGTGTAAAAGTTCTTCTTTGACAAACTTTTAAGCTTAATAATTATAACACCGTTTTTTATTGTACCTAGCAGGGGCGGATCCAGAGAAGTATTTTGAGGGGGAAATCTTTGGAAAAATAATTGTTTTAATAAATAATAATTAAACAAACATTATTTGTTTCTATTCTATGTAAACTTATTTCTAAATTGGGGGGGGGGGATTATTCCCTCCCCGTTAATCCGCGCCTGTACCTAGGTGTATTATAATTAAAATCGTGGTTGCTTCCCTAGCCTAAATTCTCACCGCACGCCACTGTAGTGATACAATATGGACAGTGATAAAGATAACAGAAACGTTTTTGGCAATACTAATCAGACGTAATAACCAGAAGTATTGGTAAGAAACATGCGAAGACGCGTACCGTCGAGGATTGCCTTTGAAGTGTATTTGATTAAATGGTGCAGAACTAGATTATACAATGGCTTAAAGTTTTGATATATTTAGTAAATTATAAACTGGGATACTAATATAGATTTATGCTTCTTAAGTACAAAACGAAATATGAAATCGATGTTATCCCGTTGTTAGATATACAATCGGTTATTAATAATTTTGTAACTAAGAAAATGAAAAGATTTGATTGGCTTATAATAATGTCACGGTCAATAATATTTCATAGTTTCTTGTGTGTAAGTGTTTTTTTTTTATTTTTTTATAACATTTTGAATATTGATGATGAAAGTTGACTTTTTTTAACTAAAAATCCTAATGAAAGTAGCACGTTTTTCATTATTCTTTAATTGTGTTTGTAATAAACAAACTTCAATCCCCTCGGAGGTTATTGTCAAAGACTACTATGTTTTTCTGATTTTTCTAAAATTTTGCATAAATGCATAAATTTTAGGACAAATCTCTCAACTTACAATATGCAAAAAAAATGTTGTATACAACACGTTATGAAAGTCTCTTTTTTCACTCATTTGCTTGATAAACTCGGGCTTCGACCGCGACTGCAAATTCGTAAAAAAAAGTATTACGTTCATAGCTAGTTGTACAATATATTATTACGCAGTTTTTATTGTTAAGTATCTTATTTTGAAGGATTCTCCTTATATTAGTACCGCTTGATAATAAAATAATTCACATTTGATAGCGTTAGAACAGATTCATGAACGATTAAATAAAATAGTGTGATTTTAGTTATAACATTTAACTGAAAAGAACAACATAACATTATTTTTAGCGAACATGAAAAGTAGAAGATCTCTAATGTATTCTTGATGAATTCAATTCCCTTCCTGAGCTGCGATACGTAATGCTGCAATTGAATTAGGGGCTGGATTTCAGGCTGGTATACGTCGTTTGAGGTTGCCCCATAGCTGCTCTATGGGATTTAAATTATCCTGAATAACCACAAACCTATCATACCCAATAAAGCCGACATATGGTAAAACATGTTCTTGAATGATGTTGTGGATGTACCAGTCAAGATTCATTCTCAAGTTCACCTCAATATCGTACGACTTTCTCAACTGATGCCATCGCATAACATAATGGAACCTCCGCCAAAGCTAATATCACGAGGGTTGCTAGATGATAATGCTCATCGGGCGACTTTCATCCCTCTGGTCCTTGGTAGATAAATATCTATTATGCATAGGTACATAATAGTTAGATTATATTATTGCTAGACTCTTCTAAACGTAAACGTCTCTTTTGTGTCCCACGAGCTTCTTTATGGTCCGACGGGCAATAAAAAACGTTAATTAAATGTCAGAGCTGTTTCTTATAGAACTTGATTTGTTGTTAATATAATTTGTACACTTATGAACAATGAAAATAAGCTGAAACTAAATCTTTTTGAACATTTACTATAGTATCGTACTTCAAGAAGCACAGAGGCTTGATGTACCTACGTACTCATTTAATTATATTTTTTACACATTAATAGCTTTGAGATAAAAACTTAATCTGTGCATAAAATAGTGTATGTGTAGCGGGCGTAACTTGCTTTTATGGCCCTACAACCTTTTTCTAATAAATAAACGCTTCTGGCCATAAAAGCCTCTTTACACCCTTAATACATAAATAACTATTTTTTGTACTCGCATGATACCGTCAGACTTCAGGGATACTTAGCGCACTCTGACACGTGCAAAAACGCTGTTCGTTTTTATACAAAACGTTTTTGTATGATTTTGTTCGACGTTGTTTTCTTAATAATTGGTATATGAGGCGGTTCACACTGTTCAAACAAAACACAAAAACATAAAAAAGCAAGTTTAAGCATCTTCAGACGAAATGTTTTGTCTAAAACCGTTTTGTTTGATAGGTATAAATTGCAAGACAAAAAACGTTTTCGTATTCTGAATAAACGTTTTGTTTAAAAGCGTTTTCGTCTTATCAATGTGCTTACAGCTTCAAACATTATCAAACAATCTCAACCGCGTTGCAACGTGTCGGACGTGCAAACATGATCCCTTGTTTGAAGGCGAAACAAAATGTGAAACCCGCGAAACTATGCAGTTGCAAATTTATTTTGGACATATTCACATCTATTTTATTTGTTAATTATTAATAAAATTTAATTATCTGTGTAAAATTAATATAACGGGTTACAACTAAAAATTTGTACTAACTTTGTGTAGGGTTGTAATTAGTCACTGATCATGATTTTTAATTTTCAAATAATATTTTAAAATATATTGTGTTCTATAGTTAATTACTGCAAACAAAACTAATGATCTTTCAAATTTATGTTGTTGTCAGAAGAATTGTCAAGAAGAACAATCTACAAATTAATCATGAGAGGTAGAGTAATTAAGAAAAGTGAGTGATCTGGTCGCAAGGCAAAAATAATGACGAAAAAGAACAAAAGCATTCGAAGATCTATTTATTACTGTACACTTTCGTACTCTTTCTTGTTCGAATGGCATTATTACTTACATTAATACATTTGAGAGATCAGTTATTTTCGTTTTGCAGTATTTAACCACATCATACTCTTTTAAATTATTATTTGAAAATCAAAAACTATAGTCTGTGGTATGATTTATGATAAAAAGGATTAATTTTATGTTTGGTCATTCTTATCAGAAGACCTGTTTAAAATGAAAAAGTATCTCCAATCAACAATCCTAAATGACACTTTTAAAGACACAAAACAGCATTGATACTGTTTTGTATAACAACAAACCGTTTTTCATTCAGTCGTTTAGATTGCTCAGTGTGTGCTAAATTGCAACAAAACGATTTTGTTTTAATGAAAAACGATTTGACTGCCAACGTTTTTGATGTTCAAGTGTGTGACTTACTGTTTTGTCGAACTGCAAAACGTTTGGTATAAAAACGTTTTTGTTTGATTAATATAAACCCAGCCTTAAAGTTGGCTGTCAAACGCCGCGATAAAGGTTTTCTTTCTTAAAAACTAAGTTATTAATAACAAATACAAATTTCACAAAAAACAAGATTATGGGGCAATAGAAATAGATTTCTCAACCCGTAAAGAACGAGAGAGATGTACGAATTAAATCTGAGATTACATGTCAAGGGGTCCGAAAAATCTGTTAAATTCCTAAGCGGTCCGAGAAATTAAAAGTTTAGGAACCACTGCTATAGAATATTGAAAAGCTACCGAATCTCTTGCAATAAAACTTTATTAATTTAGAAAAGTTCTACTTTTAAAATTTTAAATGCAACAATTATAGAAAATTAAATTCTTTTATAAGGATTATATAGAATTTTAAAAAGTTTAAAATTACATTTGCCGTTTATATCGACTAACATATCTGAATTCCATATTGAATATAATATAACACATTCGACACGCAATATCGTCTTTAGACATCTATTAGAATGCATTTTTATTCGTCCTAATCTCGTTTCGACTTGGAATATATAACTACTAAATACTTCATCTATCTATTTAGTTTCATGCTACATATAATCGTCCTGTATGAAAGCCATTAGGGTTAAGTATTTAATAAATTTTTAATTTATCGTAAAAATAAAACTAATAAATGACCACATTGTTTCTAATAGCATGTTTTAATGAGAAGAACTATTATTATACATAAACGTGCACATGCAGTGAAGTAATTTAATTCTGGCGTCGAATGACATTCATGAAGATACAAAGATCTTATAAGTGTAGTAGTGCATTAGTAACTCCTTTTGTGACATACAACTAGAATAAAAACTAAGCATCTATCAAATTTATTGTGACAACCGGAACGTATTGCCATGCCGTCATTAAAGTTTCATGTAGTACATTTGTACTTCAAGGATGCCCTATCAAATGTACGTAGTGTGCTATTCTAGTAGTACACACATACACATACATTTTCGAAATTTACACAATAGCTAGTAATTACATCATCCATAGTAGGTACGTTCTGTATGTTCATGCAAAGCACAAAGTAATTTACTAATGGTGGGTTGTTTTAAAAGAAAAGAGATTGAACTAAACTTGAAACTGAAATTCGTTATTTGAAAGCTCTTTGCTTACAGGGGGGTATTATACAACTTTTAAGATAAGATGTTTTTCTATCCAATGATCCATTTTTCGACTGATTTCTTAATTTTCAAATCACGAATATAATTATAGTGATGGTTCACCAATTACAATATTTTACCATTTTAGAATTAATTTTACCCTTTCATTTTCAACTACTTCGAAATCACAGAAGATAAATCATTTACTTGATATGTTTCGTCCGCGTCCGCCGTTAGTATATTTGGATTGGTCTTTATCTCTAAAGGAAGCAAAACAGTTTTGTTTAATTCTTCAGAATTATGCAGAAGGGGATGAACTTCACGATTACTTACAGTACAAGGAAGATAACATGATATTTTCTAAAATAAAACTCTTTTTCTCCAACAAGTCAACGCATAAGCCTAAAGTTGCCAAAAGATGGAAGATACATAAGCCAATGCACTTATATAAGTTTGGATTATAATTATGGATTATAAATGAAAGTACATTTTTATTATGTTTAATTAATGATTTACATTAAATTATTTTTTTGAACAGGGACGAACCTAAAGAGTTTTTTTGGAGGGGGTTAACCTTAAAATTGCCAACTTATTACAATGAAAATACCAACTACTAGTAGGAAATTTTTTTTATTTGTACCTAACATTATATGAAGCAAAATTAGTATTTTACACAAATCTTATTTTTATTTAGAACTCTCAAACGTGTATGCAATTAGATTAAATTTTAAAAAATGAATTGTTTTAGACACATTTTCTTATCTTCTCATTTTTCTCAAATTGTGAAATTGCCAACTCTCGCTCAAAATTATCAACTTTGAGGGGGGAGCTTCCCCTCCCATCCCCCCCATGGGTTCGTCCCTGTCTTTGAATACAAATTCTTACAGAAAAATGTATCGTCCCGTATGGCGCCTCCCGGTAGCTCAGTTGGTAGAGATACCGCTGAGATAGCGGAGGGTCCTGGGTTCGATTCCCAGCCGGGGCGATATATATCTTCTATATGAATTTGCATTCAAAATATTATTTTATGGTTCATATATATATTTTTTTAATTCTGTCAGAATGGTTAATCCAGGTATCTAAAGATTTTAGAATAAGACAAAATTTAACATATAAAATATACAATTTTACAAGTAAGAAAAAAGCTTTACAGGCTAGCAAAGGTCTTCAACTCCTTTTTAACTGTAAACAGTACGATACAATTTATTAGAAACATCTAAAAAAAAAACAAAACGTTATCACGTTATCAGACTTGCTTTCATAATGATTAGAAAGCAGATTTTATGAATTTCAGTAATAAAAAAAAAATTTATAATTCGAATAAATCCGACATAGAATGCTGCCAAACTCTCTACGTCAGAGCAGTTATGACAGACCCAAGTGAAAAACAACCAAAATCAGCTGCAATTATAGGACACCTAACACGATACTCAGAATAATTTTGCCAGATTTTGGTCTTCCCTAACGTGTATAGTATGTTCGTATAGTAGTATATTGTATAGCACACTTCGATGGAACGACAGTTCGGTGCATGTAAATTTCTCCGCGGCAAATGTTCGGTGATCTTTAAACAAAAGGTTTTTTTACACCAGTAGTCTAGTTTTTTGGAATAAGCTACCCTATTATCAGACCTTTTAACCTTTTTTTATTTTTATGTACACACATACACCTTCTTAATCCCAGAGTTTCGCTTGAATTTGTTAAATTGCGTTATTCAAGTGCTTTTTATCTTTAAGCAGTGGACTATAAGCAGTATCCATTTATAAGTGTTACCTATTGAGACAAAATTCGTGAAGTGGGACACGTATCTATCAGTAGTACGATATTAAATGTTAATATCAATTTTCCTGTCATTTAATTGATTTTATAAAATCTTTGATTTTTTAAAAGTTATTAACATGATTATCAAACATGATATTCTTATAAACAATAAGGGAATTATAATAAACAAATTAAATTCTTATTACAAATTATTCCTTTATGCAGAGATTTGCAGAATTTTGATTTTAATGTTTAGTAGCTTAGAAAAATGAATTTTGTGATTGGCAAATATTGAGTTTTTTCTCATCATACTGTATTTATCGAATACTGTATTTCATCGATCTTACTGTATTGATTACCTGTAAGTACCTAAAGATTTTGTTCATTACAGTAGTACTAGGCAATTTCTCGCGCCACAGAGTCCTTGCGCCTAAGTGGTCCGCGCCGAAGTGTTCTTGCGCCGAAGTGTCCCGCGCCGAAACGGCCGCGCCGTAACGGCCGCGCCGAAATGGCCGAAATTTTTAAATCCATGTTTGTGGAGTAGAATACCCTTAATACCAGAAAATACGCTTTCTTGCAGTTTAAATGACCGATTTCTCGAAAATTATCGTTCGTACAAAACGCTTGATAGGACCTTTTCGATAGAGATGAATGATTTTCTTGATTTTTTGCATATTTGCGGTTGTCGTAGGATCAATCAATCAGAAACGAAGATATCTGCCAAGAACCAATAATCCCCCTATTTCAGAGGACTTTTGGACAAGTCATCAGGATTTTTCAGAATATGTTTAGAATGATAAAATAAAGGTCTCTACCAAAATCTGCTTCTTCACAGAGATACTTTGGGTTTGTATGTCCATTCTTACTAAACTATATGAATTTTTTGTTCTTATGTACACGTAGTATAATTACAAGTAGACGCACATTTTATTAGAACACAAACATATATTATTAATAAAAATTTGTTATACATTATTAAACACAAATATACAGGGTGTCCCACAATGCTGTTTACACGCAATATCTCCCTTATTTGAAAAGATAAAGAAATCAACCAAAAACTATTGTGAATAACTCAAAATGAACCTTCAGAAAACATCCTTAAACGCTGGTTGCATAGCAACGGTTAAGAGATCATGCCAACTTGATTAATTTTTCAAATTGCACTCTCTGTTTTTTTCATGGAAATGTATTCTTAATTTCATTCTACATACGATAGTATACCTTACTTAATTATCTAATGTGCATTTAGGGGTTGAAAAAAATATTTTTTGTAAATTGAATTTATCTTAAACTTAAAGCAAATGCTCAAAATGACCTCCTGTGGACTCTACACGGGCTTTAAAGTGCCTCAGTAGTTTCCTTGTAGACACGGCTCTAATCATATTTTTTGAATAAATAATTTATTTAGTGAATATGAAGTGTATAATAAATAAAAAATCTTTTTTTCAACTCCTAAATGTACATTAGATAATTAAATAAGGCATACTACCGTATGCAGAATGAAGTGAAGAATGCATTTCCGTGAAAAAAAAAAACAGAGTGTGCTATTTGAAAAATTAATCAAATTGGCATGATCTCTTAAACGTTGCTATGCAACCAGCGTTTAAGGATGTTTTCTGAAGATTCATTTTGAGTCATTCACAATAGTTTTTGGTTGATTTCTTTATCTTTTCAAATAAGGGAGATATTGCGTGTAAACAGCATTGTGGGACACCCTGTATATTAATAAACTTGTATTTATTAAAGAAGGTGGATACTTAGGAATGTAGTAATAGTCAATATTTTTATTGACTATTACTTAGCTATATGTTAGCTGAAGGACTTTTTTTCGAGATTTATTGGCAGCAACAGTTTTCATAATTTCTGTAAAATCGAGATTTTCATCAGTTCTATATTATGGTTCCATATATGGTCATTATGGCTAAATTACTTAATTTAGATTTGAATAATTTTAACTCTCTTAAGGTAAGTAAAGGTTATTCCCATTTGGTTTTACGTATTCAGTTTTTTGATTGGTGCCACCCCTAACAAATTGCGCCACAAGCCCGGGTTTCCTAGGTTTTTACGCTAATACAACCCTGATTATTTCTAAACAAAACTTACCCCGGTTTCACGGCCTTTTCATGGCCTTCAACACGTGTAGTGGGATTACTAATTGTTGATGTTACGTTGGTTTATTATTTAGTTTAGAAAATTTTACATAACCAAGCTTTAAGGTAATCATCGATTTTGCTTACACGCTATGAAATTTTAAAAATACTATTAGAAAAGCAAGAAAGCAATATTTTCTTAAAATACACTTTTCACCTTTTTGTATTTTAAAATATCTTTTGAACGGGAGACGCTAGCAGTCTTTTAGCGATTTATTGGATTCAGTCAATTTACTATACAAGTCCGTTCGTAATTAGCAGGAACTATTCATAAGAATAAAGTATTAATTTAAAAATCTGCCTAAAGTACCTACTAAGAGGCTCATTCCACGTAAAACCAACGTTACTTGATTCGATCACCTTTGATTTCAATTAAACTTGGTCGTTTTAAACCACTCATAAATGCAAATCAAACATTTCTATTGAAATTTTTTTCATAGCCAAATAACCCGGATTAAGTAATTTTTAGAAATCAACTACTATTAAACAACCTTTTGGACGGTTTCAGGAAGCTTGATTAAGTTCTGAATAATTTAATTGTGATTAAATTTGAAATCTAGAAATATAATTGTATAAATCACAGATCGCTTGTTAAATCTCAGACAATGAAATTTCTGAATCTTGAATTTAATGACAACTAAGCTAATCGGAATTTAATCAAGCCTTGTGAAACCGGCCATTTTAACTTTTAGATTTAGATCGTAAATGATCAAGAGTTCATTTAAAAATGTACTAAATAGGCTAATCAATTACTCAATCTAAGCCGATTGAAAACGCTTACCAAGATTTGAGCTAACTAACTTTATCATTTTTTCAGCAATTCCTGAATAGTCAAGTTGTAGAAGGACGGTAAAGTAAAAGAAAGATCATAACATTTTTTTATAATTCTAAGAGACTCCATATTAAATATTGTTTTAGAAATCTTTTTTATCAAGTGACCTGGAAATAAATAAAACTTATCATTCATGGTACTACTTGACCCTAAACGAACGACCCTACTAACTTTGGTCCTAACTGAAAGACTATGTGCCTAATATCTTTTCATCTGCTTCAAATTCTATCAAATATCTCTTGAGAAATATTCTTTATCACGTATCCTTGAAATAAAAAAAGCTATGCGGCAGCTCTGTTGCAATATGTATAATCACCAGTACAGTACACATAATATTGGAAGAAATCTATAAATGACAATTCCATTTTACTGATATTTAAAAAATTATAAAATCCAAATATTCTACTTAAAATTATCATAAATATTAACACGAATATTAAATTCAATCTGTCAAAATTACAGTCACCATTAAAATACAACACAGCAAAAAAACAACCGCTAAAAACTACGTCATCAACTACCGCATATCGAAGACATTTTGATGTTGTGCAATGTCATCTATATTTATTGGGGCGTCCTAATAAAGTAACTTATAACTTTGACACCAAACGAAAGCCTACGTAATGTTTGTTTTTATGAATCCTAGATCGCTCCTTAGTCTCTTAGTCTTATGTAGAACCAAAGAAATTATAGTCAAAATCTTTTCGACAAGTGAAAAATGATTAGTACCTATTAATAATATAATAAGTGCGTTGAAAATTATTGATAATTTTCGGGAAATATGCGCAAATGCAAGTACGTTTTGTGGAAAATTATTTATAATTTTTAATGCACAAGTTATACAGGGTCTTCATTAAGTTTGGAACCGGCTTAATATCTTCAAAACTATCAACTGGATTAAATTGAAATTTGGGGTGTGCATTTTATAAATTAATATCTATTGTACCTAATTTTTTCACCTGCTTTGCATCGTTACTTTACGAGATACACAGCCAACTTGATTTTTTTAAATAGCAATGGGGGTCAAATTTGACATCATTTGAAAGCTTATTTTTTTCTGAGTACCATTATGTAATACACGTGTTGTATCATTTTGACAAAAATCGCCAAAAAAATTAAAATCAACGGCTCTACTACTGCCAGGAAGTTAATGGAGGGCACTTCGAACATCTTGTTTAGCAAACAAAAACACCAAATGTTGCTAAATTTGTTTCAAGTTTATTTATGTTTTGTTACTTTTTTTTCTTTTTGCATTAAACCTTTTTAAGTAATAAATTTAATTTTGTGGATAAAACATGTTTCGTTGATTTTAATTTTTTTGGCGATTTTTGTCAAAATGATACAACACGTGTATTACATAATGGTACTCAGAAAAAAATAAGCTTTCAAATGATGTCAAATTTGACCCCCATTGCTATTTAAAAAAAATCAAGTTGGCTGTGTATCTCGTAATGTAACGATGCAAAGCAGGTGAAAGAATTAGGTACAATAGATATTAATTTATAAAATGCACACCCCAAATTTCAATTTAATTCAGTTAATAGTTTTGAAGATATTAAGCCGGTTCCAAACTTAATGAAGACCCTTATATTATAAGAACATTTCATAAATCAATTCAAAAATAAACATTCAAAAAACAACAAAAAAATAATTGGGTATTTTGATCTTGTTGAATCTTGATTGGATAAAATAATTTATCAATAATTAAAATAATTTAATAATAATAATAAGGTTTATTTAATCTTAAGTAATTTACTAACTATTTCTGTGCCATAGAAAGTCATTTGGTTGCTTTAACATCACTATAACGACGAATACAGAGAATTTTGTCTGTTTCCAAGAACTGGTTCCGAGTGCCGGCACTGTACTGCATGAAAACAATTTTCTACGGGTTAGCTAGAATTAAATAGTACTTAATTTCTTTTAGCCATAATTGCATCGTAAAGGAATCGGTTTTCTTGTAAAATACTTTTAGCTGGATAGAAAGACTATTCTTACAGTTGGACAACTACAGGTGCACTGTGAAAATACATGAAAAAGAAGTAAGTGAAGATATTTAATTGCCTGTGTCAACTTTTTGTAGGTCATCTGCACAGTTGATATGACATAATTATATCGAGAAAATTCAAAGTGAACGAAGAATTAAAACAAAATGTGAGTAAGTATAAAGTAAACAAAGTAAGCATGCAAGTAAGCGAGTAAGCAAGTTCAGAAACAACTGTTTCAAGAATATTGGGGCAGTTTATGAGGAGTCGTTGGGATATCTCAGCAATGCAGTTTTTTTAGATAGAAATGTGTTACTTTTACCTTATATAGACCATTAAATAAGAAATGTATTGAGATGGTATCTAATCATCGTGTTGAAAATTTAACAATTTAATCATAAAAAAGAATATTTAAATGCTATGATTAGGATCGGAAGCACCAAAATAATCAGGATTATGTAATATAAAGTATTAATGTAAGAAAAAGATATGCTAGGATACTAGTTTTATTTATTAAATAGGTTACATGCTAGGTTACAGATAGATTCATCAAGTTAAAATAGAATTTATAGGAGGGCGATTCTTATGCAAACATAACCTAAACTTTTATAAAAAGTTTTTATAGTTTTTAAAAAGGATATGAGTTAATTGTGTTGTTTTATAATAAAATATGGTTTATGTAACTCAGGTAACAAGTTTAGCATAGTTTATCCACTTTTCTTGAATGGTTATTTCTCATTAGATTTGAGATTGACGTTAGGTTGGCGTAGAAGAGAATTTTCTTTTTCCACAAAACTAAATCAGTTTCGGGTAAATATTTCACTGGAAATAGTTAAAACAGATCATTGGCTTGATGTATACAAAGTTACAATTAACTTACGGATTCCTGTATTTGTTAGAAGTCATGTCATGTAAATGATGATGTTCGGTGTGGTATTGATGTTTATTGATTTTGGAAATTTTAATATTAATTTGATGATTTTCATCATTGTTTAGAGTAAGTCACCTGGAGTAATGTATTTTTGATGAGAATAGTTCAAGTTTTATTAAGTTTATGTTTTTATTTATGTATTTAAAACTTGCAGATGCATCTTTTGATTGCAAGAACGGTGTAGTCAGACCTAGAAATTTAGTTTTTTCTAGTATGTAATTGTAATTTGTGTAAACTCCATATGATTGGGTTACCTTGTGTAACAATGTAAATATTCCACATACTGAGATAGCTATAAACCATGTAATTTCCAATGTAATTAAGTTTAATGTGTTTTGGTGACAGCTGATCGTTTCTATTAATTTTCTCCGTAATTGTTAAATTTAGACCATAAGTTGTGTTATGTTCTTTTGATTGCTTTTTTATCATCTATCTTTTCATCTAGTTAGAATTAAGATTGGTGGTAATTATTAACATATGTTTTTATTTGTGACGTTATGATTTTTCAATATTCAGAATCTTTGTACGATTTCATTGTTTTTCGCTAAACGTATAAAAGCAATCTCGCAAATGAACAAATACAGTCGATAAAAGCATAAGGGTGAACCCACGTCGACTCCGGAAGAAATTTCTGAAAATTAAAGTAGAGTTAGAGTTGACCCACATATTTTTCGTTTGTAAATAAACACCAATTTTACACAGTTGATATTTACCAGGTGGGAATTGCGATTGATTTATTTTATTTAAATCAAAGAAGATTTATTTATTCCATTTTAACATTTTGTATGGATTTGGACGGGGGAACGGCTGAGGTTGAATCACAGCTGAGTGGAACCTAATGGGAGTGTGTTGTTAGCAATTTCTTTTACTTTATAATTTTTATGATTTTGTTCTCTGATCAGAAACATTAACAAGTTGATTATAATTTCAATAAATTTGTTATCATTTTAGTTAGTTCTTCAAAGAACATATTTCTTTGTTTTTAAATTTAGTTTCTTTTTAAATTTCTTTGATATTAGTTTATTTAGTGGAACTTGTGGTGATACGCATGTCATATCATTCACAAATTAACAATTGATTTAAATAAATTAAAGAGAGTTTTTTTAAATATAATTTTGTGTTGGAATTTATATTTTTCTTTTTTAGTAAATATCATTTTGAATAAATAAAACCTGTGTTTTTATAATTTTTAAATAGTTGTTTTAATTATTCATGTGGATGCAAGTATGCAATTTATGTACAGAGTTAAAGATTATTTTTCGTCCAGATGAAGGATTCCAAGTGTGGCTTGTAGTAACTCTTTCTTTCCAGGTACAGGAATTAATAAGATCAATTTTTATTTTTATCTCATGCTCAAGTGAATTAAACTGAGTTAGCCTACTGGGAAAGGGAAAATTTATTGGGATGTTATTTTTAATTTTCATTAAAGCTAGCCAAAGCAAATTAAGTATTCATAGTTTATTGTCCGCCAGAACGTGGGGTTTTCTTATAAAATAATAATTAATATTTATTTGGTTATTTAGCGTATAACATCTCAAAGTTCAATGTTGCCCGAACTAAAATCATATTTATTATTTATTTATTGAATATAACATCTCAGTATGATCTTTGTACCATTACGGTTTGAAAACCATTAATACTCGCTAAAACTTCATGGAACACATACGATAGACAGTTTGAAACATCGGTTGAAATCCTAAGACCCTATGCTAAGTATGCTCAGTAGTAAACCTGGCGTCCCAAGCTTCATTGATACGCTGTATAATTTACG
This sequence comes from Agrypnus murinus, assembly GCA_929113105.1. Taxonomy (NCBI): domain Eukaryota; kingdom Metazoa; phylum Arthropoda; class Insecta; order Coleoptera; family Elateridae; genus Agrypnus; species Agrypnus murinus. The sequence goes on from OV816025.1 coordinate 160,779,459, forward strand.
ATATTTCCGAATGAAAGGTAACACATCTGATATAAGAAGAGTAAATTGAATAATTATAAATAATTGCATGTAAATATTTAAGAAAACATGCTGTAAGCTGGGATCATAATTTCAATTGACGCTGTTGTCGTTAACCATACCGTGGACAGCGCGTAATGCTGTAAAATGCTTTTTAAAATAATTTCCTTGGTTTGGAATAATTAACATAAATATCTAGCATCAATGATATATACTGATAAAACAGATTAATGTGCATTTATTCAGATACATTATAGTAAAAAGTTTCAGTCCTTCCAGTTTCACTAAGTAGTTAATGAAACTAGTTGTTTCCTTGTGTATTGAAAACAAGTTTTATATATCTCAAGTAGCTTTCAAATATGAATCAGTAAATAAAATACTAACTATGCAACTGGTTGCCGCCATGTACACTAACACGAGTAAACCCATAACTGAAGCAATTACAATTCCACTTAACTATGGCAACATGAAACAGAGAATAAGTTAACCTCAAAATTGATTTTAACTTATTTCCAGTAAACTTTACTGTATGTAAACGGTGGTTAAATCTAAAATCGTATTTAGAGAAGTACTAACCTTCATTAAAGTTTCATATGTGCTCTTATTTGAAAGACATTATCCTAAAATGTTGGTTATATATTCCTAAGTATAGGGAATTGCTAAATACTAGCATAATCCCCTTTTATGATATTAATTCTGATATATGATCTAGCTAATATGTTAATAGTCGCATGAAACTTGCAAACTAGTTTGTTTTTCATTTTTTAACAGTTCCTTTAAAATAAAATTACTAAGTTGTGTTTAAACAGTTTAAAAATACTACATTTTATTATGTTTATATTAACAAAAGTAGTAGTTGCTTTACGTACAAACTAAAAATCGGAATTAATTGCCTTAAGAAAAGAGCCACTTTCAACTACCATCACAATTAAAAAAACCTTTTCATTCCACCTTTTATAAACGCAGTTTTTGATACAAATTTAAGATATGCATTCTTATTTCAAACAAAAGAAGTTTTTCATTCAGTAAAAATGATTCATGTTTGTTTTCTTCGGATTTTCTTTGTATATGTATTTTTATTTTCAGAAGCCATCTATCTAGTAAAATGTTATTTAACAAAAAGTTGAAAACCGCAATTAATAGCGACGGGAGTGGGTGTTTTGAAAGGGAGCAAAGTTGTAATCGGTATTTAGTGTTCCTTTAAATATCATTTTTTAAGGGTGGATGTGGGGGGAAATTATTTTTTTAAATTTAAGGCTCAAGTTTACCCAAAAAAATTTAAAGGTACATTCAAAAATTATAAACAAAATCACAGTGGATTTACTTATATTCTAAATAACTATACCAAATTTAAAAAAAAATCATTGTAAAGGGGCCATTCAGACACCCAAATTGGTGCAAAAATTCTTAAAAAATGATTAATAACACTGTACAACAATACTTTCTCATACTTGCTTTTGCATATGCACTGTTGGTACTCCTAAAATTGTTTATTTGGTTGTCTTTTATCGATCCCATTTTCATTTTTTTGTAGATATCCTTATATGACGCTGTGGCGTATTTTCTTCGTGGGGGGGGGGTGCTGTGTAGAAATTTTTAATCAAACCACTTAGATTTTGACGTAAATCACCTGGACTATTAAAATAATTTCGGGGGCTCCAGCCCTTTAGCCACCCCCCTCTAAATACGCCACTGATATGACGATTAAGAAGTCTTGTATGTCCCTTTACCCCAAATTTGTCGTTCGCATAAAAACATAAACTATGGAAGCAGCTTTAAAAATCTAAACATCTATGCATTGTTGGGCATTGATTACCGAGACCTCTAGCGACTATAAAAGACAAAGTAAAAGAAAAAACAATAAATCTCTGTAAGTTTTTGTGAATATTGTTAATTTATTTTGTATAGAATTCGATTAAATGCTCTCCATCTTCATATTTCTTTTTAATTAAGGGTGCTAGACAAAATCCAATTTCAGATTTAAGTGTTCCATATTAGGGTATATAACGTATACTATATTTCTCTTCAAAAAACTTTAATGGCCTCAAATTTGTTGTTCAGTGTAATCCTTGTTTTTTTTCATAAATAATATAAAAAAGTGATCTCTGGTTTTAAATTAATACTCTAGCAATGTTAAAACTTGCTTACGTAACTTGTTTTGAAAAACGATGTTAATTAATTAAATTATTTCACATGTTTTACGTCAAAAATTAATTTTACAGAAATTGTACATTCAAAGTTGACCAAAATACTATTTAGGTACGTTTCATAGTATTTGAACTATTTTCCCAAAATTTTAAGAAAATTGTATGTCTAGCGACTAAATTATTGCCAAAAAACTTGCTTTTTGTCAAAAAAAACCTGTTTTTTTTGGCAATTAATAATAATAATTAATTAATAAAATTAAAAACAAGATTAAAAACAAATCATTAAAACAACTACTTTTATACAGGAATAACAAATACATCGGTATTATTTATACTTATTTTTATTTTAAAAGTCTCTTTTTCTAGCTTTTTCAGGTATCACAATGGGCCCCCCAACGTCACCGGGCCCCGGGGGCTTTGCCCCGAACTGACACATGATAGTTACGCCACTGTATCAATATTGTCAAAACAAACTCTACACACTCTATCTCCGAAACTGCATCGAAGATGTTGGTGGTTTAAGAACTTAAGAGTTTAATTTAACAATCCAGGTACGTTAGTGACCAAACAATACCAGAGTTGATTCCTCAATTGAACTTTGATTGAACTATAATAATTCGAAAATTGGAAGACGTCGACAGAAGTTCATACCAAGTATTACAATTACTTTGTTCGGTTTTTTTAGCTGACTTTCTAAAAAGAACACTGCTTATGGTCTATAAGAAGCGAGAGCAACATACTTTTTATATAGGTTACATTTAACTTTTTAATAACGACATCTTTCATGGATTTTTACTATCAGAGTCAATGGACAAAGAAGGACAACCAAAAAAGTCCTGAGCTTTTCTATTGCATCTGATACGATTCAAACTCGAAAGTCGTTACTAAATTCTGAAATTTGCACACGTTCCAATGTGAAGCAAACTTCTTAGTGGATGTACTATTTACAAGACTTGTCAAGGACAATGCCAAACGGTAGTATCGTTGACCATCCAGTATCACTGACCAGCTGACTAAAAATGACTCTTTCGCTTCTTGCTGACGCTCTTGTAGCATAGGCGTCCTAGTTTCTTGATCTACACCCGGACAGGCACGGCCCTAAAAAACACTTTTGTACTCCTCGAATGCCATGTTATCAATCTTTATTCCTTTGTTCTCTATCGGCTTGGAATGCCATATTGTTTTCCTAATCTTTATATTAACAGTAACATCTCTTATAATTACTCTGCTTTATCTATCGTTTCTTAAGCAATTCGTTTATTATGGTTGTGAATGATTTATAAATTTTCTATCTTTTGTTTATAATTTGTAAAAGGTTCTTTTAGCCAATTAGGTTCTTTGATCAACAGTCTTTGTGGCCTGTTTCCACTCCGTTTATAACTTTGATTATTTTAGTTGTTTTTCATTTACTCTGATGGTAAACTTAGGTTATATTTCGAGAATGATTAAAAAGTAAGACAAGTCCTTCCTGTTTCCGGTTTCTTTCGCCTTTGGGATGTTTTACAACGTAGTTGGTGTGTGTGTGTGTGTGCCAGAGTGTGGAAAACCCTTTATAATTTCTTGATTTGGAAAATTTTTGATTACATTTTCGCAGTTTGATGATTTGATATAGTTTACCGGTCTACGACAATTTCCGGTCATTTTTAGTTTTTGAGCAAGAATCTCGTCGTATCTTGTTAGAGACTTTTGGGAAACAACTTCGCAAGTCATACTACAGGAAACCCAAGCAAGCCGTTTAAGACCTTGAGTAAGTGATTTTTTTTCTAATCAAATCGCCAGCTAGTGTGTTTTTTAAGATTTTAGATAAATGTAAGTTTATCTGATTCGCGGGACTTTTATTTTTTGGTCGTATTTTTCTTCACCTTCTCCATTGTCTTGTCGGCAACTATGAATGCCGAACGTCCGCTCCATATTTTGGTGGGTCACGATTCTGGAAGGCTAACATTCTCCTGGAGCCAGCTGCCGCTGTTAAAGCAAAACTGATTTGATCTTTAATTCTTAATATGAATTTACAAATACAGTATTCTTTACTTGAGAAACCGATGAAGATGCACAGGCCATTTTATAAAACCATTAATTGTATCTTATTCAGATTATAAGAACGAAATCATTATCTAATTTGAATGACTTTGAATTTGTCTAATGTGTATTGTTTAAGTTATTTCGCGCATGAATACTAACGTATGTTTTAAAATACGAGTTATCTACTAATGTATGATTTATGTATATCCTTATCGTATTTATAACTGTTATTGTGTTACCTTGAAATTATAATAAAAACTTCCAATATTAAATATTAGATTTATTTGACAAAACTCATTCATTTATTTATTTATAAAACAACAACTACTCCCAGACTACTGAGATAACTACAATTATATTATGTAACAACTGTAAGTACTGTTATTAAAAATAACAAAAGGCGAATGCCATGTAAAATAAAAACATACGTTTTTGAATCCTTACGTTACTAGATAACCGTGTTTTAGGACACACGTTGTTTAAATTTCATAGATGATTGTGTTGTTTATTTAATTAATTGTTAGGTATTTGTTTATATAAATATTTAAGCACTTTTATACATAAATTTTGTTATCTTGATTTTACGAAAGCTACAACAGAATTTTACGTTACGTTTATGCGAGATTTAGTGAATTACTTGGTACTTATCTAGCCGTCTGGCTCCGATGTCGTGGAGCCGTTAAAGGATTTTTTTGTTTAGCGGTTGGTCCAGTGGCGCCTTAGTTATATATTCTTTAGTTATTAGTTATTGTTATTAGTATAATATTAGTTATATATAGTTTAGAAAAATTCCAAATTAACGTCCCAAATTTTTCTGATAATTTGCGCGATTACTAAAGTATGTGAATTGAATGAATATTTATAAAAATACTCTAAACAGTAATCGAAGAGTGAAATTTTCTAGCATCTAGTTGCAACTGAGAACAAATATTTTCAAATAATTATTCCAGACATTTGAAAAGAACTTTCAATATTTATTTAGTAAAAGCACCTGAAGGAAGGATTCAAATTAGTATTTGTTTTTTGCATTTAGCATATACTATTAATACCATTTTTTTATATAGGAAAAACGCGCTAAATTTCAGTTACTAAAAAGATGCTTAAATATTTGATGTGTTTCGTGTATTCTTCTTAATAAATTGGCAAAAGCTTAACTTAACAAGTACCTATAACTTCGCCAAGACACAAATGTGGATTAAAAATGGTTTTCGATCATTAAAGTTACTTAGTATATACAACGACAAACCGGAAGTAATCCTATAAATTCTATTTTATAATTTTATGCTGCTTACAGCATTATTCTTTATGAAAATTTGAAAGATTTTAAAACTGATGCGCATCGCATCAACTTCTCCAAACTTAAATCCGTTCTGTATGACGTAACAGAAGCACGTGCTCGAAGAAGCTTTTCAGATTTTCACCTCTTCGCAAAGAAAATTCTAGTTGCGGGATTATTTATTGATGAAACTAATAATAACATTGTACGGACGGAAAAATAGTTAAGGGAAATTATAAGAAAAAGAAAAATTTATTTTCGTTCGTTGTATTTGTGGTTTTCAATACTGTCGGTGCATAAACAACGCACGTTTCGTTAAGTGCAGAACTTTGCATGCAAAATTGGAGTCGATATTTCATTCCTTATGTATTGGAATCGCAACTCGCACGTATATCTTAAATTAAAAACAGCCTGGACTGTACCGTTATTGGAAAAGGGTGGGGAAAGATGTGTGATGCGCGCGCCAGTTCTAAATTAAACCCCGTTCTTAATTCCAACCCTCGTTAATTTGTCCTTCCTTGTCGGTGGCACTGTAATTTCGTAAGAAAACGTACGAGGATCCACACGTCGAACCCCAAAAGCGAAAGTCTTCTGGAATAATAATCAAGAGCTTTATTCCCGACCAATAAATACGACTGTAGGATTTTAAACTCATCCGCAGCACAATTATTCAAGTTATAACATATTCTGCTTCTAATCCGTACGTCTTTCTTCGTTTACCGAGCGAAGAAAATGAATCTATTTCTTTTCAGGAGGCAAAAGTTTTAATGACCAGACTGCGGAGTTCTTGTCTTTACTCATTGCATGTAAGGAGAAGGAAGAATTCTCAATCAATAATTGTCACGGGCTGGGCCCCGAGCACACACACACACACACACTCTTGCATGGACTTAATGTATGTATAACTGGCGAAAATATTATCGTGCGCGCCGCGACGTCTTCCATCTCTTTTATCTCTTTGCGTTCTTCCCGGAAAAATAGAGACATAATGAGCTACCTTAATATTCTTTCTGAAATTAACCCCTCTGTAAGAAACACGAAGGTGGCAGAAGACGCCAGAACAAGAAGACGTTGGGTATTAGCGCTTGACGGGCTCGTATGATATATGCGTTTGTATTATTACGTTCACATGTAGAACTTATATCTAAGTTTGGATTCATTTAAAGTTTCGAATTATTAATGAGTTAGACTGGATATATTCTGCTCGCATATGCTTCACTAATGAGTTTGTTTGAATTATTAATTTATTACAATTTCATTCGCGGTTACGTGTGCTAACGCGCTCTTCTTCCTATTAACATTTAATAAGTGCACGAAAAACCTCCTAGCATTTAGTTTATATTATATTGTTATTTAATCTCCAAATCCAACAAATTTACTTCTAAACTACTACTTTGAGTAAATATACAACCTCGGCGATATTTTTCTTTTTATTTGCGCCCGATCTGAATTCGTCTAGGGCAAAGGAGTAAGACCATTAACAATTGCTGATTTATTACGAAATATGAAAAATGAAAACCATTATTGGAAATTTAAAAAGCAAAACATTCTTTTATGCGTCAACATTAATCATTTTCCTTCATTTCTATCAACACTTCCTATACTACACATCGCATACCTGAAAATGTTGAATGCTATTATTATATCACTGTGTTTGGAATCCTTTAATGTATTCAGAAATGGTAACATAACATTCTTTCTTATTTATATATACTACATTCTTTATTTTTATATACTACAGTCGTCCTTCAGCGATTTGTATTTCGATTTCTGAAAATTTCAGTAATTTCAGGAAATCTAGGAAACAATAGCAATAAAATGCTTAAAAGTTTCATTACGTTAACTTCAGATGAAAACTTTCACACAATCATTTGATTGTAACTTTCTTTAAGGATACCATTAAAACTGTTAAGGATGTTACAAACTATATATTTTATTTATTATTAATAAACCTGTCAGTCTTGATAAACCTTCCACAGTGAAGTAAGTAAATTAAAAAAAATTCATTTACAATGCCCCTAAGTACTTAAAATGTATTAAAGCGTGTTAATTTTACATAGCAATATAAGGTATTATTTTTGCCCATATTACTTCATAATAAGTAAACAGGTCATTAAAACCGACGCGTCGTATGGAGCCAAAATTAATTCAAACCATTTAATTCCGTTGACTTTTGGCGTGTGTCTTCATTTAAAACGTTTCAACGACATTCTTCACGACATTCCGTAAAACGGTTGCTTTCTATGTTTGTTTCATTGTTAAACATAACGATTTAGTTGAATTTCAATCCATTGTGGTGGTTGATTCTTCTGAATATAATTATCACATTGGGGTTCTATTTGCTGTTTTATTATATTATTTTTTTATGTGAAATAGATGTATGAAATTATCTATCTATTTTTTTTATTAATGTGTTGTTTATTTATGTGTTATTAGAGGTTGCTTCCAAGTATTAATTTAAAATCTACCTGATAACTAGATCGACGTTGCTGTTATTATCAAAGACAGTTAATATCAATATAAACAAACACGTCGCTAAGCTAAATACAAAAATAGATAGCTAGATAAAAAGATTTTTTTAAAATTTTATTTCTTTGTAGGCTGTTATTTTATTAATAAATTTTTTATTTGCTGGTTTTTGAGGACTGGCAGCCTTTAATAAACCATAAAATTAATTTGACGTTTCGCCCCTCAATGGAGGCTTTTTCAAAAAGTTTTTTTTTTATTGTTATTGTGTTATATGTATAAAGACATGAACAATTTTTTTTGATTACATAGTTAAGCTGAAAATAAATTAAAACAATTAGATTTGTGAACGTGTTTATATTTCCTTTCCATGCCTTACCATTTTTAATTTTCTATTGGGTTTATTTTAATTTGAATTTATTACTTCATTTCTTTTTCTTTTGTTAGACTAGGAGATTTCTTTACATTTTGTTTTACAATCCACCTATTTCTTATATAATGGCACAATATTTACACAGGTCTATGGTTGCGCCATGGGATAACCACTCTCAGCAGTAGTTGCCAACCTAGTATTAGAAAAACTAGAAAATGAATTAATACCCACGTTAACACCAAATATCAGTTTCTATAAAAGATTCGTTGATGATTGCTTCCTAGGAATAAACAAAAATTGTATTGATAACGTATTACTAAAATTTAACTCATTGCACCCAAAATTACAATACACTATAGAAAAAGAAAAAAAAATAATACTTTAAACTTTCTAGACATTACATCAATTAGACAAAATAATGGAACATTTAAAACTAACTACTATAAAAAAAATATTCGTTCTGGTCGTTATTTAAATTTCTATTGTGACACCTCTAATAAATATAAAATATCAGTCATTAATAACTTAACAGACAGAGCAATCAATTTATCATCAAAAGAATTTCACAAAGAAAATATTGAAAAAATTTAAAAAATCTTAAAAGAAAATAATTATCCAATACTCTATAGCGAAAAATGTATAAACAAAAGATTAAAACTAATAAAAAAGAAAAATTTTATGAATAAACAAATTGACCCTTATACATTACAACCAAACTTTCTAGGTAACATATTCAACAACAAAACAATCGAAACCACTGATGACCATACACAAATAAATAAAATTATCACTTTACCTTATGTACCACTATTATCCGAAAAATTAGAAAAACATTAAAAAAAGCAAATTTCAACATCTCATATAAAAATATAATAATAAAACAAAAAAGATTTTCACAAATTTAAAAGATAAAACAACAATTAATAAACAAACACATGCTGTATATAGACTGGAATGTCAAAATTGCAATGCACAATATATTGGACAAAGTATAACATAAAAACTCAATTAAACAAAATTTAAAAAACTCCACTGCCCTAACTGAACATTGTATAAACAATAACCACAATTTCAATTTCAACAAACCCAAAATTTTACATACTACAGAGAAAAAATATAAAAATAGACTAATATTAGAAATGATAGAAATTAAAAAGCATAAAAACTCAATAAATTTTAGAACTGATAGAGAAAATATTAATTCAATATACTATAACCTAATATAATAAAAATAATTAAAAAAAATTGTATATAAATTAAATTCAACAAAATTACATATATACCCGTTCTCTAATACTAAATATTTCAACACCTGCGTATTAAACAAACCAAAAACAAAACAAAACAGCGCCATCTAACAATTTTCTGATATATCTTTACATTTGATTAAAGAAGTAAAAAGCAAATAAAAATTTAACTAATTCATCAAAAATTTACATCATCGTGGGGTTAATTATAGATCAAAAGAAAAAGTTCAATATTAAATATGTGTATTAAACAAAAAGAAATCTCCTATTCTAATAAAAAAAAAGAAATGAAGTAATAAATTCAAATTAAAATAAACGGAAATATAAACAAGTTCACAAATCTAATTGTTTTAATTTATTTTCAGCTAATAAAAATTATTAATAATTTATTTGTAGTAATTATTATTATTATTATATACCAATAGATTGTTTACAAATACAAATCGTGCATTAGTATTTGATAATTTCTGTGTTACATTATGGACGTCCAGTTGGGGTATAATTTTTTTATGTTACAAATTAAGTTTTAGAATTATTAGTAAAATATACAATAAGTGTGTTAGCTAACAACAGCTATCAAAACTCGCACAAATAGATTAGAAGAGCTCCCAGGTCTAAATAAAAGAGAATTAATTGATATCGCAAATTTTAGAAATTATAAGTTAATCTATAGACGAATTAAATATTGTTAGTTTAACTAAAAACTGTCCGACGTTGAAAATATCTTAAAATGTAAAACTAAAACTAAAGCTGTTTGGAGATTGATAAACTCAATAACTGGTAAACCAACTAATCATCAATCAAATGTGCATCAATAGAACTGAATTAACAGACACTTAAACTATTGTAAATTGGTTGAACACTGAGGTTATAACCAAGTTATATCACTAAGGCTACATAAAACACAATAACAATTCAAAAACCACCACCAATTCATCAAATACACCATTTTATTTGATTTCCTGTTAAATTATACCAGTTAATAAACAACAGTCACAAGTTATACTATATAAAAAGCGTGATGTAGATCAACGCTGTTGCCAAAACCAGCCAAAACTACTTTTACAAACGGAACCAACATTTGAGAGTCTCAAATTTAAAAATATTATATTTTCACAATAAACGTTTGAAAACTTTTTAAAAAATAAAATGAAGAATTTTTAGAAGTTTCAATACATGCCTTACATAATCTTGCATTATAAGTTAAACATTAATGAGCTATGCAACAATTACGTGCATAATGTTCCTCAATTTGAAATATTCTTCAAAATGTATATTATATATTTATAAATTGTGAAGATTTAAATATAATGTTTTTGGTCAAAATGAAACATTTATCGAATATTTCTCATCATGCTAAACTATATGGTATTTTATTTGTTAATATATATACAGATATAGAAAAACAGGTAGGAAGTACGTACGGGACTATATGTATGATAAGGAACGCGCTAATAAAATAAAGAAGGGTTTATATCGGGTCACGCCTTTGCTCTTCTTAGTTTGTTAGTGGGGAAACATTCGAGCATTAAAGTTGTTTAGTAAACCACAAACCGAGTGTTGATGTAGTTGTTAGCAATTGAAAGAGAATTTCATGATATTAAATTTTCCCAGAATTAAAAAAAGATTTGGTAAATTAGGACCAAATAATCTCTTGCTTTATAAGTAGCTTACAATTTTTAGCATAATGACTGAAAATAAAATAAATATTCTTATAAAAGCACAACCAAAATAAAAAAGGATCTAATCAAATTAATAAAACATTTTAAAAACGTAAGAGATTTTCTGCTCGATTAAAATAAATTAAAAATTCTAAATACTAATTGAAATCAATAATTATTCAAAAAACCTAATGAACTTCTAATGAATTAAGGGTTCAAATAAACCACCTGCTTCTGCCAAACAAAACCCCAATCTGTCATACAGAGATGATCTCATATTGTTTAATTGAACTGGCGTAATTGTTGCACAATGTTCAATAGTTTTTTTCCCTTAATTCTTCTAAATTAGTGGCCCTTTCAAATTTATATTTGTAAATGGTTTCTTTCAAACATCCCCATAGAAAAAATCAAGAGGAGCTAGGTCAGGCGACCTAGAAGGCCATTTTATTGTTCCTGTATTACTTATTACATGATTAGGAAATGTGTGTTCAAGAAACTGGGCTACTTGTCGTGTATTATGAGCTGGGCAGCCATCTTGCTGAAACCAAACTTCACCGAAGTTAACAGGAAGAAGTTGAACTGCAGGAATAATTTGAGTTTGAAGAAGGTCTAAATATTTTGTTCCATTCAGATTGCCGTCAATGAAAAAAGGGCCTATGATATTATCCCTCAAAATTCCTGACCAAACATTTAATTTTTGAGACACTTATTGTGTTCTCACAGCAACACTCAAGTGTTGCTGTGATTTTCTGCTGTATTTTCCTGCGACCAATAACGTACTGCGGATGGATTGTGCTTCCTGTGTAATGAAAACGATGATTCATCGGTAAATAAAATGTTATTGATAAAATTTGCATTTTCGTTCTGTTTATTCAGTAGCGTTTCACAAAATTTCATTCGTTTAAATTTGTCGTCAGGAAAAATTTCTTGAGTGGTTTGAACTTTGTAACACTTGTACCCATTTCTTTTCAAAATATTCCTAACAGTTTTATCAGTCATATCAACTTTGTTGGCAATTTGTCTACTAGAACAACGTTCACTATTTTCAACAACTGCACAAACATGCATTTATTTATTTTGTCGTTACTCATTCATCTGTCGAGCGTATGGTTCATCTGGTGGTTGGCATTTTTTACAGAAATTATTAATACATCTAAATTTTCCGAATTTTTGAATAATTTTAATAATTATTTTACGATGAAGTTGGTATCGGACGATTTTCAAATGCTACAATAAATAAATTTATTGTATCTTGACTGCTATGGCCTCCAAAATACCATTTTAAAATTTGGATTTTTTCCTCGTTTGTCTAAATAGCCGGCATGATAACGAAAGTGCAAAGTACAACAACCACACTAATGCTCGGTTTGTAGTTTACTAAACAACTTTAATGCTCGAATATTCCCCAACCCCACTAACACAAACTACATAAGAAGAGCAAAGGCGGGGCCCGATATAAACCCTTCTTTATTTTACTAGCGCGTTCCTTATCATACACACATATGGTTTCGCAGATACTTCCAAGTTCTTTTTCCACACCTGTATATCAAATTATGTTGGATATAAAAGAAAGATTTAATGAATATATTTTGTATTAAAAAAACATTTAATATTTAAAATACATGTGACAAATATCTATTAAAGGCAGGAAAAGTAGACGCCAAGTGTTTTTAACATAAAGTTTTGCCTTAAAAAACTATAAGACGTGTTCTCTTTGTCAGTAAAGAAGTCTTTCAATATTATTTACTAGCTCTGTCCTGTTAGTGTTATTAATAGTTAGCTTATAGATCCAATTTCAACCAATATTACTAAAATTAACGGTCTCAACTGCAGAATTAGATTAGCAGATTGTAAGAAATGATATAAAGGTTAATTTGCATCAAACATCCTAATGAACAAATCCTTCAAAACTGACAACCGACATAAATATTTTTTAGTGTAACAAACAATAATAAGCCCAATTTTTAGGAAACAAGCATATAGATAAAAGCATTTTTCTGGAAATAAAGAATAAGAGATTTTTATCACGACGACTAACTGGCTGGTACGTTATACTACAACCCACCACCAACAATTAACTACAAATTTAATGTAATGCTAGTAATAGGGAAAAAACTGACTTGTAATTCTCATACAATTTCAAGGTAGTTGTGAGAATGAATTGCAGGTTGCAGTTAGATAGCGATGAGGAACAGCCAGGTACAAAAGTTCCGCTCAATGAATCATGTCCGATTGGCCATGCAGACGATTTCACTCCCAGCCACAAAAACTGTCATTCACAACTATTCCAGAGTAGCACTTACATGTGATTTATTTAAAAGAACAGTACTTTGTGGATATTTTATATTTATATAGCATGAAATGAAAGTATGTAGATTGTAAATTAATACAATTTTATAAGAAAATCTATTTTACTGCCTTTACAGTGAAATGTGTGACAAACTGTAAACGTTATTACCAGATTCCACACAATTCCTGCAATTCAATCAATGTACCTAATAAATATATGGAAGAATTTTAATAATACATATATAAGAAATATTTCATTTTGTATAATAGCTAAATGGAATTACAAATTACGGAAAGGATTATATTTATGTAGGTTAATATTAATAATAAAATGCCTAATAACATATTGGCTAAAAATTGTTAAATGTTAATTGTTGCCTTTATAGTATTACACATGTATAACTAAATTAAACATTAAAAGCGTCATTAAAATCGATGAAATTTAGAAGTAACATTTTCTATTATATTTTTCTAATTTGCGTTTGTAATACGTTTATTAACGTATATCAGTAGGAGTCGTTTATGGCTATCTATAAAAGTACACTGTACTTTAATGAATTATAGGGTTATTTAGTTTTTAAGGGTTGGATGGGTAATGCGTGGAATGTGACAACTTCAAACTGCAAGTATCTGTCAAAAATGTCAACCTCCGATAAATTTTTAATTAATATCGTTGAATTGGTTCGCTGTTTGTTGATTGTTACTTACATGAAATTTCACTTGAAGTTATGGTCTATTTTTACTTGGAAAGAAGGTTAGGTTTTGGATATTCCTAATTAGTAACATAAACAAGTCTCGTACCTACATCAAATCTGCTTGGACAAATCAGTAAGTCCAATTCATGTTTGTAATTTTATGGTACTATAAACAAGACACGTATCATCGATTTAATCATCTTTGCTTTTTTTCGCGAATTTCGTGCGGAGTGCAAATTAAGTTGTATTCGCTCATATTTTATTTATTTGTAACACTAATAAAGTAACAAAAGTAATAACTAATTTATTTGAAGTGACGGATGACGACAAATGATTCAAAAACTCAAGTGGGCGCCGAGTGTTACCAACTGTTACCAACTAACACAAAATTCTCTAGACGACCAAAATATTTTTTTTGTATTAAAATAAGAAAAAAGGGGGCGCAAATTAGAAAAAATAGCATAAAATATTCGTTTTATAAGGGCATTGGCGCACTCATCCCATAGAAAAACTCGCCTGCGGCTCGTTTTCTAACTTGGGATTCGTGCGCCAAATCAACCCTTATAAAACTTGTTCTTTAATATACTATTTTAAAGGGAACTAAATATATCGAAATATTGGAAATCATCAATTAAAAAGACAGTTGCTCTTTTATCCACAAACGATCTAGAACAAAAAAATGCTGACATGCTAGTGTATACTTTTCATTAGATAATTCAACAATTGAAGTTACTAGATTTTATCAGCAACAAAAATATAGACTGCCGAAGTTACCATTTTCAAAAGGTGATAATAATAATTAATGATTTTGCTTAATCTCATAAACCATTCTATATATTTTGGCTGAAATATTGTATAAACGTACTTAAGTGTGAAAGTTGGCTCAAAGCACGCAATCAATAATACTAACATTGCTATATATGAAAGGATTGTAGAATTCAGAAACAACTAATCTTAAGTAAACAATTGCGTAAATAGTTATGGTTCTTCTATGATACTTTATTTTTGTTTAGCGACGGATACAAAAATTTGACATAAGAGAGCAAACTCGTGAAGTCGTGACTGTTTATAAAGCGTTCATTTTATGAAATGATATCAAAGAACTTGTTTCCAGAAAGTCTTGTGGTTAGTCTTCCCTTCTTTTCTTCTTTTACGTTCGCGAAAGACTTCACGCAGCTGTTTGTAGTATCTTTGCTTTACCATTGACTCAACAGCGTACGTGTCGTTTTCTACTTAATAGATTCGTTTTCGATAGGTTATCCGATAGATAGATACCTATCGAATCCGTATAACATGGTACAGAGTATGCCAAAAAGTCTGCTAATTTAACAGAGTGATCTCCAAAAAAAACGACCTGTCGCTAAATATACAAACATTAACATCTAGGAATGCTTTGCTATCTTCTATTGTACTTTAAATACGTACAAATTTCGAATATTTGCTTCTTAAGTCGATGATCCAAAATCTTAATCATGACAAACTATACCTATACCCAACAACGTAAAGTACTTTAGAAATTGCATTATCCGCGTATTAGTCAGTTTCGAAAGTAATGCCACGAATATCAAACTATTCTGCTCAAGGACCGACAAATTCTTTAATCCATTGCTCTCAAATAAACCTAGATCGGCATACGTAGCTATTTTGTCTGTGTAAGTAAGTCAATTGTTGGGCAAAATTGTTTGTTACTTACTTAATTGATAGCACGATCGAAGAGAAATGAACGGTTGAAGATTAATACGCTCGGCACGCCTTCCTTTTTTAAATGATTTGTGAGCGTTTCATGCTAAGCTGTAAAACCTTCTTAGCTCGGCCGTAAACCTGATGGACAATAAAATTCTAATAGCATCTCGTTTTGTGCGCTTATCTACCATCTACTTGCTGAGTTTGGACACTTTTTCTACATACAAATTGTTAATTTCCTTCTCAGCATTTTATATATTCTTTCACACCAAATCGAAAAAAAGTATTAATTTAGATCAGAAAAATAAGTTTTTCTCCTAATAATAATTACCTTATGTGATTTTTTAAACTAGTGTGACTGCTTGATCTAACCTAAGTTAGATTTGCCTAACCTAACATTTACTGGCCTAACCTAAGTCCAAAATTGTCTCATGATGTTGCTTTTACAAAAAAAATTACATGCGATTTATAAAAAGTATTTAAAGAGCTATCGAGTGTTATGTATATTCAGATATGAGCAGATAAATATGTGCAGGCAAATAACGCACCAAATAAGAAGTCATAAACGTCTGGTTTTCATTCCTCACGAAACGAGGTTTCAGGTAGATTTCCGTCGGCGGACAAAATGCGACGCACAAAACACGATACAGTAAATACCAATTCTGTTGGTGGAAGATTCTTTGAACGAAACATCATCTATGATTTCGTGAGGGATATCCCCAGCATGCTGTAAGCTTTTCAGTGGCGTGTTGTTCTATACTTATAGTTAATATTTAATAAACACGTTGGTATTTTATGAACGTTCTGTTTTCAACTTTTAGCACGACACTGATACACTATGAACTTATCAGACTATCGGATCTCTGCCTATCGTTTCTAAAAATTCGAATTCACCTTTTCGCTAATGGTATTGGTACGGGATATATCATCTTTTAAATCCGCTCATGGTATGGAGATTAACTTGATACTGGGAAAAGTTATAAAATGCAATACTACTTTTCTTAATAGTTCTTCTTTGCCTAGCTGCTTAAAATAAGCTCACTTGTACACAGATAGCGGGGTAACTGCTCACTCTTCAGAAACAAACCTTTTGTTTAAATTAATTTATTTGAGTATTTGTTACTATTAGTATCCATAATGTGGGTGCCCGTAATAGTGTATCCAGGGATAGTGCATACATTCTTTTGTTGCAATTTTTCCAGTGTTAAGAACCCGTTCGTTGCGAGATTAACTTCAGATTTGTTATTAGGTTGACTCTTTATTACATATACAGGGTGGCTCATAACAGGCATATCAAACGCGGCAAATAGTTAGACTTAGATAAGTCAATAGTAGTCAATATAAGTAGATAAGACAAGCAAAAAATCTCTATATTTTTCTCAGAAACGTAGTTTTCGAGAAAAATGTAAATAAATAAGAATATAATGTTTTCAACGCATACAGTAGGGTTTGTTATGTTTACGTTGCTGACCTTGCAACCTGATCCACTTTACAATACAATTTTATGAGGTCAGCCAGTCAGATGATAATTCCCAACTAACTAATATACGCTACTAATAACCCCCTACTAACTAATACTACGCCCAACTAATAACGCAGATAATTATTAACATCAACGATGTAAAGTTTGACGATGTAAAGTTGAGTAATGAGTTCTCATTACTAAAATATTTAATTAATGTAGTCAAAACAAGGTGTTATTGTCTGGGGGATTCCCGCAACGCATCACGGATATTATAATTCCTAAGGTAATTTTCAAATAAAGCCGAATGGTTTTAATATTTTTTAAATTAAATTCAAACCTGCCCACACCAATAAAATTAAATTTGAAAATCAGATAAGATCTCTGACAAATCAAATTTATTTTACAGCTGTTATTAAGCCTTGAATTTATTTCAAGTTCAAGTCTACATTCTTAGTATTATGCAGCATAAACAAATTATTTTGTCTGGCTCTCAAACTTCAAAGCTGGCACCTATAGTTATTATCACCATAAATGTGTTTATAATTTTATATGTATTTTTCTAAAAATGTCTGTCAAAATTTTATTAAAACACTTTATTAAGATTTTTTTTGTTTCAAATGCCATCAGAATTGGATTAGTCAAGTTTGGTGCAGAAGTTATAATATATCCTGTATACTCGTGCTAACAATTAGTGCTGGTTGTTATTAATTTACTATACACAATCTCGGAAGAAACAATTCACTAGTGCACTTCATTTGTAGAAAAGAATTAGTTGTATATTATCAATTCAACAATTCACTAGGTAGTCCTGATTTTTATGTCAAATCCGTTGTCACAATGTCTTCATAAGATATCTTGCAAAACTTTACCACAGTATTTAATTAGTAGTTTTGAAGAGAATATTCTTTGTGTGTAACAATTCATACAGTGGTCCATGGTCTAAAGTTACCAAGAGTACATTGCAGTTACAACGAACTCTTATTAATAAAAGACATAGAGGAGAGCTGAACTACAATATTTAGAAATCAGATAATAGAATATTATCGTAAAATTATTTTAAGTATAACAGATAAATATAATAACTATTATACATAAATTTACTCTAAATATAAAACAACTCTTTTGTTTATAATATTTAAATTTGAAGAGTCAACTGTTGAAATCTTCTAAAACTAATGTCTCATACCTTCATTATAGCTTTTCTGTATATGGGAGCTCACTATACGTTAAAGGTTATGCTGTTATTATCAAAGATAATATAAATATAAATCAACATGTCGCTAAGATAAAAATACAAAAAATTAATAACTAGATAAAAATTAAATATCTAACACTTCCAGTAACGAAGAATTACTGAGCTCAATCTATTCATTTATTAAAGGTATCCTGTGTGTAACAGAATCACACAATGATTCCCCCAAAATAATATAAAATTCCTACATTTTTGTAATAACAAACGCAAATTAGACATTTTAGAAGTTTTCGAGATATACAAAAACAAACTAAAGCTACGTTCAATAAATGAACAGATTGATCTCCGTAATCTTCCGTTACTGGAAATGCTAATATTTAAATTTTATAATTTTTATCCAGTTATCTATTTTCTATATTTAGTTTAGCGACGTGTTTGTTTATATTTATATTACCTTTGATAATGACAGCTTAGCTGTCGAAATAATTGTCAGATACATTAAAATAAATTTGTGAAATTCTTTATTAATCTAATTTGTTTATTTCATGGATTATGGAGTTTTACCAAATAAGGCTAAAAAAATAAACAACATACACATTATATAGCAGTCTACGAATCTTTATTCACCTGATTCATATCTTCACCTTATTAAATTATTAATAGTTACTATTGTCGCTTTATTTTGGGAAGTATTTGAATGTGATGGGAGGAATGTATCTATTAGTATCTAATTTTCTTTTTGTATGATTAAGCTCTAGTGTAACAGACCTTGTTGCAGAATGAATTAGGAATTTTAGTTGCAAATGAATTCACATTATTAACAGAAAAATACCTTAATACAGTTCTGTTCAGTCACATATATCCAAGAACACAGATACTTTTTTTTTATAAAAGGAAAAGATTTTTTTGAATGTATCATAAGAAAGCAATAATATCTTAACCGCAAACTTCCTGACCCGCTCACACAACTGCTACTGGTCATGCATTGACGGCTGCTGTTAGATATACTCTTTTACTTTTATTATTGTTTAGTAAATTACTCTGATTTATCGAGTATCTCTTTTAATGAGTACTCTCTATTACTTGATTATGTACATAACCTAGATCTTTTTTTTTGTTAATTTACGTACATATAAAGAATAAAGAAGTTATTGATGCGTTAGACTCGTGTCTATTAACGCCAGGAAGTTCGAGTTTATCGTTAATTTGGAAAAAAATGGGTAATGACAAAAAGTAGAGTGTAATTATAAGATAGCAGAAATAAGGAATTTTTTATCATTTGTAGATTTATCTGTCAGATCTAGAAGTGGATATTTACATGCAGGTATGTGGAAAGGAAATGAACAATGTTATCCACTGCTTGACGTGAAATTAACTTGTATGGATGGATGGATTGTTCCAATCTTCGTTTCTGAGAAGATACTTTTTGTTTGTTAGTATAAAAATGCTGTTCTTCTCTATTATAATTTTTAATACCTACATATAAAATAAGCTGAATCTGATCTACTGCCCGGAAAGATGGTACAAAAATCTCTTGTGCTTTATTCTGTATTAATATCATTTTTAAAGATTTCTTCCAAAATTAATTAAATGATGACAATCTACCGAGTATATTAAAAAAATGTATTTACAAGGAAATGTCGGTTTGTGTACATAAGGGTGTCATAATTGACAACTTTCCGGTCGCCAAGTTGTCAAAACATCCACTTATAATAACTAATGGCTGGGCGGCTAACGATGACAAATCTGTTTCTTGTGACAAAGTTCTATTTCGCAAACCAAAAGTATCTATAGGGCCAGCTTTGTTTTCTTTATAATAACCGCATGATTGTATCTAGCTTTTGCATTTAATTTTGAACCAAAGGCACCTGTTAGAAATAATTGAGACGGGAGGATAAATGAGGTTATTAGCTATAGTAATTCTTAGTTGATTACCACAATACTGTTTGGTTCAACAATAAAAGCAAGCACTTTGCATACAAACCGCAAACAAAAATTAGGATATGATGCCACTGACGGGTTGAGCTAGTAGACTATTTGGTATCGTTCAAACAGTTGATAAATAAACAAATACAAACAGGCAGTCTATCTAGAACATATAATAATTTAAATTGAAATTAAATATCATCGAAAGTTATTGCTTAGGATATATTAAATTAACTAGTATATTATATTATACGAGCTCACAGATTACAAAAAATACTTTTTAGTTATAAAGTGTGAGGTGTCAATAATAAAAGTCTTCAGCAATAATGAACTATGTTGAAACAATTGCCAGGTTAAAAATTTAATAAAACTTTAATAAAATAAAACAAAACCCTACTTGCCACATAATCTAGAAAAACTCCTTTTAGGATAAGTAAGGTTCAGTTAGATTCGCAATGTTAAGTAACAGATTGTAAAAAAAGAGATTTTTAAATTAATAACAACCCCTATTTCATTGAATTTTAGTTGCTAACAGTAAAATTTCTAATCAGTAATGAAAACGTCATTGCATTGAACATTGAAATAGTCATTTTTGATTCTAGCTTGCGAAGTATCGCTTTTGCATTCAAGAATGCAGTTTTTTTTCGAGCGCTAGCGATGAAAAAACAATTTGAGAATGCAAAAGTGGCTTCGCAACCTGCATCAAACAATATTTTTTCAAAAACAGCTTTGAAATATTGTTAAAATTTTTAGAAATTAGTGTTAAAATATTACGACTTAAGTATAAATGATGTATTAAAGCGAAATTTATTTTTCAAGTGCTGAAGAATATTTGTCTCTTGAAGTATTGATAGCCGCAGAAATTCCAGTATCGCAACTTATTCCTCAAAAATCTGCCAGACAATATGAAACAGCTTATAATGACTTCAAAAAGTGGTACATTGAAAAGAAAGTTAAGAAAATATCTAAAAATGTGTTCCTGGCTTATTTTGAATACAAGATCGTGAAAGTGAAACCTTCAACATTAAGGTCAATTCACTCAATGTTAAAAAGTACATTGCATGTTAAAGAAAATATTAACATAAAAAGATTCCCAAAATTGACCCCCTACTTGAAAAGTAAATCTGTTGGATATCGACCAAAGAAGTCTTAAGATTTTGATGGAAGTAGAAATCGAAACATTTATACAAGAAGCCCCTGATGAATAATTTTTATTAATAAAGGTTATTTTAATAATGGGTATTCACGGGGATTGTAGAAGAGAAGAATGACTAAACATGACAGTTCAAGATATAGAAGACAAAGGTAATGCGGTTATCATTAAAATTCCTGGCTGCAAGACACGTACTCAGATGACATTTGTCATTTCAGATGTATTTCACACAACACTCTGCTTTGCGCTCTAAGTTTACCCAAACTTGTAGATTTTTCATTAGATATGATAATGGGAAATGTGCCATCAAGTGGTTGGTACTAATAAAATAAGAACTACTCCAAGAAAAATCGCTGCGTATTTGAAATTGCCGCATCCGGAAGACTATACGGGTGACTGTTTCAGATGATCTTCTGCCACGATCTTAGTTGATTCTGGCGCAGACCTTCCCTCCATCAAAATATATGGGAGTTGGAAATCTACTTCAGTGGCGGAAACGTACATTGACGATTCTATTAAGAATAAAATTCAAGTTTCAAATAGAGTATTTTCGAAAGCGGTTGAGATTTCTGATTCAGTTGCTCCGTTAGCATCGAAATATTGCTTGATATTCTACCGAAAAATAATTCCTGCACCATAATTGGTGGTTCAGAACAAGATATGGTTTTAAGAGTTTACCTTACCTCCACGTCTGGGATAAACTTGATCGACTGTAATATTGAAAACCTCAAAATTGCAATTTTTGAACAAAGAAAATAATTGTAGTTGATTAGTTTGAATTGTAAAATTTGTTCATTTGAAATAAATAAATTTTCTATGTTTGAAAAGTA
The DNA here is from genome assembly GCA_929113105.1 of Agrypnus murinus. NCBI lineage: Eukaryota > Metazoa > Arthropoda > Insecta > Coleoptera > Elateridae > Agrypnus > Agrypnus murinus. The sequence continues at coordinate 160,801,902 of OV816025.1, forward strand.
GTCATATTATTGAAGCAATTTATTCAATTCCTATAGTAGCTAAAGTTTTTGAAAAGCTATTACTACAAAGACTAATCTCAATCATTGAAGACAACGAGTTAATATCGGCCCACAGTTTGGCTTCAGAAAGATGCACTCAACAATTGAACAAATTCATCGTGTAGTGCAAGTAATTAATAAAGCCTTTGAAGACAAACAATATTGCTTGGCGGCATTCCTGGATATTTCACAAGCCTTCGACAAAGTGTGGCAAATGAGACTCCTATGTAAATTAAGAACACTTCTCCTTCTGAATTACTTCCTAATCCTGCGGTGCTACCTCCTTAATCGGCACTTCCTGGTCAAATATGAATCAGAATATACAAGTCTCTTTCCGATAAATGCTGGTGTGCCTCAAGGCAGTGTCCTCGGACCACTGCTTTATTTTTTATACACCGCAGACCTACCGACCCTACCGGAAACCATAACAGCTACATTCGCGGATGACGCGGCAGTCATGACCACAGACTCAGACCCAATTGCAGCCTCACAAAAATTGCAAGATAACCTAACTACTATTGAAAAATCGTTATCAAACTTGCGAGTTAAAGCAAATGAATCCAAGTCCATCAACGTGATCTTCACCATGCGCAGAGGGTCCTACCCCCCTAGTACAGATAAAGAACAACCCCTTACCCCAAAAAGAAGAAGCCAAATATCTTGGGTTATACCTTGACAGAAGACTCACGTGGAGAAAGCACATCTTCACTAAGCGCAAGCAGCTTTGATTAACTTTATCCAAGGTGTATTGGCTACTGGGACGTAGATCCAAGCTCTCAATAGGTAACGAACTCCTGATATACAAGGTAATACTTAAACCCGTATGGAACTACGGTATCCAGCTCTGGGGCACATCTGCTAATTCCAACATGGAAATCTTAGAACGCTTCCAATCGAAAGTGTTGCGCATGATTGTGAACGCACCCTGGTTCGTGTCCAACGCGGCGATCCGTAACGATCTTCATATGTCAACAGTGAAAGAAGAAGTCAGTCACCATAGTGCTAAATATAGTGACCGCCTTAGAGTTCACCCCAACACTCTAGCAACAGACTTAATGGTTCCTCTAAACCGCAATAGAAGACTTAAAAAATACACGCCAAACGACTTGCCTATCAGATTCCATACCTAAACAAATTATTAGTTTTGTTTTAGTTTTATATTAGTCTTAAGGTCTAGCTTGTAAGTTACTTTGTACCCAATGAAACATAAAAAACTTAGGTGACTACTGTTACAGTCCTGTAACAGTAGTATGCTCCTGAGCATACTACTGAGTATACTTCTACATGTTAAGATGAACAGACCAAGCAATTTACTAAATGTACAAGTACAGATTGTAAATCAAATGGGATTTCAATTGAAAAAAAATTATTCAATTAAATTAATAAGTAATACCTGTGTACAAAAAAAGACTTTTTTGTTCTAGAATAAAAGAGTCTTTTTTTCTCCTACATGTATATCATCTGTTTTCTTCGCGTTTCACACCATGGAAAAGTAGGCAATATCAGCAAGCACTACGGATATAACTCCATATCCACACGTGTGTGGATATGAAAACAACCAATCAAACGGGTTCAATTGGACATTTCTTCATTTATAGTTAATTTATTGACAACTCCCTTCATAGATATAAAAGTAAAAGTAAGGAAAATCAATGTTTTCTTCATTAACTAATACTTAAAGTATTGCATTTTAAAGCAGTTTTAATAATTCTCTTAAAAATTGTACAATTACAGGTAGATTATGCAAACCACATTTTAAAAGCCCAGGTTAATCTCTACATTCGATTTCTGAAAAGAGACAGGCGATCTATTTATTAGTTGTTTTGTTTAATCGAAGAAAAGATTTACTGTACAACTTGAGTGAAATACTCATATCGTCCACGGACGATTGATGCACTCCGCCTTCGGCGTTGTGCCTTAAACATCCTCCTCGTGTGATATGGGCATCCTTTTTACTTACGTTGTATAAACTGCTATTTCGTTCCAGTTAACTAAATCGTCATTTTGTGTCTGCATATATTATAAAATTTATTAAATCATTTTCACAGAAACTTTGTTGTTAGAAAATATAATAATACATTTTTGATATAGATAAATAGCTTCTCAATAAGAAATAACTTATACTTGATTGATATTGAAGTCGTTTGTAAATTTCTATTAATATATTCTTGTTTGTAACTTCATTAATTATTGTCTTTCTGTATAGTTTTATTAAAAATTCTGCAGGCGTTCCCAGCATTTTAAATGTATTTTGTGTAAACAAAGTTTGACATTTCCAAAAAATGCTATGGGTACATACTTACCCTATTTGGTTTTCTGGGTTACTAACGAACAGTGGTATCAGTGTTTTTCCATGTTAATGCGGAGTAGAAACCTGGAATTCCTTCATGCAATAAATAAGTACAGTACATGCAGTCGCAACGTGACTTTCAAAATTATAACGCAGCAGAATATATTTATACAATTTCACTACTTTTGTAGTGAATTTGTCATCTAATCTGAAATATTTAAATCACTATTTGATTAACATGTCAACTAGTAGTAATATACGACTATGTAAGTGCCCACTATGAACTAAAACGAAAAATTATGCAAAAATGTAATTTTTTCGTGTACATGGCTCCATTTATAACCTTGGATTATAACAATCTCCACTACCTATAAAGTATTTTAAAAATTTCCTATTTACATAAAATAGTTGTATTTTTTATGAAAAGATCTAAATTAAATAAATAAATAAAATTAGTGGCAGTTCTTTTTCAAGTCTTTATCGCAGATCACGATAATGAAATGCTAATTTTAGCGAGATTATTTTAAAGGTGCCCTAAAAAAGCTCTAAGCCAGTAAACATTCCGTTACATTACAGCTGAATCTGATGAAGTTGTTTGCGTTTTTCGAATGAGAACATTTTTTAAATGCGAACAGAATGTAAGTTCTAGATTGCTATCGATTTACTGTAAATAAGATGAAAATTAAAGTTTAACTCGTTTAAAAAAAAATTATTGAAAACATTTCAGATAGACTTAAACTATTTATATTTTGAGATCTTAAAATGTTCATGCACCCCAAAGCTTTGAAGTTCTAAAATGTCTAAACTAGTTAGTTCTGATCCTTAATCTTAATTGATTTATATGTCCAAAAGGTTTACATGTCTCGAGTTTCAGAGATTCAGAAGTTTCAAGACGTAAAGTAGTAGATATATGTGGTAGTTCTTAAGCTTGGGTTGTTTAAGCACTGCTTATCTATCATAGCAGTGGCGACTGGTATATAAGACCTGCCATGCAGCAGCACTGACTAAATTTTACAAAAGTCATTACCAGTAATCAAAACTGCAAAGTAATTTCGTTTCTGTATTAAATAAAATAGCATTACATTATATTTCCAAATTAGACATTAATTAAGTAGCGAACGAAAACATCTTCCAGCCACAATTAAAATTACATAATTTTTGGATTTCAACTTTCCGGGCTGATAAATTTTTAGCCCGGTTCGAGTTACCGAACAACGTGCCGAACAAATACCCGGTTATAGTTGAAGGCATTAATAGTTAGGTCGAAACCGGGCTGCAGGTGTTAACGGCAAAACTTGTTAGTGTGTGTTTGTTTCTGTGATCTGATGTGTTGATGTATAATGTTTTGTTTTTTATCGTTGTAAAATTACCTAAATTCAATATGAATTCTGTTGGTATAATTTTGTTTTTTGTCAATAAAATTTTATTTATTAATCAGTATAAATAATAAAATTGTACTAATATATTCTTAGTGCATATTTTTTGTTAGCTAGTTTCTTCGTCCGATTAGTAACCTTTTTTATTGTAAAATGAAAGAAAATGTGAATACGTGTTTAAGTTTAACAAAAAAAGGTTTAGTATAAAAAAAATTATAAAAATGCAAAAATTATATTAAATTGTTATTACTCGACTAAGAAATGTTTAATTATTAACTAAAAGAGCACGAATTGTTAATCTTGATCTTCCCATTTGAATATTTCTTATCTATAAATACTTACTTAGCTATTGGTGGAGGTTTGACATATTTTAGGCACCTACTGTTTTGTTAATTCAATATGAATTCCGTTGAAGCACCTTTAGAAATCTTCTTTTTATACTACGCAGCTTTGAAGACAAACTTGAAGTTAAAGCATTGGAACGGCCTACGCCTACATTTAATTTAAATCAAAGTGGAAAAAGTAAAACAGTTTTCATAGAAGACAAGTGAATAACAAACTTTATGATGTTACGTGGGTATCTGCTTGTGAAATAAGCAGTGCATTATTTTGTTTTCCATGCATGTTGTTTAAAGGTGGACCTTAATTGACTTTATTTGCCGCCATTAATAAAATTAAGATCAGACTTCTCATTAATTTAGAGTTACTTTTTCTGGAGCTCTTACCCCTAAAAACTCACGAGCCGACACTGCATCATAGTAACGATTTTCAATACCATAACCAAAATTCCATACACAGGGTATCTCCTTTTTTTAAGGTTGAAGAATGCTTCAGATTCTGAATATCAGTTACGGAAGTTCTGGAAATGATAAATACATTTTGAAACTGTTAGAACTCTTAAGTTTCATAGCATCATGATTATATTCTATAAGAGCCTAAGAGTTCGTAGATTCTTCGACTTTTTGCAGTTTGCGTACAACAGAATTTTCAAAATACTAACTTATCATTAACATTAGCTTACGAATTTAAACCCTTAGAAGTTGCAGAATTGCACAATTCACAGCTACATGCATTTTAGACTGATCTTTAGAATGTTGGATTATCAAATTAGCGTGTCAAAATAGTATTTGTCAGTTTCAGATAGGCAGGCTTTCGTATAACATTATGTGACAGATTCATAGATTCTTGATCTTCTTCAGAAGATTCTTCTTCAGAAAATTGAGTTGAAAAAAGAAAAATACCGCTTTGATTTATTGCAAAAATTGTGTAATTGTAACAGAAATATTTGAAAAAGGTACAATACTGATACAATTATTATAATCAGTAATTTTTCAACGGACCCCGCACGGAACATACGGTAATTGGCCCTCGGTTAAAAACTTTCATACTCCGGGATATTATCCAGAAAACGATGCTGATCAAAAGTCTCCATGGGCCCGAGGTCCGAAAATGCGATCCCGGGGAGCTACCTTCATCGGAATCAACATAATAAAAATGCGCAAATACACCCCCTTCCTTGTGATTACCCATTGTATAGATATCTATACCACATAGATAAGTCATATATCATATATATATATATATACATATCATATATGTACCACATATATATATATATATATATATATATATATATATATATATATATATATATATATATATATATATATATATCTATCTATATATATCATATATCATATATGTGACGGAATACCGCTATTATCCGCAGTTCGACTGTTCTTGAAAAGAAGAATTGTGAAGTCGAGATGTTGTCAAAGGACAAGCAAATGAAGGCCCGAAAGGAGGCAAGAAGAGTAGGGAAGTCAATATTAAAAGAGCATAACAGAGATCTTAAAATGAGCTAGACGGGAAGAGAGATGGGGGGCCGAATTCAGATGAGATTTCTATTTATTTACCGGACATGTACATTCATGTTCTCGTTTCTCGCGATACAGCCCAACATATACACACGTGAGAAAAGTACAGTTTTTCTTGCTAGTTAATTATCAATAAATAATAGAAGCGTGAAATCAGGTGTTTTGATATATATACTGCAGAGTTTCTCAATTCGCTGGTGATTCTCAACGAAACCACTTTTTGTCCAGGTTTACTATTGACGCAGTTGACGTGTGAAGATTTGTTAATAGTTTTGTACTTTGTGCTAGGATTAGTTTTTTTTTTAATCTTTGGATAGTGATTGAAAGATGGAGGTGAGATTGCGATGTTATGTGTGCAACCTATTAGGCGGACCTCGACAAATGCCACGAATTGGCGACGATGTTGACAAGCAACAAATCGCAGTTTCACGACGTGCCGCAAACGAATTCGCAGACCTTGCCGTTCAAAATGATCACCGAATTTGTTTCAATTGTAATCAATCTGTAAATAATGAGATTCGATTGATTAGAGAAAATCCCACACATCTGAGATTGAACGTGCTGAATCAGAAGGGGGAACGTGCGTGTTTCCTCTGCAATGCACCTAACGAGAACATGAATGTACATGTCCGGTAAATAAATAGAAATCTCATCTGAATTCGGCCCCCCATCTCTCTTCCCGTCTAGCTCATTTTAAGATCTCTGTTATGCTCTTTTAATCTTGACTTCCCTACTCTTCTTGCCTCCTTTCGGGCCTTCATTTGCTTGTCCTTTGACAACATCTCGACTTCACAATTCTTCTTTTCAAGAACAGTCGAACTGCGGATAATAGCGGTATTCCGTCACATATATGATATATGATATATATAGATAGATAGATATATATATATATATATATATATATATATATATATATATATATATATATATATATATATATATATATATATATAGATATATATGTGGTACATATATGATATGTATATATATATATATATATGATATATGACTTATCTATGTGGTATAGATATCTATACAATGGGTAATCACAAGGAAGGGGGTGTATTTGCGCATTTTTATTATGTTGATTCCGATGAAGGTAGTTCCCCGGGATCGCATTTTCGGACCTCGGGCCCATGGAGACTTTTGATCAGCATCGTTTTCTGGATAATATCCCGGAGTATGAAAGTTTTTAACCGAGGGCCAATTCCCGTATGTTCCGTGCGGGGTCCTTTAATCAATATCCAAATTAAACATATTTATTCCCAATATGTACCTACGTACAAAATATCAATGAAGACATGTATTATTTGGGAGGGCAAAGTCTAATATTGTATTTCTTACATGGAATACAAAATATTTATACCGTTTTTTGACGATAGCCTTGGAAGTGTGATCGCTTATTGAGCCCTCCAACTTTTCAGCTCAAACAATACTACTACTTACAACTACTTATTACAACGGGATATAGATAATATTTACAAATGGAGTATTGATAATGAACTATACTTTAACATTAATAAATGTCACTTCATGAATATTTGTTTAAAATCAACCAAAATTCTTTATAACTGCAATATGACTAATGTACAGCTAAAAGAAATTCATGCTGTAAAACATCTAAGGGCACAATACCACTCTAAACTTAAGTTTGATTGTTAAATTAATCACATGAAAAATGAAGCTTTATGTAACTTAGGAGTTATTATTAGACAAGCTAAAAAGTCTGAACATATAAAAACTTTCAAAAGCCTTTACTTTACTTATGTAAGGCTTGAATTAGAATATATAGATATATCTATAATATGGTACCCACATTATATTGATGACAAGCAACGACTCGAAAGGGTGCAAAATAGGTTTCTGCGATTTCTGTATTACAAAAAGTTCAATCGCTACCCTGATTATCGAACTGTTTGAACAGTAACTGTGCATAAAATGTTTTATGTCCGGTCGGGCGATTTTGACCCGGTTAAGCGCCTGTTTTTACAGCGTAAGTTGCTCGATTAGAGAATTAGGGTTGTAAAACTTTTAAGAACCGCTCAAGAGTGTTTGGAAATAAAAAAATGGCTACCCTTGTTTACACCGCACACGAGGCTGAAACCTTATTCTAGCTGGTCAAAACTCCAAAAATCATTGTTAAAATCAAAGGTATTCTAAGAAATAGTATTTTAGTAGAAAGCCTAGTGAACTCGTAACTACCTGTCGTTTACCGTTATGGCAAATAATAACCATAAAGAAAATTCGACAATCCCGGTAAAGTGCAGTTCAGTGTTAACCCTTCCGAAGGCGCCAATCTAATGTAGATGTATTTGTAGTTTGTTCATTAACGTGAAAGTTTTTTACTACCTTACAGGACAACACACCCTTAACAAATTTTATGAATTTGGCCATTGAGGCAGGATTATTAGGTGATTTCGATTATGCACAAAATCGGACAAAAATTATTAAATTGTTTAGGAACTATTTACACCTACGATCTGCCTATTTAACAGGGTGCTATGACTCTATAAGCCGTCTCCTCTTGTACTATTGCCAGATAAATAATGGGCACAGTTGAATTATAAAAGTGGTGTATTTTTAAAAATTTTGGCATATTACACCGAGTTTTGACAGAGACAGTTTCAAATTTTATGTTTTTATTACGGAAGAGAGTCCTATTTAAACAAGAAGAATCTACCGCATTATTTATCTCGCAATAGTACATACGTGTACACACTTTTTGTTTTGGCTATAATTTCTGTAATATATAATAATTTTTGTAATAATAATGAAAGTTAGGGCCGGCGGTGCACGAGTCAGTGCATCACTCGTGTTCCAAGGGTCGTGGGTTCGAATCCCACTTGGGGCGACGGGATTTTTCTAATTGGAAAATTCCGCCACCTCAACTATGAGTGTGTGTATTCGTGTTGCATGTTAGATGGGGGACAGATGACCTTAGCAGTTGGTTCCCCCGTAGTGTAGGCGTGAAATAAAAAATAATGAAAGTTATGAAATAACTGTAATAATTAATCTTGAAGTAATTTACTGTATATTCTAGTGTAATTATTATTTGTTGGGCATGCATATCATCATTTAAGTCACACTAAAAAATAAATTACTGCATGTCTCTATGTAAGTAGGCGGGAGTCTATTTTGAAGCAAATAAATAAATAAATAAAAATAACAACTGGTTGCGCTTCGCTAAATTTTATTATTTTAACACCACACGCACATCGCAAACATGTCACATCACGCACACACATCAAGTTTTCTTAAAAGGTTAAAAAACAGAAGAAAAGTGAGGGACAAAAACTAAAGTGACGCATTTTCATTGATATACGCTAAAACTATATAAATATTGGGAAAAGTTAGATCATTTAACCATTCAAAACATTGATAAAAACGCTAAGAATTTATATAAAAGAAGACAGCAACATTAATCCGCAGCTGCCCACTTGCCCCATAGTCTCCCGATGTTTTAAGAACAAAAGGAACGTCGGCTTCTTCAAGATCAATAACCAGCAAACTGATACATCGACGAGAACCACAACAAGTAAGTCTCTATCAGTACGCAACAACAACTATTATATTCGTTAAGGCCTTGTTGTAAATCGAATAGTATAACTCAATGGTGCTTCCAGATTATTGGTTTCAATTAATCATTGATCCTCAAAATTATTACTTAAGCTAATGACAAAATTTAATAAGTTTAATTTACTAAACACACCTAGGTATTACTAGACAATTTTTGAATACATTCCTACAAACGAATGACAGATAAATTGTAAACGAATTATTTTATATACATTTTAGTATTGTTTGACAGAAAAGTGAAATTACGTACATGGAATATAAAAAAAAGTAATTTTAAACTATCAATTATGTCGCCACTTGATTACACTTAAGGTGAGAGTATAGAAAAATTTGTATTTGGCTGTTTTTAGATCGGTAGCAGATTCGGGTTCATAGATAAACTTTGTTTAGTGCTGTACCTTCAATGTTCGTAACTCCATCGATTGTTAATCTGATACTGTAAATTAGTCCTAAATATACTTAAAGCATATTATGAACAAGTCAGTTAAGACACAAACAGAACGGAGAAACCATTTTCCTACTTGAACCTAGTTAGGAAAAGAAAGTGGAAAAATCTTAAAAACAGATAACAATAATCAAAAATAGATAAATGAGCATCAAATTTCGGAGCTGACTTTTGATCACATAAGCAACTCATTTTACTAAAAGCCTTTTCATAGCTGCATAACTAATGAGTTATTTTTAAATGTGATAAAAAGTGATTAATAAGAATTGAAAACCAAAGTTGTCGATAATAGACTGAATTTGAACTGTCATTTTTTCTTCATCTTCGTTAACTTATATCTTAGAAAGACAGAAATTATTCTAAGTCATAACAGCTTATTGCGCGATTGGTAATATTAACACTGCAAAAATATTTCTTTGTTGCTGCTCATGAATTAAAATAAAAATCAATGCCTCTTGCATATCAAGCATTAGGTTGGTTAGGTATTTTTACATAGAATTAAATGCATACTACACGGAGCTTACCTTTATTGGAAACGTTCAATTAACTTATAGAATGTGTTCATTACATTTGTTAAACAATTTTAGAGTTTCAAAAAACAAATTTATAAAGAATAAGTACGCTACTTAAAAATGTACCTAACCTAACACAGACAATTTGAGTAGTTATCATTGTGTTGAAAAATGACGATAATAGAGATAGTTTGTGATTTATCAGAAAATCCTGAAATCTCTCTTTGTCTGAAATCCCTTATACTGTAGTAGATTTGTTAACCACTGAAGTTAAATAAGACCCAAAGACAATTTAGCACACGTTCGAGTTTAGTTAAAGCAATTTTAACAGCAGTAATATTCGTAGCGTGTGTATAAGATCTATCGTGAGTGAGTTTGGTTTGAAATATCTTACCTATAAGTTCGGATAAGATTTGTTTCATATTATAATGGAAATCGCTAAGCGTGAACCACGCCGCATGTCATTCTATGACTGGAGTTTTATTTAGAAATCTGCTTTCTCATGCGTTTAGTTACCTTCTATTGTATTATTAAGGGAGTGCTAATGTGTATTGTTGCCATGTTATGTGCTGCCTCTGATATTCTTAGATTTCTATCGATTTTCATATTTAATAATGCAAATTAAGTACTATTTTCCAGTAATTGTTACTTCAAGCTTACCTTCTTACCTCAAGTTATTATTACCTTATTACGTTATTACAAATCCGAACATATCATATACTGGATGCGGTAACAATTTACAGAACCAAAGAAATTTATAAAATCGTCGAAAAAAGAGCATTAAGAGTCAATTATGTGAAATCGATATATATTACAGACAACTTATTGGTATAATTTTCAGCAGGTGTGATCATAAAGCGTGTTGTACAAAGCTTTCTGATGTTTCCCATCACCGGTCTCTACTCAGACCATGTAGCAAAACACATCCTGATTTGACAGCCTCTACGGGCGAGTTAATGTCACGGATGGCCGAACAGACGCGTATGCTCGACATACGCAAGCAAGCTTTCATGTGTGACGATCATTTATTGGTTCACGTCTTTTGTCAGATTCTTTGTAATTTCGCTTTGATCGAACTTGGATTTCGAGATTAACTTTTTTGTATTATACTGAACTTTTAATTGCATTTTGTTGATGACAGGATTTAATTTTTAAAACGTGCATCAAATGTTAACTTGTACCTTAGAATCTCAAAATTATAAACCTATAAAAGAAAAAACTTTTATGTTTGTTATCTATTTTGGATTGTAATTATTATCAACTGCTAAATAAATAATAGTTTGTTATAATGGTATACTTTACAACAAGAGATGGAATATTTGTCTTTTTAATGAAAATTTGTCCAAAACCGTGTAGCCGCGAATGAGCAAACCGCGAACAAAAAATATTTCATCTCGAGTCTTAAAAGCTATTTTCCATACATTATAATAATTATAGACCAGTTAAATTAGACAAGACAAATGTTTATATCTTTTTAGTCATAATCAAAACGAACAAACCAAAAATTACTGCGTGCAAACTATTAATTGTTTAATCGTTTCCATAGCAACATGCAGTGTTTAGTTCTATAGATGAAAGTAACATTTTCATGTAAAGTAAACAGTGCGAAAATAGTACATAATGATAATAATATACTAAAAAGTTTAACTTAAAAGTCGAGAAGCACGTAATCTCAGCTGGGTCGGTTCAGCTGCCGGATTTAATTGTTTTTGACCATAACTTGGTTGTCATGGAAATCTCTCTAAAGTCCCGGTAATGAAAAAAGTACGACACCGCATATTACATCAATTACATCGCATATTTGCAAAATTATTTTCTCTCTGCAGCTGATTCTCCACCGCATTATATTCTCCAGATTGTAATTCTTTGGATTACTCTGAATGACGTACTTTCCAAAAAAAATTATGAAGCGCTAAAAAACCTTTTGAAAAACTTTCGAGAGCAAACAGAGAGCACAGATGTAGTCAGAAATGTCTATGAATCTAATTAGAAAGTCTATTCTACAATAATTTAAACCTAGATTGAGCACTTTTTTTAGCAAATAACTGTTGAAGGAAATGGAATATATATTTTATTTAAAAAAATAAAAATTAGAAATCTAAATTAGATTTATAGATTAGCACATGTTAAATTAATTACATTAGATTGGTTAAAGCCTACTAAAATTTGATTGTTGAGAATTTTTATCTTATGCCTGTGTTTTATGCATGACAGAGATGTTTATTAGCATATTTTTTGCTCCTACGATCTGGAAATGATGATTATGATGTCTCTAATTCAATACTTTCGCTGCATAACTTGCACATTGCAGCTAGAATATTATAAAATTAGGATTGCTTGCTCGTTCTAGGTATATTCTTGTTTCGTTCGTGGTCGAAAATCTACCTGAGCCTTCTCGTGTCGTGCAGAATTAAAATGATGACATTTATGACTTCTTATTTCTTGCGTTACTTATCTGCACACCTTTAACTGATCTTACCTAAATATCAAGTACAGTAGTAACTATCATAATCTACACTTCAGCCAACACAGAGCTAACTAAAAAGTAAGCAAATTATCTCTCTCTTTGGCACTCTCTTTTACTTAAACATGTGTTCCAAGCTGTAATTTATTCCATACTTGCATTAAATTAAATTAAAACTCGCTCTTTAAAAATAACTTACGATTCCCACAATTTCACATATTTTAGTATCAGTCGATGGCTCTTAAATTCTTTTCGTAAATCACACTTTATGTATGAAGTTTGAGTATTTTTGTAAAAACAGAAAAAGCCATGAGGCAATGTTGGACTTACATCTGATGTTTTTTGAAATACTTCTTTTGTCTTTGTTTTATTAACTATACTGTTTAAACAATCAACACTTCCAACGAATAAATTCATTTTAAAATGGAATGTGGGTCCTGTAGGATACAATTTATCTGAATCTATGGACATCATTTGTTTACCATTAGTAGCAGTAAAAAACACACGGAAACTTTACTCAATTTAGAATATTGATGAATAATACAGATCTACTGGAAAGTAGATAGTTAATACAGACTTTTTAATTACCTGTATTAAATCCACAGTGTTTTTGTGTTTTTCTTTGCACAGAAATATCGAAAGCGTCAACTATTCTAAGGGCTATTGTATTTAAGTTATCCTTTTCACAGAATTTTGTTATATTACCTGCAATTTCCTTGAAAACCATAACACAATTAAATTTGCAATATGAAATAAGAATACATAATATACAGGATTTTAAAAAACATTCATACGGGAAAACATTACTTCCATTAAGTGTCGATGGGAATGCTTTGTAAATTGTCATAACTGTTAAAAAGCTGTTTGAGTGGTAACAAGTATTCCTATAATTATATATTATACATTTTTATTCATAATTGTATCTAATAAATTTCTTATTTATATGTACTTAGCCATTATCATCCTTTACTAATTAGGATCTAAAAGTAGCTAAGATATTTAATTTAAAAAATTCATATACAATTGATCAAGCTGTTAAACTGGTTTAAAAAAAATCACATAGTTACTTAAAAAATTATTGATTTGATCTTAATTAATACTTTAGATTTGTTTTATTTGGTGTGGAAAAATAAATAAAATATTGAACAAAAAATCAACAATTTGTATATAGAAATCCTATTTTAAAAAGTATTAAAAGTCAGCAGGTAAATGCCAGATGAGCGCACAAAACGAGAAGTCATTAGAACCGAATATGATTGTCCATCTGGTTGACGCACGAAACGAGAATGTTTTGCAGCTTAGCACGAAACGCTCACAAATCTTCGATCTAAGCTGGCATATGTTACCAAATGTTTTACTTTTACCATCGCATGAATTCTTTCCATGAGATCTGACAAAAAATGTCTAATCGATCTCTATTTGTACGCCTCATTCGTGGCAATACAGGTTGATACATTTTTTTTTGTTTTTATAATGGGTGGCGTCCCATGTAGAGAAATGGTGGAGAAATGTAGAATCTTACTAGAATTTGGTAGTTGAATTTTTATATCTTCAATTAAATAGGTTCCGAAGATATGAAAAGGGACGGCCTTATACATATCGTCCAATCGAAAGAACAGTGATACATCCCCAAAAACGTGTTTATTGCAGAGGACCGGTTTTTTCAATTTTGAATAGCATTTTTATGACTTATTTGCTTTGAAACTATTGATAAATATCATAAAGTGTATGGCATGGTCTGAAGATTTTTTCCCTATCTATCTTTTAAATATTCGCAGAAAATTTTTTTGTTAAATTTTAAAGCCTATGCTTTTTACTAGATCAAACAAATAATCATGGATATCTCTGGAAATAATTACTTTCGGACAAATTCCGTTTGTAGTTTTTATACATTAATGTGAAGACTACATCACACAGCTGTCTTTAAGATATGGTCTATTAATGTTAATAATAATTTTTATATCAGTATGAATCTTTTCGAGGATTGAGATCATCGGTAAATGTATATTCTTTCGGCATGACTCGATATTCAAGATCTATTCTATTCAAGCTTACGATACTGCCCACTTTAAGTGGGATAAAAGAGGATTAATGCAGCAGGTAAATTAGTGCCCAGATTACATTCGTACTTTCATATATATGAGTAGAAAGTAAAATATTACATGAGGCATTACAGGGGAGGGCTAACGAGAGATGTACATGAGAGAGATAACTGCGAGATATGTATACTGTTTTATTCACAATCGTTTAAAACAATAATTAGCAAATACAAAAATAGTTTCATTTCAAAACATTTTCGATAAGTAGGCAGTGAACAACTTCCCGACCAGTTGGGAAGTCAGAAACCACTTCTCGGCCGGTTGGAAAACTAAAGTTAATAATACCTTAATTCCCAAATTTTTAGTAATACCGAAACACTTAAGAAACTGGATGAGTACCGCCGGTCAAAATAATTTTTATTATTTTTTAAACACTTTAATGTAACTATGATTCATAATGCCGCTACCCTACTGACGGTTATAGTCAAGCAACGAATGCGAAAGCCTAAATAAGGTGGAGGATATTGCTGAAAACCATTTTAATTCGAAAGCGCCCAGTTTAGACTTTACTAGACTATACAGGATATGTATCTAGCTATATGGTAATTAAACTTGAATGTATTCATCTTACGATGTAAATAGATAGAAAATTAAAAATGCTCTGAGATAAACATTACATAAATTCGAAAATTGCTTAGAAAATCTAGAAATATCGAGCGTGATACCAATAAGTGATGTTGAAGATATAATCAGATGAGAAATCACTAACCTTCGGGAATTTCATTGAATACCAACTTCAGAGCGTTAATTGCGTTCCATATATGTATGTATGAACGAAATCATAATAGAGAATTATCTCTGAATACTCTGAAATGAAAATTTATATCTGGGGAGATATATATCCGAGTGAATTTAAAAAGCAAATGAAGTTAACAAAATACAGTTCAAGGAGATATCGGAACGTAGTATATATCTGCATATTACGTGAATTGCATACATAAAACCAATTTTCAAGATGTTCAACAACGCTGACACCGGTGAATGAGGGCCTGAAGGCAGTAATCGGTGTGAAGAAATGACTATACGGCGTGCATTCGGTGCAGTACTCACGTCTAGTAATATGAAGGTTAAACAAGTATTTGTACTTTTAATAGATAATTACAGGTAGCATAACGTAACAGGCAATTTACGAAGATCTTGTATGCTTCGATAGTATGTAATTACAATAGGTGTGTGTGTGCATGAGAATCGAGAATAATTCAAACATAGGTTTACGCGAAGTAGATAATTAGCGAATAGCCATCGCGTTTATAATAGAATACATAAGAATCGCAAGAATTTAAGAATTGTTTTTGTTGTTGCAATTTCTAAATAACGCTACTGACATTAACTTTATACTCTTGGATATACATTTATAGTACCAATAAGTGTGAAATGAACTGTATGTAAGTAGTTAAAATTAATAGCAATCCATAAAAAGAGGTGACCGACCCTTTACTTTCTATTATGTATGTAACTCTGTTATAATTTTTTTTACTATTACAGATGGTAGTAGAAACTTAAATTTAATTATGTGTTAAAATACCTGCTGAAAAGTTTATCTTTAATCCTCTTACTATCGAATGCAAAAGTTCTGAGCCCTGAGTTTGAATGCGCATATCAAAAACACTAACGCTCAAATTAATTCAAACAAAAACAGTTAGACAATTTATTTTTGTATAAAATAGTAAATTTGTAAAATTATATGATTTTAGGTGTTTAATTTTTGCAAATTATGTTACAAAAAGTCCGGTGTCTTTAATAATTAATATTTCAATAACTAGTTGACAGAATTGAATGTAATTTTATATGCAAGTAGCTAATAGTGTTGTATGTATATGGAAATTTGATTCGTATCTGTATTATTTCTCATCTTAAGTCATTCTATGATATAGAGGGTAATGCATTCTTGTCTTCGATCTTTATTTTATAAAATATAGTAGTTTTTAATAAAACAACAAATACGTTAAGAAATTTTGAAAATATTCACGAATTAATAAATCATTCGTTAAAGAATTATTTATTAATTAATCTTTCGTTAAAAAAGATTTTGAATAAGGCACTAGAACGCCAGAATGCATTATATTCTATGCATTGCATTCTATTTCAAAGAATAACTTGAGAAATAATACAGATATCAAATTACAAAACAAAATTCCCACGTACATGCAATACTATTAGCTACTTGCATAATTATAAAACTACATTCAATTCTGTCAAGTAGTTATTGAAATATTAATTATTAAAGACACGCTTTACGTCAAAACTGCAAAAACCAGACTTTTAGTAACATAATTTGCGAAAATTCAGAAACCTAAGATCAGATAATTTTACAAATTTACTATCTACTACAAAAATAAATTGTCTATCTAACTGTTTTTTTTGAATTAATTTGAGTGGTCAGTTTTCTTGCTATGCGCATTCAAACTCAGGGATCAGAACATTTGCATTCGATAGTAGATAAATTGTCTTATAAACAGCCATTACATTCAACACTACAGTAAAACTGAAATTATGAAATGCATACAATAAGGCCAGAAGTTTAAATCACTGTTAAAGCTGTTGGACTATGGGCCTTACCATCATTTACTAGCAATGTAAAGAAAATATTAAAATTATTTACGTACCTAATATTAACGGTCCATCGAGTTACGGCAACGGAAACCAGTTCCTCTGTAAATAATAAAAATATGTTAATTTAAAATTGTCATTGAGAACTTGCCAGTCTTAAATTCAAATGGCCATACTCTAATTAATTGCATTTGAAACTTTGAATTGTATTTGTGTTAATTAAGCAATGGAATTGTTAAACGAACAATTATATCTTTTTAGCTAACGTGAACAGAATATCTTTTTTGATGCAATACATCCCTGCGGAACAGTAATGTAAGTATTGCACTAGCTTCAAGCAGGAAGAATGCAATATGAAACCTATCGGTGACATGTCAAGTAAAGTAACTTTTTGACCGAGGCGTTTAAAAAAATAATTTTTACTACAAATTGAATTATTCCTCTAGTTATTAACGATATATGTAACTACAATAAATAGTTAAAAAGATAAATTGAAAATGTTTCATATTAAAAAGTTGCGATAATTGTGTACAGTCTTATATTAGACTATGGAATGTAACTTCACCCTGTTGTAGGAGATTTGGCGTTAAAACACTCTTTGCTGTTTGTCATTATTGGAGATGTCTTTTCTAAATACTGAATTGCTCTTAATGATTTCTTCCTGAACCACAACCCGCTACAATCCAAAAAGCCAGTACCTCTTTCCTAGCTGCAATCAGTAATCTACCAATCAATGTCACTCTGTTAAAACACCAGTCGACACCTTTAGCACACCGCCCTGTTCGACAATAGCCCAAGAGAACTGCCACCTTGAATCTACGCCTTATCATCTTAACTCATTTTCTTTGCCTTTTCCATTTGGACCGCTACGTCTTTCAGTGTGAGACTGCTTGAATAGGGAGTGATAAGGCGCAATACAGCACAATAGATAGAAAAGATAATTGACATTTATATAAACCGTTTATACTGTTTAGTTTAGAGAGAACTTACAAAGAGATGCCGTAAAGCAAAAGGTGGAAAGTCTTGACCCGCAACTGTCGATACCATCTTTCAACCGCTGGCTAGTTATCTAAGGTTATCTGAGTTGTTAATTGTGAAAAATGACCAGAAAGATTTCGAAGAAGGAATGTCTTGCAAATTGCATAAACTACAACGAAGTGTCGCGGTTTGTTAAAGATCTGATAATTGATTGGATGCCATAATATGATTGGCGGTCATATGTGATGAAGATCAAAAGTTTGTTAGAGATCAGTGAACTTGAGTCTTTACGGTCTTGAGACGGTCAAGATAAAATCAATTGCTAAAAGGTTAAGGTTAAGTTAATTGTTAAGAGTTATTAAAAGGTCTAACAGAAATGTATCTGCAACATTGTCTTGAGTGGCTTAAAAGTTGAACCTGTGAATATCTGCTGGAAGGGGAAGTCTTGTGTTGGAAAGAACTACAATAAGTGAAGAACTGGAGACTGTTAACAATCCGTAGCCCTGACAGAAATGCAACCTTGCAACAAGCAATAGGAAACAAAAGAGGAACAAATCAGTGGAGCACAAAAGTTAACGATAAAGAAAATAAACATAGCAAAAAATAAAAAAAAGCACAATGAAAAGAACAGTATTGTTACGTTATTTTCTGGTATTAATACTACAAAAATATTTTATTAGATTTCTGATTAGCCGATAAGCGAATAAAGAATCTCTATCTCCCAAATACAAACTATGGAACGCAAAAACTTATGAAGTGCAAATTAAATTGAGTAAAAAGAAAAGAGAAAAGTTTTTCGTTTTTTATGGAGAAAGATTAAGTATAAATGATGACGATAAATTTCGAGTGAGACGAATATTCGTACTCCGAAATCAATAAATTAATTAAAAAAACGCTGAGTGAAGATGGAAATAAAACTTTTTACGCGGCATGCTTTGCAGCTAATTTTTGCTGGACTCACTGGATTATAGAAGCTCGCCCTACAAACTTTCCAGGTCGCCCGTAAAGATTAATTTACAAATCTTGCCACGTAAATAGCTATTACAGGCTTCATAACGGGCTAGACCTTAAAAATAATCTTTACCTCTATAGACAGAGCTCAATAAATGGATTTTTACGAGTCAGTATACCATAAAATAATGAAAGCTGATTCTCAATAAATAAAATGTACCTATATCAGTTTTTAAAGAAACGACGGCTTTTAGCAATAAAAATCTTCCATCATATATCTAATTAATAATTGTTGTCAATTATTCGGTTAGAAGTAAATGTTATGGTCTGAAGTTACGCACAAAGCCGGTTGTCATGTCAAAAATTCTGATGCACGTTGTTATTTACGCGCTGACTAAAAGTATACTCTCACTACTGTCTACTATCACTCTTTTACATCAGACAACTCTAATGACGTAGGTCAGTTGACCCAATTTTTAATGTTTTCACAGTCTTTGTGAATCTATTAATAAATTTTATATGTATCAGAGTGTATGTTCCACAATTCATGGGACACCCGGTATATTATTAAATCGCATAAAATCTTTGTTCTGGTTCTTACAAAACGGGGCGCTTTAAATCAAACAAACTATGTGTATGTACAGCGTAAGATGCGTTTGGAATGTTCTTGTCCTTTGTCTTGTAAGACAAACTCACATCGAACGAAAAGATTAGTTTCTTGCAGAAAACAAAAATTCTGTTTTCCTATTACGTTACTGTGTTACAAAGTTCAACTTTCTAAAACCGTTTAGGGACTTTCTTATTTTGTGAAGTTGTCAAACTTGAGCGTGAGACCTAACCTGGCTATCCTATAAGATTTTGTTTGGTTTCTTTAGTTTTTGATTGCTCATGTGCAATTATTGTAATAACTAATAAGACTTTTTGCTTTTGAGTATAATAAAACGCTTTTATAGAAAAACACATTTTATTAAAATTTTAAGGGTATTTATCTTTACGTATCTCTGTTAATCACTGCCTATAAAATCTTAGCAAATTTAATAAATAAAAGACTAAAAACTTACACTGAAAATATACTCGAAGACTATCAGAACGGCTTCAAACCAGGCCCATCAACCATAAATGCCATACACACTCTAGAATAAAAATGTGGGAACATAATAAAGAAACCCATGTGGTATTCACAGACTTCAAAATGGCCTTTGATTCAGTGAACAGAAAAGAATTAATAAGAGAACTAGAACAATTAGGAATACCTGAAAAATTAATAGCATTACTAGAAATGACTCTAAAAAACACAAGTACGCAAGTAAGATTCCAAGGAACAACAACGGAACCTTTTGAAGTAATCAAAGGTTTAAAACAAGGGGACTCCTTATCTCTAACCATATTCAATTTAATCCTAGAAGGCGTAATGCGAAAAGCTAAACTATATAAGCAGAATATCATCACCAACCAAATACAAATAATAGCGTAGGCAGATGATATAGGGAACAGAAGAGAAGATTTAGTAAAAGCCGTAGACCAACTAGACAAAGAAGCAAGAAAATTTGGTATGGAAATAAACCAAGCAGAAACAAAATACACCAAGATAGGAAAAGAGAATGAGCATGCACAAAATCATTTAAAAACACGGGAACACATTTTCGAGAGAGTTAATACTTTTAATTACCTGGGAGTCACGATGGGGCAAACTGGAAAGAACAAAGTAAAAGAGAGAATGTTGAAAGGAAATCAGGCATATTAGCAGAAATAAAACCCTACTAAAAAGTAAAGCATTAAGTAAAAGAACAAAAATAAAAATATACATGACCCTGATACGACCCACCATAACTTATGCGATGGAAACAATAGCAATAAACAAAAAAGAAGAGGAAGACCTAAAAATAATAGGACGAAAGATAATGAGAACAATACTAGGACCTAACGTAACAAGAGATGGAGAAATAAGACTGAGAAAAAACATGGAAATAGAAGACGAACTTGGAGGAGAAAATATTGTTAGATATAAAAACACAACGATTACAATAGGCTGGTCACATTACGAGAAGAAAACCAAATGAGATGATCAGGAAGATTACACAGTGGATACCCATCGGGCGCAGGAAACAAGGAAGACCAAGGAAAAGATGGAAAGATGACCTAGAAGAAGATATAAAGGCACTGGGAATAGAAGACTGGAAAACGAAATGCAAAGATAGGAAAGAATGGAAGAAAATAACAGAGACCGCCAGGACCAACAACAAACTTTAAAAAATAAACAAATCAAAGAACAAGAGGATTGCTCCACTTAAAAAATGGATTGAAAACGCTTTGGTGTTAGCCATAATTCCGATTTACACGGTTCAATGATGATGATGTATGATCTTTATGTAGATAAAATATTATTTAACATCGAGTATCACTGGCATATCAATATCTAATTTAAAATCTAACCTAACTTCTAAAGTCTATACTAAAAATACCTAAAAAAATTAAATTTCAGATGTTTATTAAATCTGTCAGTGTTGCCAACCTTGCATCTTAAAGTTGTTTACCAACAAAATATTTAAATTTCTATACTAATAAGAGTAGATTAACGCGAATAATGATTAATAGTGTGAAAAACGCATTACAATGGTCAATTATTGTACTACTCGAACTTTGCGTATGATCAAACAGTACTTGTATTATACTATAATGGTCACTGCAACACTTGTTTTTCAATGTAGGATTGTAATTGTGTAGGTTATATTGTTTTATTCTATTTTTCATTTGGACACGCAAACGCGATTTATTTGAATATCGGAAACAGTAACATTTCATTTGTTTGATATCGCTATTGAACAGCTGTTCTTAAAATGTCAAACTTATTTAAATTTGAAAAACAAATGCAGAATTTGAATTTTCAGCGTTGCCAACTGTCAAAGTACTGTAACGAATAGTAAACCCACATATGACGTCATGAAACATTCTAGATGTACGAGTCATCAACTGTATGACTCATCAATCAACACCTGCGAGTATGACTCATCGACGCGCCTCATTGACGTGGCTTATCGGCAGCTGCGTGTATGACTCATCCACACGTCATCGAACATTCTAGATGTATGAGTCATCGTATGAAAGATATAAATTGAGCGCGAGTAGAAGGAAGTTAGTTAATGTTTAACCGGCGTCGACTTGAAATGTACTCTGAATAATTAGTTAATACATAAATAGTTTTTATATAAATCAGTCCTCAAATAAATTTGTAAATACCTAGCATTTTTAATAGTTTGTTAAATAGTTTATAGTTATAGTGTTTTTAATTAAGTGCATTGTAAATAATATTTCTCTTTATTAATAGACGATTTTTAAACAGCATGTTGATATTATTTTAAAAAGAACGTTACAGTACTTAACAAAATGTCTTTAACAAATTTCCTTTAAAACTACGTTAGTTTTTAAATGATTAAGAAAATAACGCCAATTAATAGAAACAAATAATATACAGTATTCGTTTCATACAGGGACGGCTCCAGGGCCGGGCAACCGCCCAGAGCCCCGCGACTAGCTCTTTTATTACAAAAAAAACAAAAACATAATAATTGGTAAGATTTGACACATGTACAGTCATTAGCAAATGTCTTGTCCCGAGCAGGCAACACATTTAACAAATGTAACATTTAACATTTAACAAATTAAACGACGTACGTTTCGGAGCATAGTTTAGGAGACCAGTTTTAAAGGTTGTTACCCTACCTAAAGTGGCTTTGTATAACAACAATAGAGTAATAAAAACTGCTATCTTCAAGTTAGTTTATTATTTTACTGGAATACAAAACAGCCGTTTCACTTCTACTATCGTTCCTTCTATTTTAAGAAATGAATATCGTATGCTTTTTTCTAATTTATTATGAACTCTATTAATTTATTTACGAGTTTAATTTATTTATTTACAAAGTTTAATTATTTTGTAAACACTAAAAAAACTAAATTTTTAGTACTAACTGTAATCAGTTTTTGTTGTAAAAATTAGTAAAAATAATAAATAATCAAAACTAATAATAATCATTCCCCGAGTTTCCAAAGTAGAATCAGATTGGGCATAGGCATACAAACGAGGCATATTTAAACTTTAAGGGCCGGTTTATTCACCTTCAGGTAAAATTCCCAGTAGTTGCCGGTCAAATAAATTAAGTTTAATAATAAATACAGTTTGGGTATATTCACAGGATTATATCTTGAAAGTAGTTAGTGGAATGTTTATGCGAAAGGGTCCATCTTTTGCACTCAGGTAATACATGCAAGAGAGAGATGGGTAATTGACAGAATAATGTGATAGAGAGAAAAATTAAACCCAATGATTAATCTACTTAAAAGGAGGCGGGATTTAAAAAAATCTGTAATATTTCACAAATATTTTCTAAAAATTTTAGGTAAACAGTTATTAATGATATATATGATCTAAGGTTCTATGCTTTGCCAAGGGTGTTACTAAATTTTTGTTTTGTGACTGTTTTGTTTTTAGTAGTTACTATATCTATGTCTCTAGTTTTTCTTAGTTTGTAGTATTTTTATTAAAACTGAATATTTAATAACTTTTTAAAATTTTAACGTATTTACATAAATAAATGCCTATATTATTTCTTTATTTTTATTTATCGCTTTCATTAATTTCTGCGATTATTTAATTATCTAAAATACTACTAAACCTCTACTTTTTGATTATTGATTTCATTAGTATTTTCGTTTAGTTATTTTTTATTAAAGGTAAAGAATGAAACATAAACACGCTATATAACTTTGTTTAACTAGTAGATGCTTCCATTTAAAAGGACTATTTTATAAAGTGTGTCAAAGAAATTTTGAATAGAATAAGTAACAAGAGTTTTTACAAGCGTGTTTTCAAAACAAGCTTTAAAGAATTCAAATATCTTGCCCAGGTAGTTGTCCATCTCTGTTTAATTCGGTCTCTTTCGTATACAGTATAAGGGGTATTTCGATTCTTAAAGCAGCAACGCCCTTACTCGGGACAAGACATTTTCTAAAGACTGTACATGCCCAATATTCTAAATCATTTACCGTAAAAATAAGAGACCACTGTGATTTACTGTAGAAGCCGTTTTCTTCAATGTTATCGCCGAAACTCCACTAAAACAGAAAACAGGAACCAAAAGAGGTTTTCAATTAATTACATGCGAGGCCCCGCTCTAGAAGAAAACGAAAACAACACTACTGACTTTATAGATAGGCTTATAATCACGCGGGGCCCCGCTAAAACCAAAACACAAATCACGGTTAAGGTAATAAAAATACTTACACGAGTTCTCAGGAATGAAAGATATATGCGGGTCCCCGCTTTAAGAGAAAACTGGTGGTTTGAGTTCCTGATTTAGGCCTACATGCAGTGGCGGATTTAACTTTTGAGAGACCTCAGCTGCAATTCAATTTTGAGGTCTCCCTCTGCATATTTCTGGTAGCACTACGCACGTGCTCTAGATTTGGTGTAGCGGTTTGAATCATTGTTTATTTGAATTTATTTATATATTACAATATGTCAGTTACAATGACAATAAGTAATTGCGTGAGTTGAGTTTTTAATCATTCTGGTTGTGTAATTCTTTCATACACATTTTAACTTATGTTTAAATGACACAACTACCATTCCTCCCAAATCTAACATTAATACAGGAAAACAACAAACCTCCAAACCAAAGCAATAAAATAGTTAAATTGTACATCGAGTCGCGCATTCATTTTAATGTGAAGTCAAGGTCACACTGTAACAAAGAAACCTACTAGGTTTGTTCGCGTACAGAACTAAAACGCAACCACCGTTTCTTGTCAGTCAGCACAGTAGTAATTTCAGAAGCTTTAAAAGACTGCTGCGATTGCTTATTGATTCTTAATTGAACTTCGGTCGTGTTAGCTATTCGAAAAGCGTAAACAAACAGTAAGGTGACCGGTCAAAGCTACGTTCCATAATGATGCGTTACCGCTTAAAATGTACGTTCTAGCATGCAAAATCCAAAGAACGATGGAAATGTTTAACACCACAATTAGATTAGGCTCGTTACGTATCATTACCAATAACAAAGCCGAGTTTAAAAGAGGTTTTTATCTTAAAAAGGTCATTTCTTACGACGTAGACGCCCACTATTTTTGTTATTCGCTGCAAGGTAACATTTAATTTGCGAACATTTATCAGCATTTCCGCGTTTACGTAAACGGCACACACGGGGCTGAAACCTGATTCTAGCTGGTCAAAACTTCAAAAACCATTGTGAAAATCAAGGTATTTTAAGAAATAATATTTTAGTAGAAAGCTTAGTGAACTCGTAACTACCTGCCGTTTACCGTTACAGCAAATAACTATAAAAAATCCACAATTCTGGTAAAAGTGCAGTTCAGTATTAACCCTTCCGAAGTCGCCAATCTGATGTAGATGTATTTGTAGTTTAGTCGTTATAAGTGTGTATTTCATTGGTTTCAATAATCTATAAAAATAGAATTAAAGTGCTAAAAATTTTTATAAAGAGGTAAGTTTAAGCCCTTCTAATATAGAAAATGGCGATTTTTTACTTTCCGGATAATAACTTTTTTATTTTGTGGTATATAACTTACAAAGTTTGCAAGAGCTTGCGTTTATATTTTTAATATTTTTTTTACTATAGTATAAAGAATAACATACTTAAAAATAAACAGGCAGAATGACTCATAAACTGAAATATAATTGAAATGAAAAGGGATAGTTATTAAACGATTAGCAATACAATTTTTGCATGTTATTTTATTTAAATATTAAAGAAGCATTTTAAGTTGAGTAATATTTGTTAAAATAAAGAAGAATTTGTGTAAATGCTATTTATTTTACGTTTTTACCTTATTTTTTAATAACATAATTATGTAAATAACTGATTTAGTTCTAGTGGCTAAAAAGATTTTTTTTAATTTCTTTTTTAATTATTTTATTATTTTAATACTATTCCAGTCAGTTACTTTCAGTTAAGCCTATAAAATAATTTTGACCGGCTAGGATCTGCTTTTGGCCCTGTGTTATCAGTCATTAAGCGCGCCCACCAATAGCGTTACATTTGGTTTGTTTACGCTATCCGAATAGCTAACGCGAGCAGACTTTATCTAATATTGCTTCTTGAGCAATATCGTCACATGGTTCTTTACTTGTGGTTTTACTATTTTATTCTTATAAGACTTTACTAACTTCTCATATTAAATTATGGTTTTATTCTTTATTTATCTTAATTTATCAGGAAAGAATATCAATATTTCTTAAGATAAATTAGCAAAACCATCGTCGAAATTTAAGTTCCAGGATGGCGTAAAAACGTTGTTTTTAATAGTTTATTTTTAAAATTTTCGGACTCCCCTCTTCTCTGGGGGTTATTCCATAGTTCCCAGTCCCCACTCCAAAATAACAGGGCCTCACAAAAGTAAATGACTCAGAGCCTTGCAAAGTCTAGGGTCGCCACTTCTATCTAAGACGTTTTCATAAGTTTTCTACAGCACAAGAAGTGTGCTAAACTTGTCCTATAAAAAACTCCTCGCTACGCGGGTGGTTTTCTAAACTTGGGCACGTGCTGTAATAACGTGTTTTATAAAACTAATACTTTATTATATTATTGCAGTCAATCAGGTGCAGTGCAATTCAAGTGCAACACAGAAAGGCTAAGTGCCAATCTATGTTTATGTAAAATCTTACATTATTTAGATTTTACAGACGTCACATCACACGTTACAGAAAGAAGTTGAAAAGTCTTTATATAATCTCTTATAAAAGTTTTGTAAAAGGTCTAATAGTTTGTGTAGGGTTACCTTGTGTTGTTCAGTAGATAGCTTTTCTGGTTGGCCACCTCCGTCGCAATTTTGATGCACACACACTCCTATTTTAATCTACACCACAATGACAGAACGATTTTATTGTAAGATCTTATTTGCAATTCCATACTTCCAAATGGGTTTTGGTTTTCCTGAAAATAACAATTTTGATTAAAAAGCAATTAATTTGTAATTCAGTTAAAAATTAATTTAAGACCGACTATTTTCAGAAAACGCTAGCATAAAAATCCAACATGCATCTTATTCAGTTCTTGAATGAAATGACAAATCACAGAACAATAAAAACTCATCATAATGATAACCTGCAAACTCAATCAAAATATAAAAAGATAAACGGAAACGTTACCTTTTGCTTCTGGAGAAAATTCGTTCCAGATATCGTGAAAGTTATTTAAACCATCGTATGATACTAGTTGTTCACCTTTTCTATAAATTTCATATAGAAAGATTTTTTCTAAGATAATATCCTCAAAAAACAACTACATGGCACGATATGTTATTTCTTACTGCATAACGTTATTTATGTGAAACGTATCCAAGTTATATTTATACTTTATACGTTTTCCTGAATATCATCTATACGTAAGCGAACATGTCTTGTTGTTTAGGCAGGATATGTCCGAGATGTTACATTATCGATATTACCTGTCTTAACAACTGGACCTGTCGCATGCAGAGGCTTGTACAAATTTGTTCTGCAGGGAAGCGACTGACGTATTTACCCTTATTTACCACTGGCTCCAATATCGTAATTTACAGTTATATCCATATATATTTAAATAACAGTTAAAGGGGATTTAGAGTCTGCTTATTATTATTGCCGAGCAATTAAAGAAAAATTATAATGATTTACAAATAAATAAAAACAAAAGTTAGTTGAACGTCCGTATCCTTTAATTAGTTATAATTTATAATTGGTGTTTAATTATCTATTTACAATCATAAATAAAGATTTACTGAAAGATAAAAATCTCATAGTCAAGGAATCTTGTAGTACATAATAGTGTCTAGAACCCAGTACAAATCCATGAGTCTTGTATTGGAGTGTACAAACTAGACACAGGTATGTGGATGCGTGCCGAATATGCGAATTCCTCGGTCGGTTCCTGTAGGAGAGTCTGTCCTTATCTGAACAAGCCGCTCTTAAGGACGACCGACTGTCTTTTTCTATATGTTCGCTAACCTCGCAACCCACTTCGCTATTACCGCTGTCTCTCTGAATAATGGATTGTGTTTCCCCAAACGTTCTTTCTTTTTGTGTTAACGTTCGGGATGCTATTTGTTCGTGTGTAATATGTAAGCTAATAGCCAAAATTTTTTGTTCCCGAAAACTGTTTGAGGGGATAATGAATTTATGTAAGGGGTATTTATTTAACGGCAGTTACGCGTTAACAGTTTCTTATGAACTTCTTCGATTTTTTTTATTTCAGGAAAACGTTTTCAGATGGATGCTAAGAAATGGTAATTAACTTGAATTTGTTTATTGTGGATATGGAAATGATTTTTAATGTAAACACACCTGTCAACAATACAAGCAGAAAGGGAAGCCTTTTCTGCATGTTAATTAGTGAAAATATTAATTAATTAGAAATTTTTTTTGAACAAAAACGATTGAAAAACTGTAATAACTACATCCGTTAGTACAGTGTATGGAAGAAGTAGGAAGCGATTTACAATTAATATTTTTTAGAATTTCCAAGTGAGTATTTCAACTTAATAGTCAAACGCTGGCGCTCGTACAAGTAAAGACCAACGAAAGAAAAATTCACTATATATTTTCTAATATGGCTACATCAGAAGTGTTCAACCTGTCGATTGCGATTGACAAGTCGATCGCAACCATGATTGTGGCCGAACTATTCACAAAATTTTGTAGTTTGTAAGAATAATAAACTATAGTATTTAAATCTGCCTTGATACTAACTTAAGGGTCTACAGTACGTAGGAATTTATGATCCCTAAAATGCTTTTCCCTCTATACTTCTCATTCAGTTATTTCTTAAAATCTTCACACCCTATTTAAAGCAAAATGAAGAGAGTCCATTCTATCAGTATGTTTTTTTTTTTGGATTTGAGGAGAAAGTATTTTTCATGGAAAATAGTATTCGAAAAAAGCCAGTCTCGGATTAGTGGTTTGCATGTTTGCTTCATAATCCAAAGATCGCAGGTTCGATCCCCGGCCGAGCTGGTAATTTTTCATAGCGGAGAAAAATTTAAAACATGCCTTCTTTTCGGAGAGGAAGTAAAACTGTAGGTCCCGTGTCAATGCGATGTTTGGCACGATAAAGATCCCTACTGGGGTTGGAGTTCCCCCAGATTCGGCTAAATTCTAGTAGGGTCGGCCAAATGATCATAGCAATCGGTGCCATGAGGTACGAAGGATGCTCCGCCGTCCTGATCCTCGCCCAAAAATAAATAAATAAATAAATAAATAATAAGTATTCGAAAAATCGATTGATTTTTAAAAAATCCTAAATATTAACTAAGCATAATTCCCAAAAAAATAATAAACGGGGGAGTAGCTTATTAATCGTACTTTACTTTGCTTTTTATTTCATTTCAGTAGATGAATTAATAAGATCAGGAAACGAATAATTGGAAATCAATTTTCTTTGAATTTTTTAATTAATTATTGGTATCAAAAAGGCCACTGGAAGTGCACAAGGCTTCGCGCACTATGGTTCAAAACTTCAAAAACAGACTCAATGGGCATTTATAAAAAAACATTCTTTGAAATTTTTTTTCAACGGTCTACAATCGTTTAATAACATTGTGCGAGAATTATTAAAGCATATTATAGTATTATCTATATTTTCTATTAATTTAGTCAGTGGCGGTGGTTTCGACGCAATCATTATTTAATGTAACTATATGCTTCCTTATGCTCCAATAATTCCCGCAAAACGTTATTTAACGATTTTGGACCGTTAAAAGTTTCCAAGCTTTCAAAATATGTCTGTTGATTGACTTTTTCTATCATTCTTGATGGAATCTCCTACTAGAGTTCTAAACATAAATTACATACTAGTTAACTAAATAAATAAAATAAATAAATCTAAATCGATCCAGCTAAATGTTAACAAATAAAGACTATTTTATGTTTCGCACAATTTGTGATAACGTTTGTGATAACGTCAGAAGAAATAAAACAGTTTCATATAAGAAATATTTGTCTTGAATCTAATGTCTTCGTCTTCTTTAAGCTCTAAATTTGGTAACATTTTTAAATGAAGTTTTGCGTAATGCGTGTTCTTTCGTCTAGAGTTTTGGAGATCCTTGATTATTTTACAAATAAAAGATCAATAGTAATTAAAAAACGATGAAAAATATCCTCAAAAGTCTGTTGTCTCGACATCTTGCGGGCATAGTCGGTTCTGTATCGTACATAAAAAATTTTTAAATAAATAATAACAATAAATAAATGGATTAGTGGTTTGCATGTTTGCTTCATAATCCAACGGTCGCAGGTTCGATCCCCGGCCGAGCTGTTAATTTCTCATAGGGGAGAAAAATTAAAAACATGCCTTCTTCTCGGATAGGAAGTAAAACTGTAGGCCCCGTATCAATGCGATGTTTGGCACGATAAAAATCCCTACCGGGGGTGGAATTCCATCAGCTTCGGCTAAATTCTGGTAGGGTCGGCCAAATGATCATAGTAGCGGTGCCATGAGGTACGAAAGATGGTCCACCATGCCGATTCATTGTCCAAAAATAAATAAATAAACTTTAAATAAAATGTACTCTCCGCTACTAAAAGATTTATTTTACATGAGTTGTCATAAAACGTGATATCTCTTAAATATGGACGAACCTGGGTACAAAATTTGGAAGAAATGTAGTCGCGTCTTAGTGAAAGATAACCATAAAAAACGATCGCGACCGTGCGTGACCGTCTAAAGATATACTCTGTTTAATGCCAATAATTGGGAATTAATATAGGAATTTGTATATAATGTTTTCTATGCTTTGCGAAACATATACCAATAAAAAGGGGACATATAAAATTGCTTCTTACCTGTTTCTTCCATATTACAATTTTTAATTTATAAATTTAATTAATGAATAAATTAAAAAAATGTATAAGCCACACTATTTTCCACAGCGCATCGCACTGTTATAAAGAACGGCCAGAGATTGATTGAAACTGGCGGCTATAACTGACTTATGCGTGGTTTATCAGCCAAGGGAGTAAGAGTTCAGGTACATTAACATCTATTCTAATAAATTACAGGTAATTGTGCTGTTTGTGGAATTTTTATTTTTGACCCAATGAGTCGAATTTTTAAATTTTGAACCGCTGTGCGGCGCTTACAGTAACTGAATATTGGCATATTTGCATCCTTCAAGTAACATTGCAATATTACATATAATGACCGATTAACAATAAATTCAGCGAAAAGAATTACAATAAGAAATATTGCACATTTAACTAATGTGTTTTATGAAAAGACTTTTACACGACTTAAAAATACGGTACAAAATCCAGAATTTGGCTACTAAGTAGATTGGCATTTAACAAAGATTTCTCTTCGAGCTGTGAACATATTGTCAGTCTACAGATCAGCAAAATCAGATATCCACATATATTCCTTCAAAAAAAGTTGGATCAACCATACAGAGAACGCTTTTGATGATGATATTTGAAAATGCACAGGCATGTTCTGATATTAAGAAAGAAAAAACGTACCAAAGAATTTTGAAAATAAAGAAAATTTAGTTAAACTGTAAAGAATTACCATTATCAAAGGCTAAAACCAAAATACTTGAGGAAAAGAGAGAAGCTGGAGAGGAGAACAGGAACATCGGAAAAGAATAGATTGGAAGAAGTCAAAATAGAAAAATATTAAGTAATATGAAATAAAATAAAAATAAAACGATTTCAGTTCTAAAGTTGCATAAGATTAACTGTTTCGGCATGCAATGCCATTATCAAAGGTAAAGGTATTAGAATGATAAACAAGTAACAAATAACTAGATACAATACATATGTAAAATTAAATATCTAACACTTCCAGTAAAGGAGAATTACTGAGATCAATTTGTTCTTTCATCGAAGGTACCGTGTGTTTGTGTGTGTATATTTCAAATTCTACTAGAATGTCTAATTTATGTTTGTTGTTACAAAAGTGTAAAAATTTGTTTGTTTTAAGGTGTCATTGTGGTGTTCTAATCAGATTTTTTTAATCAAAATTGTGCTGCTCGAAATTATACAGGTGATCTATTTATTATTTACCACTTCATATTGTACTTAGAAGAGAAAGATCATTACAGCAAACATCAAACTCACAAGAAAATTCAACATACAACTGATTATATACAGGAGTCCCATTCCAAAGTGTAGGTGAATAAATAGTGCATCACTATTACAATAATATTAACTTTTTTCTCTACTAATCAGAGCGTCAAATGTAATATCCCGACTTATTGTACTGGCACTGCATAGTAAGTAATGCCCCAACTGATGGTTTCCATTGAGCAATTCGAGCATGCGCATGACCTTGTTTTTAGATAGCTCACAGCTGTTCCTCTCAATGGCGCTAAGTGTGATATTCTCTCCTTAAATCAGTTTAAAGATACTGCATGCCAACACAGTCTTTGTATGATGACATGTCAACGAAATTAAAGCAATGTTAGGTAGCTGAATTTCTTAATTTTGGCCAGCTCAATGTTTATTGAAATTCATTGTCATTAATAGATAGCACGTTTATCAGTTGATATTTTGGAGAAGCTAATATTTGTGATTCTTTGTTACCCGCTCTACTATCTTGAATCTATCGATCCTACAAATTCATTCCTCTTCAGCTGTCATGTGAGCTATAGAACAGAGAATTCTAGAATTCTTTATTGACAACATGCGCAAACTTAGTGCATGGTGTAAGGAATGAACTAAATGATAAGGCGACCATTTATAAAAAGCGTTTGATTTGTTCAAATGTATATTATCGCGATACTTATACATATATACATTGTACCTTAGTAGATCAACTACACTGGCAAAAGTTACCTGTAGTTAAGTTAATTTATTATTACAGTGCAGTATTTATTAGTTAGAAACGTTCTTGAAAAATGCCTTAGCAGAAAAGGCTTTTTTTAAAGAAAGCTGTACACTGAAGACTTAAAGCTGCTAGATGAGTTTGAGATATATGTAATCGAACAGAATGCATCCTTACTGTTCAAATAAAGGCATGGGAAGCAGATTATAAGAATGTTATAGAGATGCACATTGAGCCAATCCGTTGGAAGAATTCGATTTCCATCTCCAGTCAGTTGGAGGAAGGCTATTTTCCAGCCATTGCTGAACCTAAATGGAAGTTATTTATTGCGATTTATTTTAAAAATGGAAGAGTTGTCTACTACTGTGGATACCTGGTGATAAGTACTTCTGCACGAATGTCGGCATGCCGCATCTTTAATGGGGGCAGAGTTGCGATATCAAATGACAATGTTAGCTTTTTCTTGGAGACTGCTTGACTGTAACAGATGTACCTCAACCCATCAAAGTTTTGGACCTGGTCCTTTCGCAACTTGTTTAGTACAGTTGAAAATGAATACTTCTCTAGAACTGGCAATCTCTTCATGCGTAGCTTCACGTTTACTGAAAACACTAACTATTTTTCAGAGATGGGCACTTTTCACTAACGAGTTAAGCCCTTGCTTTTAAAGAATGCACTTGTAATGTGGCAACTTGTTACAGAATGAGCAAAGAGTAATACCTGTGTCATACTTTTTCCAAGTCCTAACTAAAATTTTCATATAGTATCAATTTTTGTAGTTGGTACAGAGGTTGAGATAACGGAAACGGAATGGGGAGTACCGTAGCAATTGTTGTCAAAGAAACTGATATTGTTGTTCTAACAATTAGTAGCAATAGTACACGTTTTATCTAACTATAAAAACTCATAATAACGAAAGCTTAAGCTAGGACTTGGAAAAGATGCGACAGAAGTATTGCTCTTTGCTCTTGCTGCATCCGGGTACGACTACAAGTACATTTTTTAGAAAAGGGAAAACACAAGGAATTAACCTTTTTGTGAAAAGTGCCAGCCTCAAAAAAACCGTTAGCCTTTTTAAAAAACGTGAAGCTGCGTATGAAGAGATTGCCAGTGCTGGATAAGCATTCATCTTTTAACTGTACTGCACCAGGATGTGAAAGGATGAGAACCAAAATCTTGATGGGCTGGGGTATTTACATTTGTTACAGCCATGTAGTCGGTAAGAAAAAGCTAACATCGTATTTGATATCGCAACTCTGCCTCCCAACTAGAGATGCGGCAAGTCAACATTGGTAAAGAGATTATCTCCAGGTATTTACAGTAAGGTATACCAGGTATTTAACTCTCATTAAGAATGCCTGTATAGCTGCAACAAGGCAATGTTGTTTTGCACCCCTATGTGCAAAAATTGTGAAGGAAGCAGCTACCTCTAATGTTGAGAAAGATGTTTGGTTGATGTGTATTTCCAATCAATATATCAAAACCTTAACAACTAATCGTAAATATTTGTCTCTCTGGATGAAGAATGAATATTTTAATCTAAAAGCCCATGCAAGTATATGTAGTAGGTATATAGTATAAAATTCCTATCATTATTTAATGTTATTAAAAGTCTGTTTCTATATAAAATATTCATAAAACCGTATTTTTAATTGTGTAAATGGATTTAGAAGGTGGCAAGTAGTATGAAATTTTACCTCTCTCGATAATATTCTGACTATTTGTGAAGGGACTAATTATTGGCCACCATCTTAGAGAATGGCTCCCTAGAAACCGCACAAAAGAACCTAAAACATTAATTTTGATATTTTCGAACCTTATCGGCTCTATATATGTTGACTGGACACTATTGATTATAAGAATACCGAGCGATTATGTTTCGCCGTGTGGTTAAAAGAACCATTTTTGGAACCAACATTTCAAGGGCCCAAAAACGAGTGACGCGGACACGGGGGGCATGGGAAGGTTTATGCATATCTACAGGGGACGTATATGTAAATGTTAAAAAAACTTTGTTTGGGATTTATATCCAGTTTACCTCCCTTTTATTCCTTGGCTATAATGTGTATATCCAGGTTTTACACATTTGTATCTCTAGGAAAATTCCTCAGAAGAAACGCAACAGAAAAAACATAGTGAGTAGAACTAAAAGTTAAATCCACGAATCTATGAATATAATGGTTATGCTTCTTTCAAACATGATCTAAGAACTATTCACTGATAGAAAAGTCTTCCAAAAGTATTATAAAATATTTAACTTAAAACTTAAACTTTTTTAATATTTGCTATCTCACTGCCATAGTTACATGTACAGTTCCAAAGTTGCCGCAACTTAGCTTCTGGACTTTAATACCTTTTAAAGTTTAACCTGAATGGTGTAACTGTGTAACAAATGGGAAAACCCCTACATGGCAGACGAACAAGCTAGAAAGTTCCCGGCCCATCTACAATGTTCGAGACTGGCCGCATATATGACGCATCGGCGGGCGACTAGACGAGGTACAGTACACCAGTCTAATCTAGCGTTTGTAGAAAGATCATATGGGATATATAAATCGACCGTCGCGCACAGAAGGCAATCATTGTTCAACCGGTGAATTCAATATGTGCATTGTGTACTTAGTAGTCAAATATAAATGTGTAGTAAATAAATGTTGTATTAAAAATAAATAGTCCTAAATAACCTACTTTAATCTTGTTTATTGTTTCCAGCCTTACTTTGTGGAACTCCATAATCATTTATTTATTTCATAACAAAAAACCTACTTTAAGTTTGTAAATATCTAGCATTTAAGTTCGTTAACAGTTTATAATTATAGTATTTGTAATTAGTGTATGTAAATAATATTTCTAGTGTTAATAGACGACTAAACAGCATTTTTGGTATTATTTAAAAAGAACGTTACAATACTTCAAAACTAAGTATTTCAAACAGAAACTGATCGCGGTTCACAACTTCCTAATTGCTTTATGAAAGAACAACAGCTTCTGTAATTTTTCAGATTGATCAAATCCTTATTGGCATTTTTCTCTGTTAAGAAAGTTTTCATTTGTTAAAACCATTTTAATGTAAATATTAGCAACATTTTTTCATTTGTTCAGTGTGAGTACAATGTGATACACTTTAATAAATCGGGTTTAATTCTTTTTAATATAAAAACCTGTCCTTTTCTGCATAAATATAACGTCAAAACACGAATGATAAATAATAATTAATTTACATGTAATCCTTTACACGTATTACCAGTAATAACAAACTTTAAATACATAATTATAACAGACTTTACGATAAATGGCAGGCA
The DNA here is from genome assembly GCA_929113105.1 of Agrypnus murinus. Classification (NCBI taxonomy): domain Eukaryota; kingdom Metazoa; phylum Arthropoda; class Insecta; order Coleoptera; family Elateridae; genus Agrypnus; species Agrypnus murinus. The sequence continues at coordinate 160,838,172 of OV816025.1, forward strand.
ATTAGTGATTTCATCACGTATTCATATATTTTACATACATACATTTTATTCAATTTTCAGTTTTAATATTCACCAGTGTTTGTTTTATTAAATTGCTTTAACATTTTCAGGACATACTCCAAGGGACAGATTAATCAATCCATTTAACTAACTAGTACATTTCCGCTGAAATTTCAAAATTAATTATCCTAATTGCTGTTGTTCGCATAATTTCACAATAATGTAAAGTAATTTTTTGCAAATTTTAAAATTGTGTAAAATGTATGAAATGACACTCAAGAGATTTTGACCAGGTAAACATTACCAACTCCAAGGGCGATAATGTGAACGGGGATGACGTCATAGGGTAGTGGCGCCAGCTCTGTGCCCATACATCACCTCGACAGGTGAACATGTGATGTTCAATTATGCGAAGGTAAGTCAGGGACAGGTATTTATGTTTTACCTGTCTTTCTGAATTTTATGGTTGCCTACATGTTATAAGTGGTATTTTAAAGCTAAGACCATCAATTGGAATAGTTTAAAGAACTTTCCTTCCTTATTACTTTAATTATCTGAAGCTGCATACCCAAAGGTGTGAAAGTTACAACTACTAAGTTGCCCTAATAATTTTTCTGTTTATCGTTATCGAAATTTGTGGATGAGAATAAGATTGAACTAGGATGAACATAAATCTCCATGAGTAGGAACACATTCCTATAACGATGCTACTCGCTGGCACATTTCTATTAAGTTTGTCGATAACTTTAACTTAACCCTGACCTTAATCTTTATTGTCTTGAGTTTCCACTTCTACAAAATATCTTACTTGAAGCTTTAAGAATCAACTGGAAATTATTTTTATTTTGATATATGAATGATTATTAAAGTTTAAGAATGAAAACCACGAAATCCTTTCATGTATCAAACTTTGCAAAAAGTTTAACATCAAGAAACTTTTTGAATTTTCCAATTGTTTCAGATTTGTAATCAATATGAAATGCAAATACCCAGTGCAAAAATTAAAGACTGACAAAAATGGCCTAAGCAATATAATTAGATTTTTCCTTACAATTTTTCTAACGTTCATTTAAGAGGTTTTATACATCGATATAATTAAAGTCGTAGAGTACTACTTCTAACTCAATTGTAAAACGTGTTGAAGTTAAGTTCACGTTTTCATTAGGAAAGATTTTCATATACAGAAATCTGCAATGTGCTTGGGTACGCTTTTCGATGTGCCCCCCTCATTAGCACTTTTTTTATAATGAAATGTCTGTTGTTACTAATAACAAAGAAACACTTACACAAGAAAAATGAAGGAAAAATATGAAAATTTCCTCTAGAAAGAAGATCTCTTAACCCTGTTTTTAACCTCTTCCAACCTTGTTGCTCTGACAAGTAGATAAAATCCTACAGTGGTCTGAATGAGAGGCGAGAAGAGAAAGCACATGGATACGTAGTTTTTCACCAAATATAAATCAATTGAAAAAAATTCTCAACTGCAACAAAATTGAAATGTGTAAAGTGCAGTAAGTTCTTCATGTCAACGCAGTAAATACATGTCATTCGATTAATCGACTTATGTCTGATTAGAATTAATATATTCAAAAATTACTTTTAAATTAGAAAATATGACCTTAGAAATAGCTGTTTGTGTATTAAGAGCGGATAGGTATAGATTTCCGATATTTCTCGAGAGCGGCAATGCCACTTTCCGCTAGCAATACACACAAGACAGCAAGAATATTAAACAAATTTCAATTTTATATCTACCTCAAAGCAGTACATTAAAGGCAATCAAAAGTGAAATCAACCTACAAAAATAACAAGTCTATTTATTCCTCAGAAAACGTCAACTTTCAATTCTCTAATGACAACTAAAAAGGCTTACTTTCAAATGCTGTGAAATAGAAAAAAAATAGTTTTTCCGTCGGTAAGCGTTGTACTTTTGGACTTGGACTTCTCCAAGGTATATATCCATTTAAGAACCAAATCCTTTACTATCCTATCCTAATGAGTAGGCGATGACATCAGGTATTTTGCATTAGTGAATCAAGTGGACGCTCCTAAAATTAAGACAGAAGTAGATAAGCAAGGAGAAAAATATATCCAAAATGTTTTTGGGAGAAAAAGCTTTGCTAAAAACATATCCTTTCTAATAAATTTTTCACAAGATTTGTGATAAACGTGAAGTAATTCAGTCAATTTGTGCTCAAAAGAGCCCCTAACGGGAAAGTTGTGGGGTAGTTTTGATTTCTTCCATTTTATACGTTTTTTGAGGTGCTGAATCCGAATCTGAGGTTTGCTAACAAAATTTCGTGACGCAACATTGAAGAAAATGCAAAAAAGGTAAAAATTCTTATTTTTTGCTTATAACTCGGAAACTATCAACTTTTCGTAAATAACATCTAAATTCAAAATGAAAGTACACAAAATTTCCTACAAGCTTCACTTTTCAGACTTTTTTCTCCGACAAACCGTTCGGACTCGAGCGATAATTGAAAATTGGCGTATTTTATTTGTCTCCGCAAAAGTCCACTTTTTCCACTCTAAAACTCTAATTTATTATTAAAGGCTGTCAATTAGTGAATTCGTCCCAGTTCTCTGCATATACCTTATTTAGACCGTAGATATGTTAAGGTACAGGTAATGTTTTCAAAAATTACATAATGCTCAAGTTATTTAATGAAGTCCGAAATTGTACAAATTCAGTTACAAAAAAGTTGGAATTCCAACGAAAAATCTTGAAGAATTATTACATTTTATTATATTATATTACAATACATATGATTATATATTACATTATTATATGAGCAAAAATTATATAAGCCTGGCTGAGGTTCTTCGAAAGCGGTGAGTCCTGGCACAGGTTCGGGTTGTTTTATCGTCAGCGTAATGAAAGAGGTGGTGAGAAACCAACAACTTGTGATCATATCTTAGGAGAGATGAGTTATTACGAAATAGATTGTGAGATTAGACATACCTTCCGCATCGTGTAAGCGTCTTTCTTCAGTCTGTTCTTGGTTGCTTTCATCGGCCTCTTTTTCGTCAATGTCAATGCTGTCTTCCGGGAGCTCGACGTTTTCACACAGCCCGATGTGTTTTCGCACGATGTGGAGATCGGGGAGCAGTGGAGACCAGCGTTCCTGCATCCGCAATTGCGTTGGCAGCCTTTTTTACATTTACAAAAAATGTGCCGGAGTATCGAGTCCGGTGCAGGGTTCAGTTGGCACTGGCACGAGACCATTCCTTGTTTTATTCCACGCCCACTCGTTCGGGTCTCTTTGTTAATCGACGAGTGTGGTTTGATCGGATAACCACTGCTGCACCTGAAAGTAAACTCTCAGTGAACGTTGTCATGCAGCAGCTTCGGTGGGGAGTAGTGAGGCAATGTTGGTTTTACTTTTGTAAAATGAACCCTCTACAATCCTCATCTTGCCGCTGACAAAACCCTATCAGACCATATATTGTTCCTGCAGTCGATGAGTGATTGTGACACCACTTCTGCTTTTTTTAATCAGGGGAAATTGAAATTTCTTAAAGTCCTGCAGAGGAACAATGACTTGCAACCAGTCATTGATGCTTTCAAAGACCCTCATGCATACCAGGACGAGATTTACGAGATTTCCAAAGCAGGAAACGTGTTTCTCATGGTTCTGTATGGGAAAGAACATGAGACTAGCCTGAACGATTTGAGATACAGGCATAACGTATCTTCATCTTACAAAAGTAAAACCAACATTGCCTCACTACCCCCCACCGAAGCTGCTGCACGACAACATTCACTGAGAGTTTACTTTCAGGAGCAACAGGAAAAAACCTAAAGAGTGAAGTTTGTAGGAAATCTCATGCACTTTCATTTTGAATTTAGATGTTATTTACGAAAAGTTGATAGTTTTCGAGTTATAAGCAAAAAACCGCCAAAAAATGAAAATTCTTACCTTTTTTGCATTTTCTTCAATGTTGCGTCACGAAATTTTTTTGTTAGCAAACCTCAGATTAGGATTCAGCACCCCAAAAAACATATAAAATTGAAGAAATCAAAACTACCCCACAACTTTCCTGGTAAAAACACAATTTGACTGGATTAAAGGTGGAATAATTATTGTAAGTTGAGTAAAGTCTACAACTTGCAGGAATATTAACTTTTTCAATGCAACCTTGATTCAATAATAAAAATATAAATGAGTACTAAAATCTACGATCAGGTGAAATCCAACGACACATAGTGTCCTTTACTTGAACTGACTAGTATAATCTGCAAAGCTGATTGAAATGACATTAATAAGGCAAGTATCTGACTTCTCCACGTATGTATTTTGTGTGTTATGCGAAATTCCTCAGACTATACTATTTTTGTAGTTTTTTACCACCTAATTTTTTTCTAAATCATCTTTAAATCGTTCACCTCTAACCGTTAACTCATTCGTTAACCTGAATCATCTCGTTAAAATAAATAATAGTAGGTAACGCCTTTCTCTGTTATTCATTCCCGTCTAGGCTTCACCTTCTAAATCATGGATTCCCCGCTTTTACCATTACATATACAATTTTGAATTTCATATTATGAAATGGATTACCCTATAATTACAGTAGTTAGTATCATACTTCTTACGAAATCAAATTTGGATATCGATATAACTTGCTTGATGGCGTTTACACAAAATTGTAAAAAACACCATTCTCGCTTATGCATCTGACAAAACGAATACAAAAAGGCCGTTTATTTCATATATTTTAACGACTTTTTAAACTTCTTCTGTGATTGTTGTGTTCACATATTACTTGGATTTTTTAAATTAATTTCAGAGAGATTTCCTGGGCAGGGTATACCTCGGTGGTTTGCCATTGCCTTCTGATGGAGAAGCGTTTTTTAAAAATCCGGTGATATATTGGTCGGGGTTCGAACCCGCGTCCCTCGGTCGCTAATCCCGTACGAATCTATCCAAACAACAATTATTCTCTTTTTAAGTTATGTAGTACCTACTACTCAATTACTTATTATTATTTAATTTTATAATCGCTGTTTATTGTATAACATAGGTATATCGAAGACACCAGCTTTCTGCAATATTTATTGTGACGCTTGTAGAGTTTAAAATGAATTTGGGCGTTACGTGCATCACACAGTCTTCTATATAATATTTATAACATCAGTATTTGTTTAATAATAAAACATTTGGATAAAGTAATTTTTAGATAGACCAGGTAGAGTGTTGAGTTTTAGATCAGGCACATGACACAAGAGAAATTACCAACAAATTATTTTAAATATAATAAGAATGTTACTAACACCAAGATTATTGTAAAAATAAATGTCTTTTAAACACAGCTTGATTGATAATGGTTTGCATATATTTGGAAAATCTTCTTTAATGAAGTTTATAAAAAACATTACACAGGGTCTTACCAAGTCAACATCTTATATTTTTCGGGAGCAAACTCAGTAGTTACCGCAAAGATATTCAGGCATTTCTGTATATTAGTATTCTTTTTTCAGCAACGATAATAGTAACTATATATATTTTCTACGTCCTCTATCTTAAATGACACTTTTCACATTGTATTGGCAAATGAGAAATGTCTGTGTAAGCAAAGGGTGAAATAAAATTTATTTATTTCACATTTATTTATTTATTATAGTGAAATAAAGTAAACATGTGATTCATTTTAAAAAATATAATAGTTAACTAATTAATTATCAATTATTTTAGTAAATTAGAAACATGATTTTTTTAATTTAAAAAAATGTCATTTTGCGTTAAAAAAATCCGCGAACGTATGCTTGTAGTGTACGAAGACGATGTTTCATTTATCTCACAGATAAGTTTCAGACAAAACAGTTTTACTGGAGTCCAGAATCTACTAGATGTTGATCCCAGAAGTGACAGAGGCGATTATTGTTGAAATGGGCAAGAAAGTGGAATTTGTAGTTCTTGAGGATCGCTGCACAATCGTCTCCACCATTACTATAGATTTGGAAATATCGGAACCTAGCGTTTCGGCAATATTGCACGACAAACTGGGCATGAGTAAAGTTTAAGCAAGGTGGGTTCCCAGCTTGTTGTTTCCCGAGTTAAAGATGCGACGACATCCAATTTATCAAAACCTATTTGGAATCTTTGAAAGCTGATGTCAATTTTTTTACTGCGGATAGTAATCGGGGACGAGGGACGAGACATAACATAATCTTCACCAAGAAAACTCATGACAACCATCTTTTGGAACTTGTAACTTGCAAAAGCGACTACAGTGACTGAAGAGGTTTACAACACTCTCAAAAAGGTTCGTACCACTTTTGCCATAAATCGTCCCAATTCTACATAAGGTGATGTGTATACAGAGCAGCCAAAATCCGTACAGTTTTGCACGAATGCAACTTTATTGAGCTAGATCATCCACCTTATAGTGTATAGATTTGTCCGATTTCTGTCATAAGGAGTCGCTTTGAAACAGACGAACATTTGAAGGATACCATCATGAACTACTTTAATGCTAATACTAAGGAAGAAGCTTTTGTACTGGTATTAACTCTTTGGAGGACAAATAGCGAAGTCTGTTGATGTAAATAGGGATTACATTATAAAATAAAATTGTTTAGAAATTTTTATGTCTCTTATTTAATAGTCAGATAGATAATTCCTCTAGTTCCCCTCGTAACCTCGTAACTAATAATAAAATTATAGTGAGACCCAAATTGAGTGAGGACGGTTTGAATTTCGCGCCTTAGGTTTTAGTGTATTTCACGTTGTTAGTGTAACACTATTGAAATGTGTTGCGTCAAATTACAGCGGCAACTCGTCGCTTTCTCGTTTACATCGTTGTGCTTTGCCACGTTGTTCTGGGTTTTCATTGGATTTTTGCTTTATTTCGCTTGTTTTCTTATTTTACAAAACAGTTCTTTTCAGAACTACGCTTTGTTAAAGGATTTTATTATCAACAAAGCTTATTATTTAAAATTAATAAAGTTGTATTATTTTTTAGACGCCACTGTAAAATAAAAGAAGGTAAGAATATCCGAAAAGTATTCATGCTACCAACGTGACAATTATTTGACGTGGCGGTAGATTCAAACAGTCCTCAGTCATTTTGGATCACCCTGTACATTATAAGTACATACCTAATATAATATGCAAAGCTATAGTTCTTTTTAACAGCAAAAGTTATTTATTACTAACAAGATTACTTACTATTTATTGATTTATCTATATGTAGACTAAAGTTCCTACAAAATATATTTAATTTCTGTATATCTCCAGTTTTTTGGAACCTTATCTTAATACTTCTGGTGTATTAAAATGAATTTTAGGTGGTACGTGTATCATGCAGTCCGTTATATTATAAAGTATTTATATTGTTGTTATTTATTAATAAACTACATTGATAGAGGTTTAATAAAATATTAGAAAAAGTAAACACAAGATTAAATAAAAAGTGTTTTGTATTTGTTTTGTCCGATGATACATAATACATCTGTCAAAGTTAACTTCAAAATTTACAATATATTAATGCTTTTTATAATTTTGTGTAAACGAATACAAAAAATATTGTTCAATACTCGTGCGCTGATCTCGAGCTTAATAATTAACTTGGCAATTAATTGCTTTAAATTTATTGATATGCTTGTAGTGGCACTTTTTACTATCAATTTATTGCGAGGTTTTATACAGAATTCTTTATGTCATATTTCTCGAAGGACCATGTTTGTGTTTCATCCACTCATCGTTTTGAGAATCCCATGAAGCAGCTCGCACATACCCGAGTATTAACTACCATTTATTGTTTTAAAGGTTAGATACTATTGCTATAACATGCAAAGGCATGAATTCACGGCAAAGTTTAAGTAATCTACCAAACCGTTTATAAAACTGCTAGAAAGTTGGCAAAAATTTGTATAAAAATGATAGTTGAACAAAAAATTGTTATATGCATGCATTTAAATTAAAATTTCATTTGCGTGCAGACATAACTTAATGTAAGAGAAAGGCAATTGTGTGGCTAATGTTTGCTTGCATTGTAGTTTCTGTTGGCACGCATTGCGTCACATTTGTAACAGTCAGACATATGTAATTTTTTCGTTGTTCTTTGTCTAAGATAAGCACATTAAAACAGCAAAGAGCGAGCAGTTTATAAAAAAGCTTTTAAATTTAAGAAAACCAAAAGCAATTAGTATATCATTTCCACTTCGCATATCTGGAAAAAATATTTGTCATTTCTCATCAGCACCCCAATAAAAAAGCGTTGTCTATGAGTCTAGACGGGAAAACTAAAATTTTATCTCTAATAAGCATTTACATATTATAATCTAATAATAAATAAGGTTGCTGTATAAGTCACATGTAACTTTTTTAAATATATCTCGTCTGGTGGAACATGCAGGAAAGTGCCAGTCCCTAGCTTGCACGGCCCATGATAATTGCATGTTTTAAACAAATTTAGTCGGCAGGTTAATTTGTATGGGACGTAAACGGATCCACTCATCTGACTATTGTTAATCCGCATACGATTA